>OW388303.1:2138192-2623192 GCA_936450465.1 Gibbula magus
TTGAGTATTTCATGTTTCTAAAACAAAAATATTTGTTTCAACACATATAATTGAAATCAATCACAAGAAAATTCTTTCATCATTAACATGCTGATAAATAAGAAAGATCAAATCAGAGACAAATACCGAACATATTTATACATACATGTTATTTACATCAGTCATATTCGAAGGAGATATGCTAGCCCTTTTGAGTCAAATATTAAGTCACTCTGTCGACATAGCCGCTGGAAGATGAATTGTCACTGATTAAAGCCCCGTTTATACGGCGAGCGTTTGCATATGAGAAAAGCATTACACATATGCAAATTTCCTCATATGAGCAAAATTCGCCGTATGGACGCATTTGCACATATGTATAATTTACTACCGTAAGCAATTTCTTCACTACCGTAAGCAAATTTGCACCTAGTCAGGGGCAGGTGTAAATGTTTACTACCGTGAGTAAATATGGTATTTTCACAAGTTCGTCGTATACAGACAAAGTGACTTCACACAGGTTGAGAAAATACATAAGGGAACTTTAGAAACTCTTAGAACTGAAATTCTATATATTGGATAATCTCCTTCTTGCACGCGATAATCTTCAAAATCTATCTGACTATTCGATTTTCATTATATAATTAGGGTGATATAGACAAAACAATGTTTACAAATATAAATTAATGTCATTTATTTAGTTTACATCTGATAAATATCAAATGGCATACGAATTCTCTATTCTGATATTAAAAGAGTTTGAAGCCCATTTGCTTAGGCAGAAAGTAAACGCATATGAACGCAAAGTAAATTTACTTTTACTCACGTGTGTATTACTACCATAAGCAATATTGCATATGTGCAAAGTTCGCCGTATAAACAGGGCTTAAGAAGCAGGGATACAGTATGGGGTTCCCTAATTCCAGCTAGGGAATTTGATGAAGCCGAGACATCCAGCCCTAGTAGAACAGGGGTTCTTGTTCCTGATGGTAGCAGCAGAATCAGAACCTTCTGTTGTACTGAATAATTCTTCTAGAGCACCAACTCAACTTCGTGAAGACCCAGGGGAGAACACAGGCCCTTTGGTCATTGCTTTTCCCACCAATTAACACATTTTTTTTTAAATAATAAAAGTTTGGGAAGACCCACCGATTTTCAAGCCATCAGAATCTATTAGTCGAGACTAATACATTCTGATGGCGTAAACATCGGGGGGTCATCTCAATTTTTTTATTTTTTTTAATAATAATAATAATAATAATAATTAATTTGTTAAGCGCCTATCTTCCAACAAAGCTGCTCAGCGGCGCTGTTTCATGAGCTCGTATTGTCATTGTATTTTTGTGGTGATGTTCATTAAAGGAGGAATGCTTCACTGAAAAGATGGGTTTTCAGCATTGAGCGGTAAGTGTCAATGTCCTGAGCAAATCTGATGTCCATCGGTAGAGAATTCCACAAAGTGGGACCAGCAACAGCAAACGATCTTTCTGCTGTTTTTGTTCTGGTCTCTGGAACATCTAGCTGTTTCTGTTGAGCTGATCGGAGACTTCTGCTTGGTGTGTGGAACGAGATCAGATCCTTTAGATACCGAGGGTATGATGGATCATGAAGGGCCTGATAAGTGGTTGTAAGCAGCTTGAACTTGATTCTCTGTTTTATTGGCAGCCAGTGCAGAGCTCTCAGAACTGGGGTGATGTGTTCTCTGGGTTTGGTCCTGGTGACAACTCTGGCTGCCCTGTTCTGTAGGCGTTGAAGGTGACCAAGAGCAGCTTCTCCAGAGAGAAGAGCATTGCCGTAGTCCACTCTTGAGGTGACGAAGGCATGCACAAGGAGCTTGGCTGTGTCTGTATCCAGGTACTGCCGGATCTTGCCTATGTTCCTCAGGTGAAAAGAAGCAGATCTCACCGTGGATAGTGCTTGGGCCTCCGAGGATAGCGTCTTCTCAAAAATCACACCCAGATTACGCACCCTGTCTGTAGATTCGACAACTGCACCCCCAATGTTGAGAGTTACATCTTGTATCTTTTGTAGCTGTTGCCGTGTGCCAAAAACAATGTATTCAGTTTTCTCTGGATTTAGTTTAAGAAAATTTGCTGACATCCAGGCTCGAATGTTCTCGATGCAGCTTTCCATAGTATTCTTTGAAACTTGAATAGATGCAGGTTTTATGCCAATATAAAGTTGATTGTCATCCGCGTAGCCATGGAAGTTCAATCCATGCTTCCGAATGACATTCCAAAGTGGCAGTATGTATAGTGAAAACAAAACAGGACCCAACACGGACCCCTGAGGGACTCCACACTTCAAGGCTTGAGGGGCGGACAGTTCTCCATCTATCTGTACTCTCATCGTCCTGTCCGACAAGTAAGACTGGAACCAGGATAAGGCTGTACCGGTGATTCCAAGTGTTGATTTCAATCGTTCCAACAGTATTTGGTGATCTACTGTATCAAAAGCAGCAGTGAGATCTAACATCACCAGAAGAACGACCTCTTGCTTATCCATACACCCGAGGATGTCGTTGTGTACCCTGAGCAGTGCTGTCTCTGTGCTGTGTTTGGGCTTATAAGCAGATTGGAACACTTCCGTGAGATCATTCTCTGTCAAGTGCGCATTGATCCTCTTGAGAACCACCTTTTCTAGCACTTTAGAGATGAAAGCCAAATTTGAAACTGGACGATAGTTTTTGAGAACATCCTTGTCAAGTGATGGTTTCTTTATGAGTGGTGTGATGATTGCCTGCTTCAGACTTTCTGGAACCAGTCCGAGTTGAAGAGAATGTTGCAGAACTGGTGTGATCAAGGGGCATGTGACATCCAGGCATCCCTTGATGATCCATGTTGGAATCGGATCTAAGGATGATGACTTGCAAGGAGCATGTTTGAAATAATAGTGTGAAAAGCAATGACCCGAGGGCCTGTGGGGGAGAAAGAGAAAGCACGAAAAGCTGCTGACGTAGAAGGCAATAAGAGAATGGTGAATGATGCTTGTTGTGTTCCATTTATATACCAACCGGGACGCGAAACACGTTCCTGCACGTATATCCGTAGTAAGTCTTAAAGGTACATCCATTGTGTTGATGGGGGTCAAATATGCCAAACGTTATAAATGGTCTTATTTTATCGAGAAGTACCGACTGTTACCGAAAACAACCATTTTGATGATAGTAGTCTTAGTATATTGACGATATGAAGGTAAAAGTAGTGATTTCTGATCGAAAACCGGACAATGCACCGCGTGTGGCGCGCGCCAATGAATCAAACGTTATTTTGGAATCTTATTTAAACCAGAAAAAATAACAAATTTGGGTTGATACTTTTCAATAGGTCATATAACTACTGTGCATGTAAATAGGACGTGCAGTTTCGGTTTCTGCACATGCATAATGACGTTTAATTGGAAACTAGTAATTATGATATATTTGGCGATCGGGGATAGATATGCAAGCTGAGTGAATTAATTTGTAATATAGACAGTATATGTGGTGAGTTGGAACGTATTAAAGCCAAATAAAATTTTATGAAACAAAATGGATGCACCTTTAATCAATCCTACTTGGACTTTGGCAAATGTGGTTAACGTAAATATAACGTAATGAACGTGAAAGATCTTGGAGGAACCTCCGCAAGGGAACCCGAGGCAACGTGATGACATTCGTGGTCGAACCTGACAGACCCTGTTCTAACCGTAATGAACCTTAGCTCGACTTTGAGGTATCACAACCTCCTCCCCCTTTCAAAATTCCTGATCCGTCACAGAAATCAAACTAGAACTGAGAGCATAATGTAAACAAAACATGATTTCATTCTACGTAATTCATTATGTAGAACACAATAACAAGGGTTCTAGAGACTACGAGCTTGTCAAATGCACAGTCACTATGGCAATGCACATGGTACTTATCGACTATATCTTCGTGCTGCAGGTTACTATTGTCTCTCACTCATTGCATGTTGTGGTCATAGTTATAGCATCATGTTACAAGATGTTTGGTAAATATGCATATTATTGACATTTTACCTGTAAAATGGTATGTTTATTGTGATTATACCAGCAACTTATTGATTGATTGAAAACATATTTGATTCATTTAAGAAATGAATTGGGCACAAGTTGTGAAACTTATAGAAGCCCTCTCCAGGTAATCAACAACTATTTTACAAGGCTAAAATACATAACAAGAAAGTAAGAAATCTACAAGTGACGAAGTGGGTAAACATGTAATATACATTATTAAGGCAACACACAATTGGAAATGTTATTCTTATGACAAAATGCACTTTGAATATGGTAAATATTAATAGTAATAATTAGTATTAATGTATTATTTGAACCGTTGACTCTTTCCAATGAATTTATAAACATGGTGAAATATGTTTTCATTGACTGTTTGTGGAAGATTTGGGTTTCCATACAGGACTTATGACACGTATATGTTTATTCTTCATGATTATAGAATCAAGCAAAATACAAAGTTTGGATAAAACACCAGGTATGTTGAAGTATCTGTAGGAACTAGAGACGACAAGGATGTTTATGGATAATCAACGTCTATATCACTCTTCACAATATACGTCTGCATATCTCTTAATTCAATTCACTAAAATTCCGATTTATACTATATGAATACAAGATTCTTGAAATAATGTTTCGCCTCTCAGACAATGATACACCACCATGTGTATCTTTACATTTGCAAGGGCAAATACATAAACACATCTTCATATGATTCGTTGTATGTTTGTTTGATATCAGATTTAATAGAAATTTTTAAAAAAAGCATATATAAGAAAACGTTTTCACAACTTTTTGCTTTAGAAATGCGTATTTTGTGAAATTGATCATTTGATAACTTATCTTTATATAACCTTGTAAAAAAGGTAATAAAATTATGCAATATTTATAATATATTATTAATAGTATGAACACCCAGGGGCAAACGAAACGAAACCGTACACAATACAAGATATTTCCATCCACGGGCAATACGACGGAAAAAGAGTTACATAATGTCTTCAGAAGCCAGGTAAACTAAAACTAAATTTTAAGTTTAAAACATTATCTGTTCATATTTCTGAGTAACACGCATGTTAAGAAATCTTCGTTATACATCTCAAATCAATTTTAGAATGGTTTATCATTAGGACTACCTTCTTGCAGAAGTTTGCTCCTCCGCTGAGTGGAATAGGACTGCCGCCGCTCAGTTCTCTGCTTCCAGTCTCCTGACTTTCACCGCTCTGGCTGCCCTCCACATCCCCCTGGCTGCTTCCCCTGATCTTGTCATCAGCATTTGCCTCACTGCGGTTGCTGCGGCTACTGCGGCTGCCAACGCTGTCTTGACTGCGGTTGATGTTGACCGATGAAGTACCGTCAGCAGAACGAGCTGAACTTTCATCAACATCCACGGCCGAGCCGACTTCCCGCTTAAGTCGTTCTAGTTCTTTCTGGCGTTTCTTCTCTCTTCTTTTCTCCATCTTCCCTCTCAGGTAATCTCTCATTCTTATATAAGTCTCGAACTTCGAGAGGCTGATACCAAAACACCCCATGGTGAAACAATAGATGCTGCACTCTCAGAGTCGAACTTTTCCCGCTGTCGTACAATAGACGAATGACGTCTCCACAATCACTGTCTATGACGTCACAAGTCTAAGGGTAATTATCCTTATAAGGAAAAGCCTATGGCCCTTTAACTGAATTTGTAAATAAAAAATTGTTATGTTGTATCTATGTCAACATAGGAAAAGACGTATACGCTATTATTTAATCGAAGAATACAAATGTATTGTGTAATAAATTGAAATCTTTATTTTCCTGAGAATTTTAACACTATTAAACTGAGGAACTACGCCTACAGCAGAGAAACAGACAGACAGACAGACAGATTGACAGACAACCGTGGTTTACTTGAGTCTCACCTCATTACATGAACAATAAAAATACATAGTAGATATGGGCCTACAATCATAAAATTGTTCTAAAATGCAGTGAGCCACTCTATAAAGAGTTATCAGAGAACGTTAATAATAGAGACCTTACAGGTCTGATGGGTTAAAACTACACTGACGGGCAAAAGAAAGTATATGGCTCAGTTGTATTTATTGATTGATTGAAAACATATTTTATTATTGTATTTATCATATGCATGTATAGTTTTCAAAGTCAAATATCTCGAGTTTTCGACGTCGCATTCAGAAACGGACTAGTTTGTGAAATTAGTCAAAGAATACCTCTACCTTTACGCGGTTTGAATATTTTTATTTATTAAAATTTAAATTTTGAAATCCCCCCAAATTATTTTTGATAAAATACAACTGTTCATCGGCATATAACACATACTCTGTGTGAGTATAACACATTTACAACATTTTGAACATGGTAGGGGTCATGTTGGTGTAAATTTCATTTCTTACCCCTGTCATATTACTTTAAATAATGATATTTTAGTTAAAAAATAAAACAGTCACCAATTAAGTCATTCAAACTACTGCCGAAAGGTGTTATTGTATCGTGCGATAATCAAATGCATCTCATTTCTTTAAAATATTGAATTAATCGAAAACAAGTGAGTGATATATACTTTTTTTTGCCCGTCAGTTTATATACAAAACAAATATAACTAACCAAAACGATTATATACATGGAACATATGATGTGCACACACAGTTCTTAATTATTATAATCTTCTTGGGGTCAATTATTGTAAAAGGAAAATTAACTGAACAAGACGGATATTTGTTATCATGGACCTGTTATGCTGAATCGCACATATGGTCACACCAATATGTCTCCTCAAAACGAGTGTATAACTATTTTATATTGCAACACGGGGCATTCAGTTGTTACGTAAAACGTAATTGAGACCCGGGTTGTATTTACCTCAGCACCCCTTACCCCCCGGGTTGTATTGGAGGCCGGGTTCTAATAGAGGCCCGGGTTCTATTAGAGGAAATACGGTAGGTGGCGATTTCATCCAGTTCGTAAGTGTAACAGAAGACAATAGTTGTTTGTATAAGTGACGTAATGGATATATTTTATTAGATCATTTAAAAAAAATGTATTTGATCATTGGAAGTTAAGCCCAAATATCTTATCAAGGATTTAGATTCTTATCTATCTAAATCCTTGATCTTATGTATACAATTATATTGGCATTTCTCATATCATGATTTACGCTTTACGTAAATTAATTAAAATATTTTATGATTTAATTTGGTGATTTCAAAAACAGTCTTCTCTGATTTTCTGAATGGTTAGAAAATGAGAACCAAATCAATTTCTGAAACGAAATATTTATTTGCGGGTAACCAATGCTCATAGAGATTAATATCGGGAGTTATTTCCCTTGGATCGTCTGCTTATGGCGGCAATTTTGACGTGTGTTGTTTTCTTTTGAATTGTCTTTCTGATCATCATGTTAATCTTCTCATAAGTTTAATGAAAGTAATTCATCATACAACCCCGAAAGAAACGTAACAACTAAATTTTGAGGTAAAGTATGCTGTGAAAGTTGCTGAGGTAATGGTAAATTATTAACAACTTCTTGCACATTCACGATAGAGTGAATTCTAAGAAAGAAATATTTGCATTCACTATCTATCATGATCGTCACGAAGAGTGTCGAAATGAATCAATATATTGCCAAAAGTATATACATTGTATAAAAACGTCCAACATGATTGGGAAATATTTTAAATGTCTTTAATGTCACCAACAACATTTAAAACTCCAAAATAAATATTAAAGAATATTTTCAAACACTTCCACTCCATTATTATCATGCCGACATGAATTTGGATTGCATTTAATATCAAACTGTAATGGTCAAAACATTGGAAAATGAGTGTATCAAGAACATTATTCAGCACATTTCAAATATTATATGAAAAATAATCAGTTTGTTTTTCTTATTGTTCTCAGATAAAAGCCTGACAAATATTGTTAAAAAAAAACAAGATGTCAGATTCGAATGCCCTGTCCGAGTCATTCAGGAGAATGAGCTACACTTTAGACCAAAACAGTAAAGTTCTTCAATCAAGCATGGAGACAATAAAACATCTGTCAAGCAGGGAGGCACTAACAAGCACCTCATCGCCTCATATCATTCGACAAGAGAAGGTAACATTTTCTTTCGGAACTAAAAATGTCAACATTTTCATGCAGCAATGTCATTATCAATCTGTATCCCAAAGTTAAAATTGAACCTGTTAAACCTCTGCAATTAATGTCTGATCAAGTTTTTGTAAATGTCAACGTTGTAATAGCTAGCACAAGAGTCATTTTTTAATTTATTTAATTTAAATGGCCTTGGCAATCTTTCATATTAAGTATTAGTAAAATGATGTTTTATTTACATAAATGAACAGTCAATGAATTCATAAGCGCCAGACCCTAAATATATACCTACCAACCTATAAAAGAAGGTATGACATGATGGATCCTGCCATTCGACCGAAAATGGTAAAACTGGTTTTCTGGCTCAAATACGTTTTTGGACTTATCCAAGTTTCCATTTCCGGATCCACTGTGTCATAACTTCTTTATATTGTATAGATATCATAGGTAGGTAGATATATTTAGGGCCTGGCCATGGCGCCTGTTGATGAAATGTACATTTCAATTTTATGGGTTTTTTTAAAATCAGTGAATTTTACCTTTATTTCTGAGACAAGACAAATTTAATTTTAAGCACTCAGTCGTGAGTTATTTTCTAAATTTGTGTAGAGATGGTTATTTTCCCCTTTAAAGGTGACCGTTGAACTGAAGTGTGCATTCTTGAAGATAGTGGACATTCACACGGTTACTCAGATCTTCCAAGCCGATATGTTCCTTCAAGCAAAGTGGGAAGAACCATCATTTTCTAAAATGCATAAGGTAACTTCCATATACATTTAACACATATAATTATTTGAAGATTATATAGACATAACTAATATTATGTAGTTCATGAACTGGCTAATGTCCCCAATCAAGATTGTTTTCAGGGTCATTGTCCCCATATTTTATCTGAAATTATCCAACAATCCTATTGCAAATACGCCCCACTGACCCAAAATATTTAACCTCTTTTGCATAAAGTTTTTTATTTTTAAAAAAGATCTACATCTTGACAGAACTTTGAGTACTGGTGTCTGTTACCATTTTTTGGACACAAGACTCTAGTGAAAATAAATCACACAGCTTTGGACTATGTGTTCCTAAGAATTTTCTGGTGTAAACCTTTTCTACATTTCAAGGATGCTCCTTATTTCTTATTTATATCCAAAAAGGATATTCTCAGGTGACCATGTTGCTTAATTACACCAAGTGTTTCTATTTAAATACAGTTATTAAGTGTTACTTAATTACACAAAGTGTTTCTAAATTACTCAAAATGTTTCTAAATTACACCAATGTTTCTAAATTGCAATTCCATCTATCGTATTTTTAATAATAATGTGCATGAAAATAATTTTTTAAAGATCGAAGCAAAGACTTAATACTTATATTATTATATATATTCATTTGGTTCTTTTGAGTAATGAAAGGTTCAGCCAATATTACTTTGAATAAAACTTTTCTTGAATATTTTCAGAAGCTGCCAAGATTTGACCCAAGGGTTCATTGGGAACCTAAGCTTGTGATTCTCAACACAGATCACTTAACTCAAGATCGCAAGTCATACAGCGTCAGACTTGTGAAGGGCAGCAAGCATCCTGTAGTCACATTGCTGTGGAGATTCAAAGGAGTTTTCAGGGAGAATATGGAGCTGAGACATTTTCCTTTTGATGTGCAGGTAAATGTTCTACTGATGACTACAAACTTGTTAGCTTGATAACTCTGGAAAGAACTCATTACATGATCCCAAGGTGTATTGGGAAAATCTTCTCGCTCCACTCAAATTAGGTGACGTCAAGAACCAACTGATAATTTAGTTGGTGTCAAATCAATATGAAAGCTGTCACCACTCACAAACTCATTCAACTTTAGGTGACCTAATGGACAAGGTCCAAGTGTGGTCACATTACACACATTACAATTTTCTACTGCAGGACTTGACGATCCAGGTGTCCAGTGAGAGGTCGGTAGGCAGCATCCAGCTGATTGAGGATCTACACGCCGTCAGCACCGTCAATACTCACACCTTCGATGATGCACAGGAATGGTCCATATACAAGTAAATACAATTACCGTATATTAATGCAGGGGTCGAAATTAACCTTTTCAATGCAGTAGCCACTCGGACTAGTGCATTTCTGAAAGAACTAGTCCAGACTTATTCAAACTAGCCAAATATATCTCCAAGATCATTTCACCTCAAATTTTTACTAGTCCTCCGGTTTTAACACTCTACTAGCCAAGCTTCTTTTTCACTAGCCATTGGCTACCGGACTAGTGCTAATTTCGTACCGTGTTACTGTGTATAAGGCAACGTTGTGTATAAGACGATTCCCTTTCTCAGACCCCTAAAATCCGGTAAAAACCATGTATCTTATATAGGCGACCCCCCTTCTAGCAATTATGGAATCGGGTCGATAATCAGGTAGGTAATACATCTGTGTGTGATAAACGAGAGGCCTAGGGTTCTATTTAAGTATAGACCAATGTGTGAGGTGATACTATTAGTATTTGTCTTGTTGTTTTTGTGTATTATGTGAAATGTAACAAAAAAATGTATTTTAATAATTTTACAACTTTTTGATAATAAAACATGTATTGATAGAACAATTACAAAGTAAGAAAAATATTTATCATCAGATGGATAAACAACGTCTTGTTTTGCCTACAATTGCTCTGCGATTTTACTTTTGAAAAAGTATTCTTTGTCAAATTGTCAAATCTCATTATCTGTAATATGTTTCACTGGAATCTAGTGGATCTTATTATAAACAAGCATTACCAGTAATAAAAATAGAGCCTTGGGCTCTGTAGCTCATCAGTATTTCATTGATTTATTATCTAAGGTTGAATATCGAAGTTATCTCAAGTAATACATTGTTAACAAGCAAAAAATAGGTTTTTTAGATCATGACCCCTGTGACCCACATTTGGAGTCACAGGGTCACCAATCCTACAATTACAATTTCACCTTTCTAGAGCTTTACATACTTGAGATAAAGATGAAAATAGGTTTTTGGGTCATGATCCGTGACCTAGATTGGGGTCACAGGGTCACAAAATCTACAATTTTGAATCCCAATTGGCCATGGAGTCTGCACACAACTTTTCAGTTCTCTAGACCTTTTGGAACTGGAGAAGAAGATGAAAATAGGTTTTAAAGAATGTGACCCTGTGACCCCATTTGGGTTCACGGGGTCACGAAATCTACAATTTAGTATCCCCATTGGCCAAGGAGTCTGCACACAACTTTTCAGTTCTCTAGACCTTTTGGAACTGGAGAAGAAGATGAAAATAGGTTTTAAAGAATGTGACCCCTGTGACCCCATTTGGGGTCACCGGGTCACGAAATTTACAATTTAGTATCCCCATTGGCCAAGGAGTCTGCACACAACTTTTCAGCTCTCTAGACCTTTTGGAACTGGAGAAGAAGATGAAAATAGGTTTTTAAGGATGTGACCCCTGTGACCCCATTTGGGGTCATGGGGTCAAGAAATCTACAATTTAGAATCCCCATTGGCCAAGGAGTCTGCACATAAAATTTCAGCTCTGTGGAGTCATTGGTTCTGGAGAAGTCGAAAAAGCAAAAAGTCTACGGACGGACAGACGCCGGACACCATGCCATGCCTAATAAGCCCATCAGGCCTTTCAGGCCTGATGAGCTAAAAATGTATAAACAGAATTTCCACACAAACTACCCAAATATAACACTCCATCAATATTTGTATTAGTATTTTTGGGGACCATTTTGGCCTATTTTCAACAAATGGGATCCTTGCTCTGAATCGTAGACGTTCCTACTTCACTCAAATCTAAGAGACACCAAACCCAACAGCCCGATCTAGGATCAATTGTTTTTTATATATATTTTTAATATATCTGTTCCAGCCATGTTGAAGCTCACCTCGATCGCACAAGTGTGGAGCATGCCAGTCTCTCGACGCATCCAATCATTCATTTCCAGTGTCGAGTCAAGCGCAAAGTTGGCTACTTCATGTGGAACGTTGCTCTCATTATGGTATTTAAAGTTGGTTATCTGAACTATGTTGTGTGTTTGTCTTCAGAGTAAAGAATTCACATCTTGAAACTTGTCCATACTTTATAAGATTCCTTGCCATTTTCATGTGAATACATTCAGAGTTGTTGACAATTCAAAATCTCTTCCTCTTTATAAGCTTGCAACTCATTGTGTATATAAATGAGACAAGCTAAGAATTAGAAGGAAAGACTACTTTGCAAGTGATCTAAGTAACCTAAATGTCATTCTAAATCATTATTATCATTTTATAAAGCTGTGTGTTTAAACATAACCTGGAGTGAGTTTAACACCGATTGGGCAATATTTTGCCCCCATTAGCGGTGAAACATTGTTGGATACTTGGTTCCTGTCACTGTATTCTAAAGAAGTTTTTGACTGTTCAGTCCTGAATTATATCTGATCCAGTTTCTGATCACTGGTCTGACGTTCACCGCTGTTGGGATGGAGCCGAGTAACGGAGATCGTATCCCAGTGTCCATCATGCTCTTCCTCACTGCTGTCGCCTTCAAACTGGTCGTCAAACAGGACCTGCCAACAATTTCCTACCTCACATACCTGGTACAGTTTCAGTGTTATCCTACACATTACACGCTGCTGTTTCTCAGCTAGGGAAAATTCTTTGTTTAAGTTGGTGGTATTCGGTGTATAAAATTAAGGGGTTTTTTTCAGGAGAATCTTGGGTCCCCTCACATAAAAAATAGACTTAATTAAGACAGTACTGGAACTTCAAAGATCTGTCAAGCGATAGCTATGCATTTTGCACAGTAATAATTGCTAAATAAAATTAGATAAGCATTCATTGGGGATCATTTAAAATCAAATCATAAGATCAGACTCATTTAGGGGACAATTAATCACTCCTAAAACAGACATGTAATATAACTTTGTCTTGATGAGTTGATTAGCTTCAGGTTAAGTTCAGCAATATCAAAGATGGATTTCATTTTTCACTCACTATTTATCTGCAAGCTTTAAAGAGCCATCAAGGATGTTGATGAACATATAGAAAAATTTCCAAAAATCTATCTCTGTGAAATAAACACACTTAATTTTCCCCAAAAAATATCCACCAAAAATAAGCCGAGAAATTGCATTAATTAGTAAAGGTGTTTTCCAGTCTAAATATAGATCTAGTCTATTATTTTCAAGTGCAAAGCATTATCATTTATGGTCTAGCTCACACACAGTAAACAAAGACACGAAAGAATAACAAAAATTATGAGCAATGAAAAAAATCCAAATATATAATGTTTTGGCGGTTATTTATTTACCATTTCATTTTATTATGTATTTGCTACAGATATTGGAATAATTGTTTTACCCATCTAGGTATTTTTCTTGAATTTTATAATTAATGAGAGTAAAAATTTGTCATAATTTGCTGGTCTTATCTCAATAAAAAGTACATTAAACAGGCAATAATTTGTATATTCTCAGGACATTTAGCAACATTGTTTGTAAAGCAATTTCACATTCAGTAATGTGTGACAAGGGTAACTTGCAAGAGAGACACATGCAGCACGTGCAGCACATGGATTGTTATGGCGACTTGCGCCTTCACGCTTCGGAAGTGCTAACTGTTTGTGTAGTACGTTTAACACAAAAAAGGGCATTCAGTTTATATGACGTCAGATACCCTTAACGCGTGCTACTCGAAGTGGTACTTCTCTTTGAAACGATATTGCATTACATTGTCGTTATATGAAAATTATTTAACATTATGTCATGTTGTAGATACAAGATTTCTCTGGCGAATGACGTTATAAGTATATTTTCCAAAAATTATTTTAAATTTGAAACACTAACATCCTTGATGGCTCTTTAAGTTTTTGCAAGTCTAAATTTGTGACAACAGTTTTAACATGGGACTTCAATAAAATGCTCTTCTAGAAACCAGGGCCTAGATTTTCAAAGCTCTCTTAGTGCTAAGATTGTCGGAAGCAAATGTTATTGAATGGTATTTACGACGATCGTAGCACTAAGAGAGCTTCGAAAATCTAGGCTCAGGCCTTTAAATGTGATGTGTTACTTTCCGTCCAATGCATTATCTCTTTCTACGTCTTTGTTTATTGCAGGACACCTACATTCTAGTTCTGGTGATATTCCTGACGGTACAGTCGGCTGAGAACGCCTGTATGTGTGCACTCGGTAGACAAATGCCTATCATCGAGCTGAGATACTGGGATCTGTGGTTACAAATCGGTCTCGGAGGCTTCCTGGTTATCTTCCATATCTTGTTTCTCTTCTACATACAGTGCACCGTGAGTAATTCCTTCATTCATATGGGTAGGGGTGAAACAGTTACACAGTTAAACGGCAGTATTTTACTTTCAGTTTGGTGCAATGTACATCAAAGTTTATTGCATATCATATTTAATGTTAATAATTTCATAAAATGTTAATTAATCATATTTTAATCTTGACTTTCATTTTTAGACTTTATTTTCATGAAAAATGTGTTTTGTTTTGACTTTTAATTTGTTGCTTTATTTTATCTAAACTGAACTGAACTGAAAATGTACCGAACTCAATCTCAATTAGATGAACTGATTCACCCTACAAGAGAGAAAATAGAAAGCGTCTCTAAATCCTATGATTCCTCTTGTTTGTGGTTGGCAAGCATTGTAATTTCTTTCCCCGATTCACTTTCAACCTTAAACTTCATTCCTTTATGATAAATTTAGAATTTTCTTCTTCCTGCATATCTCATATAATATTCTAAACTGTATATACAGAATAACATTCTGAAATAAGTCAAGCACAACCCAGAGAGAATAGACGCAATTATTTCTCAAATGATAAACTGTATATGACAGAAAATTCGATAGTACAGCCTTGGGCTGACTACTTTTCAAGCTTATTTGATTCACTAGTATGAGTAGAAATTTTGACACTGGGGATTTTTTAAAATCACACTGGAACTGCCTAGAGCCCCAACTTTGATCCCATATCAAATTCTCAATTTAAATGTCTTCACTCCTTCATTACATTATTACAGGCTTCCTCTTTCCAACCAAAAGTTTGTATGCCAAATCCTACAGTACAAATCTGTTTGTACATCTTGATTAAATTTGCACAACATACATAGGGAAACCCTTATGGTATTTTGCTGGTAAAGTGAAAGAGAACAATGTGTGTGTCTACAATGAAAAGATGTTAACAATTCATAATGAATTGTTTCTGCTGAAGTACTTTGATGCTGAAATAACACTTTGCTTCTTTCAGGCTCTGAGAAAAAGAAGAATCATGGTTGAAAAAGACAGGCAGTACGAGGTAATGTATATTTCCCTTTCATACTCAAACAACTAAGAAATGCTATTTGATTATGGTAACAATTTAAAGCTTATGTTTACATCAATTTAAGATGAAGTTTATGTCGGTATCATTGCTAACTATCAGTATAAAGGCCAAGGTCGTGGAACTTTTACCACACCTGTGTAAAATTTCAATTTTGATTTAGCTCATGATGACATCAGGCCTGAAAGGCCCGATGGGCTTATGGCATGGCATGGCGTCCGTAAACTTTTCCCTTTTTCGACTTCTTCTCCAGAACCACTGCCCCCCAGAGACTTGAAATTTTATGTACAGACTCCTTGGCTAGATTTCGTGACTCTGCAACCCCAAATATAGGTCACAGAGGTTATGACCTAAAAACCTGTTTTCATCTGCTTCTCAAGAACCACTGACCTGAGAGACTTGAAATTTCATGTACAGATTCCTTGGCCAATTGGGATTCTAAATTGTAGATTTCGTGACCATGCGACCCCAAATATAGGTCACAGAGGTCATGACCAGAAAAGCACATTTAATTTTTCTTTTGAGATTTTATGTGCACTTCAATGGGAGGTAATTTAAAGGAATCAACAGTGATGAATTAAATCTTCAAGTGTGTCTTTATTTGTAGGAGATTTTATCTCTGGCCTCAAAGATAGGTCAGAGGGGTAAGGACCTTAAGGCCTATTTCATCTTCTCCATTTAAAATGCTTCCTATTTGTTGTACCTCTTACCTAGATGATTTTGAAACTAATTTAGTTTATGTATATAAAGCCTGATGAGCTACAGAGCCAGTGGCCCTATTTTTTCTATCTCTGATAGAGAATGGTTCTCCAAAGTTAACCAATTAATTTATGCATGATTGACTTCCTTCTCCCACAGAGAAAACGTCAGTACATCAACACGTATGGGCGAGATCCTCGATCTTCAGCCAGTATGAGAGAAAAAGGGAGAAGATATCCATGAAGATGTAGAATAGAATGTAACTTTGACATGAAAAAGCAGATGCTTACTTATTTACAATCCGAACCAAAGCTACCGTCACCTTGACAGAGGTAGTGAATGAAATAATGCCGGCCGACAAATCGTAACACTGTAACTTTTCGATCGGGCTGTCAGTTCTTTAAATAGTTTTTTTTATTAAAAACATTGTTAAAATCATACTTGTGGATTGGGAATGGTTCGGGTTTATTGCATACACTGGACAGACATCTCTTCAGTTGATGAAGAAATCCACATCGAAAGAGATCGGATTTTGTCATTTTTCTCAAATCAAAAATTAACTCATTGGGAAAAAAACAACAACAATATCATTATAAAAATAGATTTTATTACAATCACAACAATTATGTGTGCATTCTATTATGTTTTGATTTAAAATTTCAGCATTCAATTTCTAATATGTTTGTAACATGATGTATTAAAATAAATATTTAAGATATTTGACCCTTTGGTATTTTCTATTTTCATTTGTGAAGTTGGAGTAAATCTTCTTAAAGTACTCCTGAGGATCTTCTTAAACCATAACTGTTGTCACTAAGACAGTGACTGAAATTGAGGAAATAGAACCATTAGAAAAACAAAAAATGGGGTTTGTTTTATTGAAGGGAAACAGACAGTAGAAGCGGGTAAAAAATGGTAAGATAGAAATTTCATTGAAATGCTTCGGAAGGGAATTTTTCAAAAGTGTATCTTTTTGAGAAAATTTATTTTTGTCACAAATGACCTTAAATTCTCAGTCGTTAGCAAGAATTGCACCTTTAGACTAGATTATATATAAAACAGCACCTTTGTAATGGTTGTATCCAAGTTAAAACAAGATATTACTCTAAAAGAATATTCTACATCATTGATAACTTTATACTTAAAAAGAATTCATTCTTCAAATTTGAAAGCATACTTCAATGTAAGCTTTTTGTGACAAAATGTGTGAGAACAATAAAATAATTCAACAATGCTAAAAAGTGCTCATATTTGACAAATATTATTGAAAGGTGAGTCAGTGGAATGTTATAAGTATCACAGTCACAAATCATCAACAATTGCATACAGAACAATACAGGTTGTCCGGACATCAATGATCAAGTTCATATTCAAAGTTTCTAACAGAAAAAAACAGCACTCCAGACAAGTTCTCAAAGAGCAACTACATTTTCAAGCCTAACGTTTCAAAGACCTAGGTCTGAATATCGAAGGCTTGGGTCTAAAGTTTCAAGGCTTGGGTCTAAAGTTTCAAGGACTGGGTCTGAAGTTTCAAGGCTTGGGTCTAAAGTTTCAAGGCTTAGGTCTAAAGTTTCAAGGCTTAGGTCTAAAGTTTCAAGGCTTGGGTCTAAATTTTCAAGTCTTGGGTCTAAAGTTTCAAGGCTTGGATCTAAAGTTTCAAGGCTTAGGTCTAAAGTTTCAAGGCTTAGGTCTAAAGTTTCAAGGCTTTGGTCTAAATTGTCATGGCTTGGGTCTAAATTTTCAAGGCTTGGGCCTCAATTTTCAAGCCTTTGCCTAAATTTTCAAGGCTTTGATCTAGGCTAGGTATAAAGTTTCAAGGCTTGGGACTAAAGATAATTAACGACAATAAAATTTCAAGCCAATGTTCATGCATGGTATTGAACGACTCTCAACGTGCCGAGAGGTTTGAAAATAGATTCCAAGTAGTAATATGAGTATAGAGAACCAAGTAACGACACATTGAGTGAGTTATTGTTTAACGCCATTTGGGCAATATTGTGGCTATTAGCAGTGAACAAAACACTGAAGAGTGTTACTTGCAAATGAAACATTTACATTCAAAGATAGACTCGTCCTCGGTTACCCATGGTTTTATATATGCTCCGTTACTCTCCACTATATCACCCATGGGAAACCTTATCAGGAGAATTTGTACTCAAATTACCCGCCCTTGGCCGGCGTGAGCCAATCAAACTGCTATGCAGCTTGGACCTGCGAGCCAATGACAACTCATATCACTTCGTTTCAAAGCAAGCGAGGTGATTGTGTTAGCCATCTGTCACCGGTTATCTCCCTTGACCAAATACGTCTTATCCCATTGAGCATTTTGGTTACTGACTTCGTCACACTGGCCAAGGGCGGGTAATTTGAGAAAAGATTCCCCTGATAAGGTTTCCCATGGGTGATATAGTGGAGAGTAACGGAGCATATATAAAACCATGGGTAACCGAGGATGAGATAGACTCTCTAAATATGTTTCCTAAATTAACAACCATTTTTCATCCATAAGAGCTATTTAGACCTCTACCTGGTGCCCTTGAAATATGAAAACAATTTATATTAATCACGTGAGAGAAATTCAACAAGGAACAATATATTCCACAATTATCAAAATATTTCAAATATTGGAAAAGAAGATATATTTACTATTATTTTACATGGACACTACATGTTCAAATCAAATACAAAGTTTAACCCTTGGCTTATTGAGGTTAATTCTTGTTTTGATATATCTTCTTTAACATGTTAATTCATACTATATATATTTATTATGTATTATGAATATAAATTGCAATAGTGCAAAATCTTTTTGAAAAACTGTAGGAGGTAAAAGTTCAATACAAATCGTCAATACATCTATTAGACACAGATCTTCAATTAGATTTCATTTTAAAAACTGTTTTTATCCATGATTTGTCTTTAAACATAAGATCCAGTGAAAATAAAGCATGAAAACAGAAGCAAATGAAACAGCTTTTGATTAAAAAACATTAGTAATTACTATCAACTATTAACAGTAATAGCTTTCGTTTTATTGAACAATGAATATCATTATTCCTTAACAAAAGAAAATCATGGATAAATGATAAATAAGTATTGCACAAGTTAGGCGTATAATTGAACAAAATGCAATTCATATGACGACAAAGATTCTCTAGTTTAAACGGGACATCAAGGGAACATTTCAGAAGATTCGGATCTTTTGTATGATAAAGTATTTCAGACCTTTTACAATAACCGGTATATATCACATAATAAGAAAGTTAATTCATAAAAGATACAATTTAAACAGAAAGTTCACAGGGTTTTACTGGGGAGCAGATCAAAATACAATTGTGCAACCGGAATATTTTTATGATAAAACAAAAAAGGGGACCCTTCGGTTGTGTATTTATGATATGATATGATTAAACCATCAATTTGAAACCTATCAGATGTTATTTTGACCATGAGTTAATATCATAATTGCACAGATGCAGGATTCCCATCAATTTTCTTTTTAGAATTCCTTTAAAATAGTTACACTTGTCATGTTGTCTTCTCGTAGTTTATTTAATCGGTATATCAAAGTATAAAAGTTTTAAAAATATTTTGGCATGTTACGGACATACATGTAGATTCATAATAAGACTTGAACAAGAATTAGTGTATTTCAAATTCAATGAATGAATGAATGTGAAATTGTATTGTGCAGCTGAAACTGGCATCCAATGCATAAACTTAAAGAGTTATTCACTGAATTTCAAATATTTATTTAAACTTACAAGAGATTTTTACTTGGAATCTGGACTATTCTAGACCTAGAAATATATTATCAAAATGCAATGAGAGATAAATCTTGTCGCGTATGATCATTAACTGTTATCATAATGTAATGATCATGAACTGTTTGAGTGGCATTGAGGTTGTAGTGGTAATAATGTACTAGATTTCAGGGTTATGTAGCTTCATCCACAATTTTTAAAAGTGTGGACGGGGTTGAACCCCCTGACCCCTAAAATTAATGATTTGGTGTATAACATTTGATACCGTATCATTTACAAGTTTAATGACAATGGTATTATTATATGGAAGGGAGTTTAGTATTCTGTTTATAATTATTACTTACCCAAATTAATCACATGAAATTGCGGACAGTTTATTTAAACGAAGACTTCCACGAGTGAAATGCCATTGTTATATGTCACAACTACACTATTGTGACAGTATTACCCTTGTTTAATATTGCCATATAAATATTACACTGCAGTATCTTTTACGGGTGGGTAATAAAATGAATTATCTAATTTTAAACAGCTCAAATAATAACTACTGATTTGAGTGTAACCAAATATGAGAAAATGAACATGCTATAAAACAATCTAGACTCAAAAGCAAAGTAAGTACAACAAATGCAAACAGACACGCATAATTCATGATTAATATATGAAAGACAGGAATAATTTGTCTGATACATAACATACCACACAAAGTAATTAAAAAACATTTCTGAGTATTTATACGTATCAAATCTGTTAGAAATCTTGCACAAACTCAGGCAGAATCTTGAGCTCCACTGTCTCAAACTGCACGTTGTCTCTAAATTGTTGGCGGATTTATCCTATTTGGTCATTTATTTAATCGTGTAAGGAGGTAGTTACACAAGATTTAAAAAAGATCAATTGTCAAAAACAGAATGAATGTGTTTCTCTTTGATACAGTTTGTCAGCGTTTCAAACTAGGACTTCTTTCACAGGTGACCTTAACTCTTATTCTTAAACATTTCACTTGACTAACTTGGTGATTTATGATCAGCTTGGGCCCAGATTTTAAACATGTCAGAAAGTTTTGACATCCTTTTATCTCTGGAATCTAAAACCATTAAAGCTTTTAATCAAATTAAATCTATTAAGAAAATGTAGTTCTTGAGGTACATATTGCAATTTCAAATTCCTTTTGAAATCAAATTCAATTAATTCAATTCAATTCAACTGGTTATAAGAGCACTACAAAACAACATTACATTATCATATATCATACATAGTAATCCTGATTAAACTGGCAAAAAAGCAAACAGTTTCTTCTTCATTACAGATTACTAAATAACGTTTTCTGATGCATTCAACCTCAATAGATAGACAAATTCAAAATGTACAAACATACATAAGGCTCCATGTCATAAAACATAAAGATAACTGCCTCTCACAAACAATTTGCATACTTGATTTTGTTATCACCAGAAACTATGACTATTCAAACTAAGGGCCGGCCATGCATCGAGAAAACCACCAATTCAGATTTTGTTCCTTATTCCTGGGAACTATTTATGCCGAACGAATCAATACATATACTCCGTAACTTTGTTCATTGCTAAATATAATAAATAAAGACAATTGGACAGTGATTAATCTACAAATATGACTTTTAGGGTACAGGGACTCGCTATCACAAGCTTTTATGAGTCCCAGAAAATAAAAGTGAGTCCCTCCATAGTAATCCTATAGTATAAATAAAAACCTTGCATCTCAGGGACTCAAAGTTTAAATTTCTGTGAGTCCTTTTCAAATTTTTTGAGTAAATGAAGCAGGACTCGCAGGTAAATGTATCCCTGTTGGAGACCGATATATTACCTAAACTGCATTTAGCAATAGAACATCCTTCAGAAATTATGACTGGGCCTATTGCACACACACTCTCTACATGATGGCTTCATTGCAGAAAGCACCATTTTATGAGTTTTGTGAGCTATTTCTGTCGTACAAGAAGATATTCTTGTAAAGTTTCTTTAGAAACTATTTCTGTTGATGCCATTGGGCTCATATTCATTTTCCCTGTTTAAAGTTCAAATTGTAAGAATTTCATGTCATTTCAAACCAGAACATTCAACAATTTAAGCTCAATTCACGCTGAGTCCATGGCTGGTTTATTCAGGTGGTATTTGATCCTTTCGATAACACGGGGAGGTAGTAATCTCACAAATTCCTTCGCAACATTGTCAGTCTTCCTTCTACTAAACATGATGGTCATCAGGAAAATTGGCTTGACTTTCTTCTGGAAACACGTCTCAACCATGTCGGCAGTTTCCCTAGCACGCGACAACCGCATAAATCTCTGGGAAAACTGCCTACTGTATGCTGTGAATGCGTCTGTGGTGCGATCCTCGTGGGAGGACTCCTCCACAGAATGTGGTACAACGTAGAAGAACCTACTAGACGAGTCTACAGACAGCGTGTACGCATTGTCTGATCTGAAGGAAAGAGGTGTAATCAGGGTTGATCTAGACAAACGATCTGATATATTTGATATCAACTGTTTGTTCAGCGGGAGAGGATTCGTCCTGAGGCCGTGCTCGTCTGATTGTGTAAAGTCACCAATCGGACTTTGTCTCCTGAGGGGGTTTCTGGGGAGGTGAGTATCATATCTCGTCCCTCTTGAAGAGTCTGTAGAGTTGTCATTTTGATTTTCGCTGCTTTGATTGCTGGTCCGATCGTCCGACAAAGAAGGCTCACAAACTTTATCCATGTCGTAATCATCACTACTAATAGTCCTATTTCTCCTACGACCATCAGTCACGTCCAATTCCATTTTGACCCTTCTAAGTTCACTTGTCCCAGACCCACTAACGGTTGAAACATGATGACCTTCTGCACCCACAACTTGATAACCATCATTCCTCTGACTAGACCGACTAACCGTGGAACCAGATGAAAGATCACTATGGACCTCCGCAGCAACGATTTGAGTGGTCGGGACAGGAGTCATCACTCCACTAGATGCAATGCTCTCCTCCGTGTGTGAGCTGAAGCTGGTTCGCGAGTCCCCTCCCTCGGGGGAGGTGGTGGGCGTGTGCTGCTCGTCAAATAGTGTTGTACCCTCGAACTGGGTGTGGATACTCACCTCCGGGTACCGTGACAACCCCTGGGTCGGGGTCACCGATCTGCTCTCGTCTGGAATATTAAAATTTGAATTATTACACACTTAATTACTCACGGTGAGGTCATTATGTGAAATACAAGGACTCAAGACCTGACAGCCGAGGCGGTCTGACCTGACCGAGACCTCGAGAGTCTGAGAGTCCTTGTATTTCACATGATGGCCTCACCATCAGTATTTAAGTGTTTTATTATACCGAAATTCGTTTTTCCTTCAGATTATAGTATGCATTTTCTTATCTGTCAAATCAGGGAACCGATCAGATGATGCAATCTTGAAAGCAAACGTTAAAACAAACATGAGAAGTCAATATCTCAGGTCAGTAAAAAAAATTTCGATCACAAAACTGACCTCACCTCATCCCTGGAAGCGGGGGTCAGTGTACACAAATATTTTTCGATCACGTGATGTGAACTGGCCAATGATGTTCTTACAAATTTAATAACGGTATAATAAACTATTTCTTTCACTGTTGTGTAATTTGAAATACGAAACTTTGCCATATCACAATATAGAAATCATGTAAAATATGTGTCAATATATATGTGGAAAATTATATAATTTTAGCTTTGAATAGTTTTAAATTGTTTTGGTTGACGCATACATTTAATAAATTTTCTATGCTGATTAACCTTTAATTAAAAATGAGCAAGCTTTTCACAAAGGAAGGATTATGCTCAAACTCTCAAGCCACTAATCAAAATATCTCAGGTACTTGTTTCAATGACATGTGACCACTTTTGGTCATTATCGATCAATGATTACTTTCGAGGAATTGTTTGGCATAATCAATTCAGCAGATAAAGATGGTCACAAATGGTCCATGCCACACTATCTAGGCTGGGTGTGGATTGCCTTCTCTAGTCCTAGAGTTTGAGTAACAAATGTTGTGGGTCAAGTAAACAGTAAACCCTCAATTCAAGTTTGCACTGTTTGACAAAATATTTAAGCACATGTATAATTTGACTCAAGCAAAATTCAAAGTCTATTCGAGTATATGTAAGGCCCTTAGCCTTTGTACCTGAGACGTCCTCGAGGTCCGTGATGTAGTGCAGGTCGAGCAGCTTGTAGATGATCTCGATCACCGTCTCCTTGGAGAAGGACCGACCACGGTCAACCATTGCAGGCTCTGTGTCAAAGAACAAAAGTTTATATATCAAGGCATCAGAATAAATTAGTACGAGGGTGAGATTCAACTCAAAATTATTTTACTCCAATGCAAGCAAGAGTCAGACTCAATAATTTAAATACAGAGGATCAGACTAAACTTGAATGCGAATGGCCACACTCCAACTAAACACGAGAAGTCTCAAATTGAATAAGAGGAGTCCAATTCATATTGAATAAGGGGGTCAGATTCACATTGAAAATGAGAGCTCAGACTCAATTTAATTGCAAGTCAAAATCAAGTTGTACACAAAGAGTCCGATTGAATTGGCATAGAGAACAGCAGATCAACAGCTGGAAACCCAGACTCACCGATCCTGTAGAAGAGGTCTCTGTGCCTGAAGATCCATCTGACTAGATCCTTGCCGGAGAAACACTTGCGGAAGCGCTGCAGGTCGCGCTGTATCTTGTGTACTATCACAGTTGGGGCTGGTTTTATAATCTCGTGGGGAAACATTCCTCTCTCACTCAGTGAGAACTGCGGGAGAGTATGTTAATCATCAAGTATGTAATGGAAATAAATTGCAAACACATTATTACTGTTTAAACATGTAAATGTGACAAATAAATATTATTTTATTTATATCTAACAATAAGAAACAATCTGTCGAATAAATTTGTTGTAAAATTCTAAGGAGAGTGACATCGAGATTCATCAGTCTGTAAGCAAATTTCATAAAACCTATCCATGGACTCATAATTCCTGATGTTAACCTCTTTAGAATTGTTCATCAAATTTATCCATTACATTTTCTCTTATTAAATTACAACTCATAAGCCTGACCTATTATGAAGTGACATTACATACAGACTTACATCTTTGAGTTTGCTGTAGACTGCGAGTATTTGATGAGTAGACAGAGTGTACAGCTGAAGCTTGAAGATCAGGTCATCCTGGAATTGATATAAAAGCCAGTTTTAGAGATACAAGAGCAAAATCATTTATGTCTTCAGTTCTGTGAAATCAAAGAATTTTGAAGGAGTGTCTATATGAGTAGGATGAAAGGAATGGTCAATCAAACACTAATACGTTTGAAAAAGGTTCTCGTCATTCATTTAGACTTGCAGCTTAAAAGAACAGCAAATTCTTAAGAACAGGAAGATTTTCTGTTATTACATTCCACCTGATGAAGGAGTGAGTATATACTCCGAAACGTTGTGTATATTTTTTTCACATTAAAGAAGTTGTTATCCAGAAAATCATCCTGTTCTTATGTATACCACTTCTAAATGCCCATCAAAGAGCAGATTCTTATTCTAAAAGGAAATTTAAACAAAATTAAAAATTCCAACCACCACTTCACTTACAGCTTGAGACAGAAGTAGGTTTCTTGTTATTCCCTTCCCGAAGTTGTTCATGAACTTCAGTAAGTGCTGAAACAAAACAGTTGATGACTACAACATGTGCAATTATCACCAGTGATAATCTATGACATAAGGCTCAGAGTTTATTTTGTTGAGAAGATCAAGTTTGTCCATTTCAGTGTTTGAACAGTCTGATGAACTTCTGATAGACTGTGATGAAATGTGTAAAATAAGGCTCTTCAAGAATATTAATAGGATCGACAGTTTAAGAGTTTGAGCTTATTTCATACACATGTTGTATGACAGATTTATCAATTATTTGTTCAGGAACGTCAAAGTCTATATTCAGTGCTGAACAGGACTGATGTAAAACATCTTGATTCACGACATACAGAAACGTCTTTTATACATCTTCCCACGGCAAGGTGAAAACGTATAGAAATAAATTCTATGCATTTTTTACCTTGCCCTCAACAGCCCAGATAACAGTGTAACGAAGCAGCGACATCTATTGTGATCACGAGTTATGCCCCTTACCAGCTGCTTACATACAGCCAATGAAATCACCGTTTACATTCGGTACTGCAGAAGCGATAATTCTAAAATTGTTATTTTTAGAAACATACGTTGGGTAAACGTTTCTTCTTGTACATTGCAATACTCGTCGTATAGTACTTAAATACATGAACATATATCATCATAAACATGCTTATTAAATAAGAAGACCAAATGCGAGCCAGGAAGTGTTATTAGTTGATTGTTAAGTTTATAACGGAGACATATGTAGTTCATATGCAAATGAGAAATACCCACGTTCAAACAAAGTTAAAAGATTTGAATACAAATCGTCGCGTTGAATAAGAATATTTCAATTAGTATAGCGTGCTAATTGTAACATTTATAAATAAGAGTTATTAAGAGTTATAGGCACAGTTTATCAAGCAAGAAATCAAATCACAATTGAGATTGTTAAATCGAAATACCATGATGCCACACGCGTTATTTTGTATTTTGTAAAAAAAGATAGTGTGAAATCATTAAAGATTAGTTTCATTCAAACTCAACACTAGATTGTTCGATTTCGGAGTGAATAACATGTGCTAGTTACTTTTTTTTAGCTTATATGACTTTTTAAAAACTATGACAACCAACTAAATTGAATCACTCAACGTACTTCCAGCTACAGTGTTGTGAAATTAACAAACGATACCTGATAACATGCGCAAAATCATAGGCGAAATTTATGAATATATCAAGTTTGGCAGTTATCAAACAGTAACATCGTAACAGTGGGTCCACTCCATGTGCCAAATTTATGGCTTTTGAAGCTGTCCACTTCGACGTTTTGATTATCGATTACAGGTTTATGAAAGCGAATTGTAATTATTTTATTGCATCAATTGAAAGTTTATACAAGTCCGGGACTGATAAAAATACTGTCAAAATGTGTGCTACAGTTTGCGATCCAAAATAAGCGGAGAAATTGGACGAATTAGAAAAGGTGTTTTCCAGTCTAAATATAGAAGTTCATATTGCAAGCTTTCTTCTGATTGGCCTATCGGATTAGCCTGCAGTACGCTAAAATCTTAGCGCAGAAAAAGCGGGCCGTGAGGTCAAGGGCGGAGGGAGATGATTTGAAAATCTTCTCGTTACGCCCGTGACGTTGTGAAGATGCTTTTATATTGGTCATGAAATATTTCATGAGCCTGTAACTCACTGTGAGTGCTTGTAGAATGGTTTGAGGCCAGCTGCTCATCACTCCTTCCTCGGTTCTCAACTTGTCAGCCTCCACCTCCAAATCCTAGACAAAGACAAGAATACAAATATTTGACAAGAATACACATATTTGACAAAAATATCAATGTTTCCCAAGAACACTGATCTCTCAACAGTTCAAAGATTAACATACCCTCCCATGAGCAAAGCATGTTGCTCGGGCAATGTGTCTGCAAAGAAAGATAAATGGCCCATGTTTAGATCATTCAGTAAGAGAAAATTTGTTATGACATTCACTGTAGGTTGACATCAGGAATTATCAGACCCGCATTATGGTGTATTGAACAAGTCATTCATTCGATAAAATTCAACATGGGTCTGATAGTTCCTGATGTAAACTTTGATTGTATGTCAAAACTTATAATATACCCATTGGGCTAAACCAACCCAAAGAACAATGAAGAATAACGAAGGAAAATGTTGAAGCTATTGACCTGAACGAGAAAGATCCAGAGACACTCGAGGACCTGGTGGAAACAGTCCTTGTAAAGCCAGCCACTAAGATTCTGCAGGTACGACTGCAGAAAGCTGGTCACTGGTTTCAGACAATCCTGTATGGTGACTTGGGGCGGTTTGAGTTGCAGCAACAGGCGCAGAGCGTCGTGTAGGAACAGGTTCAGCTGTGGACAGAATACACATGATATCACAATGTCAGGTTCAGCTGTCAATAGGATACACATGATATCACAATGTCAGGTTCAGCTGTGGACAGAATACACATGATATCAAAATGTCAGGTTCAGCTGTGAACAGAATACACATGATATCACAATTTCATGTTCAGCTGTGGACAAAATACACATGATATCACAATGTCAGGTTCAGCTGTCAATAGCATACACATGATATCACAATGTCAGGTTCAGCTGTGGACAGAATACACATGATATCACAATGTCAGGTTCAGCTGTGGACATAATACACATGATATCACAATGTCAGGTTCAGCTGTGGACAGAATACACATGATATCACAATGTCAGGTTCAGCTGTGGACAGAATACACATGATATCAAAATGTCAGGTTCAGCTGTGAACAGAATACACATGATATCACAATTTCATGTTCAGCTGTGGACAAAATACACATGATATCACAATGTCAGGTTCAGCTGTCAATAGCATACACATGATATCACAATGTCAGGTTCAGCTGTGGACAGAATACACATGATATCACAATGTCAGGTTCAGCTGTGGACAGAATACACATGATATCATAATGTCAGGTTCAGCTGTGGACAGAATACACATGATATCACAATGTCAGGTTCAGCTGTCTATAGAATACACATGATATCACAATGTCAGGTTCAGCTGTGGACAGAATACACATGATATCACAATGTCAGGTTCAGCTGTGGACAGAATACACGTGATATCATAATGTCAGGTTCAGCTGTCAATAGGATACACATGATATCACAATGTCATGTTCAGCTGTCAATAGCATACACATGATATCACAATGTCAGGTTCAGCTGTGGACAGAATACACATGATATCACAATGTCAGGTTCAGCTGTGGACATAATACACATGATATCACAATGTCAGGTTCAGCTGTCTATAGAATACACATGATATCACAATGTCAGGTTCAGCTGTGGACAGAATACACATGATATCACAATGTCAGGTTCAGCTGTGGACAGAATACACATGATATCACAATGTCAGGTTCAGCTGTGGACAGAATACACATGATATCACAATGTCAGGTTCAGCTGTGGATAGAATACACATGATATCACAATGTCTGATTCAGCTGTGGATAGAATACACATGATATCACAATGTCAGGTTCAGCTGTGGACAGAATACACATGATATCACAATGTCAGGTTCAGCTGTCTATAGAATACACATGATATCACAATGTCAGGTTCAGCTGTGGACAGAATACACATGATATCACAATGTCAGGTTCAGCTGTGGACAGAATACACATGATATCACAATGTCAGGTTCAGCTGTGGACAGAATACACATGATATCACAATGTCAGGTTCAGCTGTCTATAGAATACACATGATATCACAATGTCAGGTTCAGCTGTCTATAGAATACACATGATATCACAATGTCAGGTTCAGCTGTGGACAGAATACACATGATATCACAATGTCAGGTTCAGCTGTCTATAGAATACACATGATATCACAATGTCAGGTTCAGCTGTGGACAGAATACACATGATATCACAATGTCAGGTTCAGCTGTGGACAGAATACACATGATATCACAATGTCAGGTTCAGCTGTCTATAGAATACACATGATATCACAATGTCAGGTTCAGCTGTGGACAGAATACACATGATATCAAAATGTCAGGTTCAGCTGTGGACAGAATACACATGATATCACAATGTCAGGTTCAGCTGTCTATAGAATACACATGATATCACAATGTCAGGTTCAGCTGTGGACAGAATACACATGATATCACAATGTCAGGTTCAGCTGTGGACAGAATACACATGATATCACAATGTCAGGTTCAGCTGTGGACAGAATACACATGATATCACAATGTCAGGTTCAGCTGTCTATAGAATACACATGATATCACAATGTCAGGTTCAGCTGTGGACAGAATACACATGATATCACAATGTCAGGTTCAGCTGTCTATAGAATACACATGATATCACAATGTCAGGTTCAGCTGTGGACAGAATACACATGATATCACAATGTCAGGTTCAGCTGTGGATAGAATACACATGATATCACAATGTCAGGTTCAGCTGTGGACAGAATACACATGATATCACAATGTCAGGTTCAGCTGTCTATAGAATACACATGATATCACAATGTCAGGTTCAGCTGTGGACAGAATACACATGATATCACAATGTCAAGTTCAGCTGTCTATAGAATACACATGATATCACAATGTCAGGTTCAGCTGTGGACAGAATACACATGATATCACAATGTCAGGTTCAGCTGTCTATAGAATACACATGATATCACAATGTCAGGTTCAGCTGTGGACAGAATACACATGATATCACAATGTCAGGTTCAGCTGTCTATAGAATACACATGATATCAATGTCAGGTTCAGCTGTGGACAGAATACACATGATATCACAATGTCAGGTTCAGCTGTGGACAGAATACACATGATATCACAATGTCAGGTTCAGCTGTCTATAGAATACACATGATATCAATGTCAGGTTCAGCTGTGGACAGAATACACATGATATCACAATGTCAGGTTCAGCTGTCTATAGAATACACATGATATCACAATGTCAGGTTCAGCTGTGGACAGAATACACATGATATCACAATGTCAAGTTCAGCTGTCTATAGAATACACATGATATCACAATGTCAGGTTCAGCTGTGGACAGAATACACATGATATCACAATGTCAGGTTCAGCTGTCTATAGAATACACATGATATCACAATGTCAGGTTCAGCTGTGGACAGAATACACATGATATCAAAATGTCAGGTTCAGCTGTCTATAGAATACACATGATATCACAATGTCAGGTTCAGCTGTCTATAGAATACACATGATATCACAATGTCAGGTTCAGCTGTCTATAGAATACACATGATATCACAATGTCAGGTTCAGCTGTCTATAGAATACACATGATATCACAATGTCAGGTTCAGCTGTGGACAGAATACACATGATATCACAATGTCAGGTTCAGCTGTCTATAGAATACACATGATATCACAATGTCAGGTTCAGCTGTCTATAGAATACACATGATATCACAATGTCAGGTTCAGCTGTGGACAGAATACACATGATATCACAATGTCAGGTTCAGCTGTCTATAGAATACACATGATATCACAATGTCAGGTTCAGCTGTGGACAGAATACACATGATATCACAATGTCAGGTTCAGCTGTGGACAGAATACACATGATATCACAATGTCAGGTTCAGCTGTCTATAGAATACACATGATATCACAATGTCAGGTTCAGCTGTGGACAGAATACACATGATATCACAATGTCTGATTCAGCTGTGGATAGAATACACATGATATCACAATGTCAGGTTCAGCTGTGGACAGAATACACATGATATCACAATGTCAGGTTCAGCTGTCTATAGAATACACATGATATCACAATGTCAGGTTCAGCTGTCTATAGAATACACATGATATCACAATGTCAGGTTCAGCTGTGGATAGAATACACATGATATCACAATGTCAGGTTCAGCTGTCTATAGAATACACATGATATCACAATGTCAGGTTCAGCTGTGGACAGAATACACATGATATCACAATGTCAAGTTCAGCTGTCTATAGAATACACATGATATCACAATGTCAGGTTCAGCTGTGGACAGAATACACATGATATCACAATGTCAGGTTCAGCTGTGGACAGAATACACATGATATCACAATGTCAGGTTCAGCTGTCTATAGAATACACATGATATCACAATGTCAGGTTCAGCTGTGGACAGAATACACATGATATCACAATGTCAAGTTCAGCTGTGGACAGAATACACATGATATCACAATGTCAGGTTCAGCTGTGGACAGAATACACATGATATCACAATGTCAGGTTCAGCTGTCTATAGAATACACATGATATCACAATGTCAGGTTCAGCTGTGGACAGAATACACATGATATCACAATGTCAGGTTCAGCTGTGGACAGAATACACATGATATCACAATGTCAGGTTCAGCTGTGGACAGAATACACATGATATCACAATGTCAGGTTCAGCTGTCTATAGAATACACATGATATCACAATGTCAGGTTCAGCTGTGGACAGAATACACATGATATCACAATGTTAGGTTCAGCTGTGGACAGAATACACATGATATCACAATGTCAGGTTCAGCTGGCGACAGAATACACATGATATCACAATGTCAGGTTCAGCTGTGGACAGAATACACATGATATCACAATGTCAGGTTCAGCTGTCTATAGAATACACATGATATCACAATGTCAGGTTCAGCTGTGGACAGAATACACATGATATCACAATGTCTGATTCAGCTGTGGATAGAATACACATGATATCACAATGTCAGGTTCAGCTGTGGACAGAATACACATGATATCACAATGTCAGGTTCAGCTGTCTATAGAATACACATGATATCACAATGTCAGGTTCAGCTGTCTATAGAATACACATGATATCACAATGTCAGGTTCAGCTGTGGACAGAATACACATGATATCACAATGTCAGGTTCAGCTGTCTATAGAATACACATGATATCACAATGTCAGGTTCAGCTGTGGACAGAATACACATGATATCACAATGTCAGGTTCAGCTGTCTATAGAATACACATGATATCACAATGTCAGGTTCAGCTGTGGACAGAATACACATGATATCACAATGTCAGGCTCAGCTGTCTATAGAATACACATGATATCACAATGTCAGGTTCAGCTGTGGACAGAATACACATGATATCACAATGTCACAGACCAGTAATACACTCCAAAAACTGGCAACAACCAATAAGAGGAATCTAAAATAATATTGTGAACACACCCTTTTGGAAAACCTGGATACTCCAATGTTGGTGCTTACAGTAACCTACCTAACAAGAGTTGAGAGCATTTAGCTAAAATATGTTCTAAGGGGCTCTAATGGAGATTAACAGGCAGGTATGTTTGATTTTCTGTGGAGCAGTTCCATGTGATAAGAATTCCATTTGAGTTCCAAATTTTCTAAAATACTTTCAGTTATTTCAAATTAACATTTAGAAAGAAGATGTCCGTAAAATAAATAAATGTGCTTGAACACATAATGTCAAGAAGTTGATTTTATATTAGATAATTTATTAGCATCTCTTGTTGTAACAGGTAGGTGATATAAAGAGTTAACGTTACACTCCAGTCCACCTACCCTGAAAGCGATGAGCCTGCACATAGCCTTGAGCACAGCGATCAGATGACCTTGATGGGGGTCAAGCAACTTCAAGCTGAACGGCGAGGTCGGACGAGGGACGTCGGTGAATATACTTCCTGAGTCCTCTCGCTCAAACTCAACCTGCTCTTCTGACATGAAATCTGGGGAGGTAGAAAAGACAGTATAATTACAGAACCCTTATTGTAAAAGACCTTTGAGAGCATCATAATTCGTCCCCACTAAAAATACCTTATCATTTGAGTACACAAAGTAATAATGATAGAATAGGACAAAACCTGGAGATGCTGAAGCTTGAAAAGGCTCCTCATTACTAAGAAAATTTCTATAAGGATGAACTATTTCATGCATATACAACTTCTTTATTCTACATAGGCAACCTTTCAACGTATATTCTAATGTTCTAATCTCTCTATTATGTGACTTCCTGTGAAAAGCATATTGTTCACGTTCACCCACTTTGAATAGCTAGTGATTGTTCTCTAGCAACTGTTTACTAGCGATTGTTCACTAGTGACTGTTTACTAGTGATTGTTCACTCGTGACTGTTTACTAGTGACTGTTTACTAGCAATTGTTTACTGTCAATTGTTCACTAGTGACTGTTTACTAGCGATTGTTCACTCGTGACTGTTTACTAGTGATTGTTCACTCGTGACTGTTTACTAGTGACTGTTTACTAGCAATTGTTTACTGTCAATTGTTCACTAGTGACTGTTTACTAGCGATTGTTCACTAGTGACTGTTTACTAGTGATTGTTCACTCGTGACTGTTTACTAGTGACTGTTTACTAGCAATTGTTTACTGTCAATTGTTCACTAGTGACTGTTTACTAGCGATTGTTCACTAGTGACTGTTTACTAGTGATTGTTCACTCGTGACTGTTTACTAGTGACTGTTTACTAGCAATTGTTTACTGTCAATTGTTCACTAGTGACTGTTTACTAGCGATTGTTCACTAGTGACTGTTTACTAGTGATTGTTTACTCGTGACTGTTTACTAGTGACTGTTTACTAGCAACTGTTTAGTGTCAATTGTTCACTAATGACTGTTTACTGGCAATTGTTCACTAGTGACTGTTTACTACAATTGTTCACTAGTGACTGTTTACTAGTGACTGTTTACTAGCAATTGTTCACTAGTGACTGTTTACTAGCGATTGTTCACTAGTGACTGTTTACTAGTGACTGTTTACTGTCAATTGTTCACTAATGACTGTTTACTGGCAATTGTTCACTAGTGACTGTTTACTAGCAATTGTTCACTAGTGATTGTTGACTAGTGATTAACTTAAAATACTATCTTAGGTCCCTAATAGTCCGGTCCCTACCTGTAGTTGAGTAGCAGCTCTCTCTGCCTGATCGAGTTTGAGCTTTCTTCAACAGGTCGTCAAAACTTGGCCAAGCGTCCTTCTCTCCAAACATACTGGCTAGTCTCCGCTCGTACAGCTCCAGAAATCTCAACATGGCCGACACGTTGTTCACTCTCGTACACATCTGCATGATAAACAGCTTAACAGGTCAATGATGAATCTTTGAATCATTAACATCATTCACATCAGGAATACTCATTTTATTTCTAATTCTGCAGAAAGAATTATTGATTAGCTGAAATGTGATCCATATTCGCAAGGAACAAGCCAGTATACATGAATTACTATGAATATAGGTTTAGTCTTGTAATTAATCTGGGACACTACTATCCTCTCTCCTTCTGTTCCTATTCTCATTTTCTCTCTCCCTATATATCAACATGAACAACAAGAAATGGCAACCTTTTGCATAAAGTAGTTTCTGTCAGGCCCTTTGGCTACGACAAAATGGAAGTCTTGGACTCGGAGAAATTTTGTGACATTTGTATAAGAGCCATTCTACAAGCTGGTAGTACAGAGAAGATTTTAATTTCATTGATGATCAAATTCTTTAATATAACTATGTTAATGTTTGGGATCAATTCTTACATAGTTTTAATTTTTTTAATCGATATCAAGGTTTTCTTAATTTTAATGTTTAAATTTCCTCTCAAAAGTCACAAGAATTTTATAAGATATTGAGACTGAAAGAACACAGTAACACAGCACGGACCTGTTGTGTGATGGGTTCGTGTCTGTCACACAGGTACGAGGTCTGTTTGTTGATGTACTGGGTACAGTTCCCGGAGCCGTCCACCTCATGTCTACACCCCCAGATGAGGTTCTCTCGTCTCTGTCTGTGGAGGTGCTCCACCAGCTGTAACACAGACACACGGAGCACATTCAGCTGGTGGTTAACATTAACAGTCAAGCTGTTGAATTAACTAGTATAAAAACAATTCTGAATGGTCAATTTACAGGGATAACAAACCATGAGCAAAGGCATTCATCAGAGATTAATTGGTGCCTTACGATATATTTTTGAATTATTTAGTGCTAAACCATTAAGAGTGAATTAATAGAGCTTGGACACTGGCTAAAGGTCATATTCTGAAACCAGCAGGTTAAAAGTGGATAATAAGAAAAAACATATAAAAGTAAGATTATTTCAGATTGTCTATCAAATCAAACACAATTGCTATAGAAGACCGTAATATGATGGGTGTCCTGTAACTCTGTTGTTGGACACAGTAAGCCTGTTTACTTACCCTCGGTCCTATGACACGTTTAGCCGTCGCCTGAAGAGTTCCGCACAGGTCGAGGCACAGCATGTTGTCGGCATACAGGCAGGCTGTGTTGCATATTGTCTGAAAAAATTATCAAGAATTTGTCTTAAAGCATCAACGATTTACAAACTAATTTAGTTGCTGAATGTATGAGTGACGACCATTCTCAGGAGCCAATTTACAGAAACCACATCTACACACAACGTAGAGAACCATCTGGGATTTGCCACAAGTTTAAAATCGACCATCCTGGAATATTTTGGGATGGGCAGGTACATGGTATGGTGAGGTGAGGTTTGGTGACGTCCCTTCAACAGTATTTTATATGTATTTCTAGTGTTTTTATTGCAGGGAGGAAGCCCACATTACTATTGTTGAGCATCAGCCGGAACTATCTGACAGGTGAGACTGGTTAACATTCAGTGATGTGCTGCACCAAAACCTTACTGCATGTAGAACAGTTCTCTGCAGCAGACAAAGTAGTCCTAAACAAGTCCTATACCTTTTGATTGAAATTGAATTTTGTAAACACTGCCCAGTCCATGGTAAAGGGTAAGAATGTAAGATTGACTGTCCATGTACATCTGAAATTGTCTCAAATCTGAAAACTACTAGAGAGTTTACAAATGGATCATTGTTATTCATGGGATCACACAAATTCTTGAACTCTTTTTTGACGAGTATGTTGTGGGATTCAGCCCCCACCCTCAGAGTAAGGCACCAACTGCCAGCACTAACTGTACCAACAGCTCACCTATTCGACCTCCCTAGTGCGTATATACATGTACAACCCTAACCACCCACCTGGAGGAAGTTGGTGTAGATCCTCTCCTTGCCGTTGATGCTGTTGCGGTAGAGTTCGAGCTGCTCCATGTTGAGGTCGCCGCGGTCCACTGCCTCCAGGGTGGCCAGGTCGTCCAGGGTCGGGTACAGCATCTCGTAGAATGTGTGGCCGATACTCACCAGTCTCTGCATAGTCACTATCATGTCTATAGCCGACCCCGACAGAGGCAACTTGGCTTCAGACCCGGGGGGAGGGGTCGGGAGAGAGATGTTGCTGAACTCTGACGATATTGAGTCCATGAAGTCTTGGTGCTGCCTCGTGGACACGTTGTACTCTCCATATAGAGGGCGTGTCGGGACTGAGGTGTCATGGTCCCCGTCTCCGCTGTGCGTCCCCGATGAGGTGTGACTCCGTGATGTGAAGGCTGACACTACACGAGAGAGAAACCCAGAGTGAATGTCGTGTGGTTGGGCCGGGAGGGTGTGGTCCTCATGCATGTCTTGTGGGTGTGGCGCAAGGGCATTGTCTTCGGAGGGGAGGAATTGTCTCCCTGATCCTTCTGAAACTATCTGGATTGGAGGGAAATGAAAGGAACTTTCTTCATTTTCAGTCTCTTCTCCTTCAGAATCTGTCCCAGATGATGCAACTGTGCTTGTGTCCTCGCCACTGACGTCCTCCTCAGAAGCATTCTTGAAATTTGAAGACTCTGAAGACTGTAGGCTTTCATGGGTTGCATTGAAGACTATACCAGATCCCTCCATATCACTCTTGGTCCTTGTTCCATCCACAGAGTATTCCGAGGATTTGCTGCTGATCTCGTCACTCTCGTTGAGGAGAGGCATGAAGGGGCAGGAGTCCATCGTGTCCTCCTGACTCTCCGACATCTCCATCATGTCCGGCATCGAGGCACTCTGAGTCAAACCTCGAGAACTCTTCTTTGCATGTCGCTCCTCATCTTCCAACTCCGTCAACGACTTTGTGTCGAAAGATCCTCGTTTGCTGAGCTTGACGATGAGTTTCTCTGTGTGTACCGGTTTACTGGAATCCAGAGCCGGGCTTGAACCGTCCTCTGGTGATGTTTCTCTGATGGTTGCCGGATGCTTGGCTTGCTTCGAGGGAGAGTCAACAGCAGTGAGCTGGAATATACACAGAATATAGTAGTTGTGTATACATTTGTCATCAAGTCTTGTTTATGTGAAAGTGAGGCAACATACACATAATATAGTAGTTGTGTATACACTTGTCATCAATAATAGTCTAGTTTATGTGTAAGTGTGCAACATACACAGAATATAGTAGTTGTGTATACATTTGTCATCAAGTCTAGTTTAAGTGGAAGTGAGGCAACATACACATAATATAGTAGTTATCAATACACTTGTCATCAATAATAGTCTAGTTTATGTGTAAGTGTGCAACATACACAGAATATAGTAGTTGTGTATACATTTGTCATCAAGTCTAGTTTAAGTGGAAGTGAGGCAACATACACATAATATACCGTATATTACTGTGTATAAGACGACTTTTTTATACCAGAAAATAGGGGGTCAAAGAAGGGGGTCGTCTTATACACAAGGGCTATGTTTCAGAAGAAGAAATTTTGAAGCTTCATTGACGAACTCATGACGTTGAAACCGGAAACAGCAATACAGAATATTGATGTCATCTCATGCTAACAAAATGGAAATAAATAAACTTTTATAATTATTATGTATTATTATGGTTTTTTTTTATTACTATATGGAGTTAAATACATAAAATATATTTGATAATTCATTTAAAAATAATAGGTTGACGGACCAAAAGTGGTACCAGCAGTCAAGCAAACAATCGATAAATTCAGTGACGTGGACCAATGAAATTCTACAACTTATCCATTCATTCATGACGTGGACCAATGAAATTCTACAACTAACCTATTCATTCATTAAACTTGACAAGCATATCTCGATAAACACGTGTCATTTACGTAATGTTAATTCCAATCAGGGCAGTTATTCATTAACGTATCCGGTAATTATCTTAGCTTTGTTGTGTTCTTATCAGTAATTGGTCTGTATGTCCTTCTCTGGATGTTTACATGGTCAACGTTAAATAAACACGTCTTTAGCGTGGGAAGTTTACTGCATTGAGTGGCCCCTCGCTATAACACACGTTGGGAGCCAAATACTGACAGCTGCGTAATAGAGAATCAGCGGTAAAGCTAACCAGAGTTGGAATGAAAAATAATGGCTTGACTTCAGCTATCAAACATTACCAACCTTTCAAAACCATTCTGCAGTATTAAATACAACTAGTTCAACTTTGTTTATAAGAAGGGACAAATATTTACAACACTACGATAGAAATCTAGACATTAAATCTTGCTTGGCTTCGGGCATGCGCAATCAAGCTTGGTTATCAAAGCTCTTCACACCATTTTAATCTTATAAACACTGAAGCGATTTCTAAATCTGTGTAAGGAGTATCGGCTTTGTTTAGAATAGTTACGATAGATTGTTGACTGTAGTGTTTCTAATCTCGCATGAACTGACAAGAAAATGATATATCATTAAAAAATAAGAACAAACACCGGAAGAAAATGTATGTATTTTTTTTATTTTGGTACATTTAAAACAATTTATTTAAAAAACAAATGTCATGTTACTTAAAAAATTACCGGTATCAACTTACCGTTATCAAATCTTACCAACGTGTTTTCCCATCATGGCATGTCGACCTGTTTCCATGATTGCTAGAAGGGGGTCGTCTTATACATGAGATACATGGTTTTTACCTGATTTTAGGGGTCTGAGAAAGGGGGTCGTCTTATACACAGGGTCGCCTTATACACTGTAATATACGGTAGTAGTTATCAATACACTTGTCATCAATAATAGTCTAGTTTATGTGTAAGTGTGCAACATACACAGAATATAGTAGTTGTGTATACATTTGTCATCAAGTCTAGTTTAAGTGGAAGTGAGGCAACATACACATAATATAGTAGTTATCAATACACTTGTCATCAATAATAGTCTAGTTTATGTGTAAGTGTGCAACATACACATCATACAGTAGTTATCAATACACTTGTCATCAATAATAGTCTAGTTTATGTGTAAGTGTGCAACATACACATAATATAGTAGTTATCAATACACTTGTCATCAATAATAGTCTAGTTTATGTGTAAGTGTGCAACATACACATAATACAGTAGCTTTACAAGCTGTTTTAGGAGTATAATCTGATAGAGATGAATAGCAAATTTTTGTCTTGCACATAAACTCGAACAAACCTGTATAGGTTCCAGATTCTTTGAAGAGGATCCTCCTTGGGGTACTTATTGCATAAAATCCTAGATTTTAGATATATGACAGGTTGTAACTATATTTTCCACATAAAATTAGTTAAAAAACTAAAAAAACGTACTTTGGGTCACCCCTTTCGAGCCTCACCCCTTACGGTTGTCATGCAACCAAGGGCGGTAACTCTAACCTCACCACTTTCCAATCCAGTCATGCAGGCTGAATGAAGGGGAGGTGGGTGGCCCTACCCCAAGGAGGATCCTCTTCAAAGAATCTGGAACCTATACAGGTTTGTTCGATTCTTTTTCAGAAGGGATCCTCCTTGGGGTACTTATTGCATAAGACAGACTCCCAAAGATTAAATCAATGGCAGTGGCATTCAGACTGCACCCGAAGGCGCAAAACGAAGTACAAGAGATTACTCACCCAAAGTACAAAAATGGATCCACCATGGGCTATAACCTCAATGACCTGGGGATTACGTGGCGCACTCTCAGTCGCCTTACAGGTCTGAAAACCCCGCCCCCCCCCCTTTTTTGAAAGAGAGAAGATGAGGACAAAAAATCCCATAGCAAAGATCACCCCACGGGAGTCCTCAGCCGGGGAAATAACCGTGGGATAAAGGACTTGGGCCCTTAGTATCAACGGATATTAGTGGCGTTAGTTAATAATTAAAAACAACAGATCGACCAACCCTCATCAGCTCATTCAGCTAGGGGGTTGACGACTCTGCCCACCGGAGAGAACTGTCTGACCAAACCGAGCACGCTCGCCCGAGAGCCTGTCGAGTTGGTAATGACGAATGAACGTGCTAGGCTGGCTCCAGATAGCAGCGGAGCAGATCTCTTCGATAGGCAGGGCCGCTGCGTACGCCTTGGACGTCGCGACTGCCCTAACCGAATGAGCCTTGAGGTCACCTGGGGGCTCACGGCCCTTGTGAACATACGCTAAGCATATTGCCGAGACAATCCATCTCGAGATTGACTGTTTGGAGGCGGGCAAACCTTGTTTACCTCCACCGTAACAGCAGAAAAGCTGACTATCCCTACGGATAGAGGCTGTTCTCTTAACATATGCTCTCAAGGTCCTACGCACGTCTAGGATGTGATCGTGCGAGGCCTGAGAGCCCGAAGCTGCCGGCTGTCTAAGCGCGGGCAATTCAATGGGGGCCGACACATGAAAGGAGTGGGCCACTTTTGGCCGGTAGGAGTCTGGCAGCCTGATACTGACTCTGTCCCTGTGGAAGACTGTGAGATCGGGATCGGCGGACATAGCATGTATGTCGCCTACCCGTCTGCCAGACGCCACCGCCACTAGAAAAGCTGCCTTCCAGGTCAATAACTGGAGAGACAGTGAAGACAAATCCCTGAACCTAGGCCCCGATAGCCAATCGAGGACTATTGAAAGGTCCCACACTGGGCTGATCCGCCTCACAGGAGGCCGGATCCTGTCCACGCCTGCTAAAAAACGCTGGACCAATGGATGGGCACCCAAAAGAGCGCCGTCCACCGGGACATGAAAGGCTGAAATAGCCGTGGAGTAACCTCTGACAGTCGATGCGGCCAAGCCCGCATCCAATCTAGACTGCAGAAACTCCAGGACCAACACTAGATCTGCAGAAAAGGGATCGAGTACGTCCCTATCTGCACACCAGCGCGAATAGCAGGCCCATCTATCTTCATACTGAATGTTCGTTGAATCCCTCCTCGAAGCCAGTATTGTGTCTGCAACTCGTGCAGGAATACCGCTACTTTGGAGGCGATTCCGGACAGAGGCCAAGCCACCCACTGCACCCTGGGGTTGGGGTGGGGGGCTCCGTCCTAGGACAGAAGTCCCGGCCGACACGGTAACAGAACAGGTGGCATAGCCAGAGACCTGAGTACCTGTGGAAACCACGTTTGCGCTGCCCACAGAGGTGTGATTAGCACCAGCAGACGCGGAGGATGAGTGGCTAGACGGGCAAGGACCTTGGAGATCAGAGGCACTGGTGGGAAAGCCCACAGAACTCTGTCTGTCCAGTCCAGTTCGAATGCATCCTGGGAGAGAGCCCGAGTGTCGGGTATCCTGGAGCAAAACTGGGGTATCTGAAAGTTCGTCCCTGACGCAAACAGATCCACCTGGAATGACCCGTATAACTGGGAGATAGTCTCGAATATCTCTCGATCCAGTAGCCACTCGTGGGGGGCAAGAATCCGGCGAGACAGAGCGTCCGCTCGGATATTGTCCACCCCTGGTAAGTACACTGGCAGAACCGTGGTGTCGACCTCGTCGCACCAAAGGAAGAACTGCCACGTCTCCTCCAGGAGGGACGGAGAAACCGTCCCGCCCTGATTGAGGATGTAAGCCATGGCGGTCCTGTTGTCCAGCTGAAGCCGGACCACCTGACCCCTCACCTGATCCCTCAGATGTTGCAAGACTAGCCTGGCCGCCCTGAGTTCTAACACATTGATGTGCATCTGAGACTCTGCTTGTGACCACAGGCCCGAGACCGTACGAGATCCCAGAACCCCGCCCCATCCCGTGAGGGAGGCGTCGGTCTGAACAGTCAGGGTCGGCGCCGGAGCCTGCAGGGGGTAACCCCGATCGACATTGGTCCACCAAGAGAGGTGTGGTAAGACCCACCCCGGAGTGACGAGCAGCTTCTCGTAAGACTCCGAGTGGGACCACAGACCCGCCAAAGCTTGTTGGACGGGCCTCATGCGGAGCCGGGACCTCCAAACCACATCTATGGTCGCTGCCATGACTCCGAGGAGCTGGAGCCAGACCCGAGCCGTGTGGGTTGGAGCGCTGAGAAACGAGTTCACAGCCCCGAGGATCTTCGGGACCCGGTCCGGGGCCAGGGATACGATCCCCGGCTCCGTCCGGAACCTGGAGCCCAGGAAGACTAAGTCCCGTGATGGGGCTAGCTCCGACTTTTTGAGATTCACGATCCACCCCAGCGAGACCAACGTGTGCAGAATGGCCTGGGTGGACTCGTGGTTCTGTAGCTGAGACAGCGCTCTGAGGAGCCAGTCGTCCAGGTAGGGATGACAACACCTGCCCTGAGACCTGGCTACCTGAGCAGCTACCAGCATGAGCTTGGTGAATATCCTCGGAGCCGTTGAGATTCCGAAGGGTAACACCCTGAACTGATAACACTTCCCGTCGAATGCAAACCGCAGAAACTTCTTGAAGTCTGGGTGCATCGGTACGTGAAGGTAAGCGTCTTTGAGGTCTATGGAGGATAGCCACTCCCCGACCTGCACTGACGAAATCACAGACCTTAGAGTCTCCATCTTGAACGATGGTACCTCTATGAGTTTGTTCATGATTTTTAGATTTAGGATAGGTCTGAACCCTCCGCCCTTCTTGGTCACCAGGAAGTATGTGGAATAATATCCGCTCTCTTCCTGGCCCACAGGCACTAGCTCTATCGCAGCCTTGCTCAGCAACGCTTTGACTTCTGAGCGGAGGATGTCCACCTTCTCCGGCGCGGAGGGCACCTTCGTGTGCCGCACCCCGGTAAATGAAGGTGGACCGCGCTTCCACTGTGGCATGTGGCCTTCCCTGAGTGTGGACAGGACCCAGGTGTTTGACGTGGCCTTGGCCCAAGCGTCTATGAACCTCGACAGTCGGCCGCCAACAGGGATGTGTCCCAATAAGCATAAGGTGTCCGTCTCCGGCGGCACTCCGGCCCCCGGAACTTTGGACACCCCGAGCGGTACGGGAGGAGCTAGGAGCCCTGGTTTGGCTTCCCGCGCCCCCGAAACCCCTGCTTGCCCGATGGCTGCTGGTGTTTCCCGCCACGCTTCTTGGGACCCTTGCCCCTGCCCCCAGCTTGATTCAGACTAGCTGACATCCAAGCTGGTTTCCCAGTCGGCGCTGAGGAACGAGCAGGGGGAGGGTTGGACACGCGTGCGCGCTTGGCGTCTGGATCCTGCACGGAGAGAACCTTAGAGGTCTCCCGGCAGGTCGTGACGACGTCCGCGGTGTCCCGGAGTACCTGCTGAGCCCCCGGGAAGAGCGTAGAGCCGACCCGGAAAGGCAAATTCAGCAGGGACTGCTGGGTTGACGGCATCCAAGTTGACGCCGACAGCCACAGCTTGCGCATTCCCACCACTGCGCATGCCATCTGGTTAGCCGAACACTTGATAGAGTCGCGCGCCAGATGGCCACCGACCGCGGTAAGCTGCCCGAGGAGCTCAGAGGAAGAATTCCCCGAGACCTCAACCTTCGAAGCGAGCTGGTCCTGCATATGGAGGCCAGGTACGCCTGATGGACCGCAATCTGGAGTTGCTGGGCGGCGTTACGATACTGATCTTCATAGTACCGATACACCACCTTTAACTCAGATGCTCCAACAGTGAAGGGTGGCAGCCGCCGACCTTGCCTACCGACCGAGGGTGTAACCCTAGGCCGGTGCAAAGAAACCGCGGTAAACACGCAGTCCCCCACCAACGGAATATCGAACAAGCCTTCCTCTCCCAGCTGATACCGCCTAGATAAGTAGCCTAGATCGGCGGTAGAGCGGGCACCAGCTAGGAGGGGATCGACTAGCTCGTCCATTAGTGAAGGGAGCACGCGGAGCCCCACTACGGGAGCCTTGCTCTTAGCGAAGGCCTCCCCCGACAAGCGGTAGTCCATGTCCTCGGGCTCGGGGACCGGGGCAGCAACACCAGGGATAGCCTCCGCGATCAAGCCACGGAGGTTCCTGATGGCAGCGGCAGCTGGTAAAGAACCCGAGTCCTCCCGAACCTCATCGACGTCCATGAACTCGATCCCCGTTCGCTCCGAGAGGCCGGAGCCAACCTCGGAGTCCACAAGGAAAGAGTCACGGGCGTCGACAAGGCCCCGAGAGAACCCGTCAGCTGTCGCCGGCTGTCCCGAGCCCCCAGCTCGAGGAACGAGCTCGAGTGGGTTCCCCGAGACCTGGGTCCCGGGGATGCTCTTGGGTCCCACGTGCGATCCGGAGGACCCCGACACTAGGCCGGGGGTCTCGGAGCACGGGGCAGGGTTCCGAGCACGCTGATCCTGAAGCACAGGAGGCGCCTCGTACCCTGGAGTAGAGGTGGTAGCCGTCACCTGGGAACCAACACCAAGGAGTGGTTCCAGGTTAGGCGGGGCCAGCGGTCCCCCAGACGAGACCTGCCCGGAGCCAGGTGTCTGGGAGTGCTGGTGTGTTTGTGTGTTGGCGTGGGGCTCCATGCTCCGCAGGGGTGAACCTGGGAGGTGGGGACCCCGGGGAGAAAGCGTGCCTTGGACTATGCCGAGATCGAGTTCTCCCCTTGCCGGAGTAGCATCGGGCTCCCGACTCGGGGCCCGGAGCTCCGTACGGAGCCCCGAGACCGCCGAGTCGATCATAGCCTTCATCTGCTGTGTTATGGTTGCAGTGAATTGCGACATATCAAAAAGGTTAGCGTTAGGTATTACATTAGTTGTTGTTGGGGTGGGAGGGTGGGTACGTTCCCCGGCTGAGGCCCCCCGCCGGTCCTCGACTGAGTCGGCCTCGGATGAAGAACCATCGAGGACCGGCTTGATCGAGGACACAGTCGCGGAGGCCGAAGCCTTACCTTTACCTTTCTTACCACTAAGCTTAGCCTTAGCTAGCTTCTTAGCCTTAGATGGAGGGTCGAGGTTCGCTATGTCCTTGCTCTGCAAAAAGGCACTAGCAAAAAACTCCAGGTCAGCATCCCGTCTGGCCCTGGCCTTAGGGGTGAAAGCCTTGCAGATATCACACTTTAGAGGGTGATGAAAATCCTGTGCGAGACAGCGCAAGCACTCGTCATGCCCGTCCGTTATGGAGACAGGTCCATTACACAGGGAACACGGCTTGAAAGGCTAGAAACAAAATAGCCATTCAAGACCGATCCTTGCAACATGCGTATATATATAATTTCTTAAAGAATATATATACAAATACATGGGGGAATGAGATGTAATTGTTTTGTAACATGCATGTAAAAAACAATAGCAGAGGCGAATGGCAAATGCGAAGTTGTACAAACGTAAACAAACATGGCCACACCCCTAAACATCACTGGAAGAAAAAGAACATGTAATTTTCTAAATTGCATGCAGGCCAGTGGGCTATTCGAAATACTTACAGAAATCGAATATGAAACCCCAAAATATATATATATAAACGTGGAAAGCCCAGATCTAACCAAATTCCACGATCAAAACACATCGATCGAGAAAAAATGGCCGCCATCTTGGGTCGACTTTCCCGCCATGTGCGCGAAAGTAAGTTACAAATACACGAAATCTACGACTAAAACCGTGAAGCCATTCGACCCTACTGTAAAAAGGTAGAAGTTACCACACATACAGATTGCTTTTGGGCCATTTTCTTCAAGATTGGAAGACGTAACTCAGAAAACTTGAGAGCAAAAAACTTCGTGCGACCAGTCACCTAGAATGACAGATTGGAAAGTGGTGAGGTTAGAGTTACCGCCCTTGGTTGCATGACAACCGTAAGGGGTGAGGCTCGAAAGGGGTGACCCAAAGTACGTTTTTTTAGTTTTTTAACTAATTTTATGTGGAAAATATAGTTACAACCTGTCATATATCTAAAATCTAGGATTTTATGCAATAAGTACCCCAAGGAGGATCCCTTCTGAAAAAGAATAGACTATTATTGATGACAAGTGTATTGATAGCAAGTTAATGAAATGTTATCAGGAGTTCTTGTAAGTCTAGAAAGAGAATTGACAAAATATACCAAACTGCCTCCTTTTGTCATATGTGTATAGACATTTGTAACTAGGGAGTATTTTGTAATTTCTATCCATTACTCAAGAAATGAGAATTCAACCCCAAACCCTCTCTCCTTTCTTTCACAGTAAAGGTATACAATTTACACCAATGGTGTTCACTCATACTTTAGGACTGTCACGTACAAAATACTCCAAAATCATAGAAGTAGGCAGTCCTGATAATACCTCAGGTGAACATTATCGACATAATCACAACACCCTTTTTAGCGTGAATACAGAACAAGGCGCACCTGTTTACACGGAGTAGACCTGACGGAGGACACGATGCTGCTGAAAGCGCTGTTGGAGGACGGGGTGAGAGACTTGTGGGGGACGGAGCTCATGGGGCGACTCGGGGCGGCGGACCCAGTCAGGGACGAGAGCGGAGTCGTCAGGTGAAGCTCCTGGGTTTGGAACTGGACCCCAAATTACATGAATTAACTTGTATTGTTATAAATGTAACAATAATAATTAAGTACAAAAAGTCATAAGCAAAAGGAAGACATAGTGTAAGTAAAATGAGGTCAAAGAATAAAGTTTATGTTATATTTCTTTCATAATAATTTCTGTCTCAAGTAATGTGAACAACCTATATTAGAGAGGAGACTTTTGTGTGTTTTAGAGACTTCAATGTAAAAGAATATCAATTCAATAATCCATATATAGTGTAAAGAATAAGACCTGTTTGGAGCAGTGTTGAAATAAGCCTTTGTCTTGTTCGCCAATCCTATTTTCATATTTATGAAATAAAATCTGTTTAAACCAAGACCCGTTTGACGGCAAAACTATGAAAAAGTTTAGTTCTAACTTTTATCCAGGGATGCAGAAATCGGTCTATTTGCCGGACATGTCCGATTGTAAATCCAGTTTGACCGAATGGAAAATTGACCTATCGGACATCAGTTGACCGATTGCAGAAAATAAAAGGAAAAACTAAACTTACAAGCATTAAATAAAGGCAAACGGCCCTGCTTGTGTCGGTCATAATTGTTTATGAAATTGAAATATGTTGATCCAGTCAAGAAGTCACATTTATTCTTCACAGCACGAGGCACGACGTCAATCATCATTATCTTCAGTAAATTATAATTGTCGGCAGAAAAAACACTTACCGTTTGATATTTAATTGAAATTTCCAGTGTCATTTAGTGACTGACCCATTTCACAACATTATTTCCGAAAAAGATTTCAGTAAAATCGCATTGTAAACAAATTTTGTCAAAGATAAACATTGCATGAACGTGTGGCTTCACCGTAACGGGGATTCATGAATTTGTTACAGATTAAGATTTTGCTACTTTGAATCTCGATAAATTTAATAATATCTCGGTCATAAAACATAGGTAATATATTGTAACAAAATATGATAGATCAATATCGATGTATGGTAAAGCTATTATACAAATTCAAAATAAATAAACCTATCAAAAACGAATAGTTAGCAATATTATTTCACGAGACGTTATGTATAGTCAAACACCGTTTGTATGACGCTAGGAACATGCGATCGCATTTACATGATGACACACGTTATAAAGAGGTATCCTAATTTAAAAACTCCAATTTCTCTTGCGTTTACATTACTTCTTTTTATTTTATAATTATTCATTTACAATTGCAAAATTTGTCTCCAAATAAAATATAAAAGTAATCTTATTAGAATAAGTTCAAATTCGTAACTACATCTTGAATAGGAAATAGTTGTATGGAAAATAGTTGGACCACGTGCTCTGCAGAGTTGTGAGTTTACGTAAATTATATCGCTATTGAAAACGAGTTCCTTTGAATTTAAAATGATTATTTAGAAGGTACATATCATTTGGTCCATGATTTGAACTTTTGATGAACTATGTGCAATTAAATTATAAGAATTTTCTCGTCTATCTTGACGCAAATTCGCTTGTAAACTCGCTTGTGTAAACTCGCTAAAACTAGCACTGTCGGTAAATCGTAATTGGTAAACATTGATTTTAAATTATGAACCATTTTATGCATGTTAATGATAAATTAATAGTTATCGTTAATTGCTTTCGTGTTATGTTTAATAGTATGCAATGAATGAAGAACCAACAAATAGTAATACTTTCTGATACTTTAAAAATTTTTACTTCTGGGTTAGTCTTTTTGGGTCAAAGATGAAATGTCCGACTGGCAAAAATTTGAATCTGCATCCCTGCTAGTATCACTCTAAATTTTCTTGCTTTTATATATACTGCTACTTATATGATATGGGTACTGTGCCGATAGGACTCTTGTTACCATACAACACTTGAGCCTTTATATGAACAAAACAAATGTTTAAAGTGTTCTCATGGAAAAGAATTACGACTGAAAATATGTTTTCACCTTATCAGTCGACACTGTCTCCAGAACCAAATCTTGTACATGCAGTCTGATCGCTGACGACCATTTCAGGACCTCATGCAGAAAACATTTCCTCCAGTGTTGAGCTCTTCAACAGAAATTAACTGAATCAGCAATAATCACAATGAAATAATAAATATGCCTCATAATATTTTGCATTCAGAATGAAGCATGTTTCATAATGATACCAGTTCCTTTGCAACATGTTAGATCATATGGTATTCAGTTATTTTTTATTCAAGTCAAATTTTAAAAGTTGTTATATATCTATAATTTATCATTTTGCATGTCTTAACACTCACTCTATTGGAATATACTCCGACCAGTCTTGATCTAGTCTGTTCAGTCGATATGCCAAACCTGTCATTAACAAGTTGATTTCACGCGATGGCTGGAAATGAAAGAGACAAATGAGACTGAATTTCAATCACCATACATGATAAATCTTCAGAATGGTGGTACTTCCACTTCCTCCCATCAAGAGAGATAACTCAATTGTTTAATGAGGATGCATACCACAAAGGTGAAAATGTTAACCCACCAATCCTTTGTCAAAATCTGTGGTTGGGTCTTAAAAATCTGTGAGTGTGTAATAAAACTACATGTGACTTTGTGATAAGAAGCTTTCAAATGCGAATTTTTCTTTGAAAATACTGTACTCAATTCATATTTACAAATAAATAACTTCACTTCATTTTTACAGTTCTCCAGCTGTACTGTTTTCTTACAGGGCATCAGGAATTTATTGAAACATCAATATTACAAATAGGTGAGATGAGGTGAGTTGAGGTTTTAACGCTGCTTTCAAAAGTACATAACTTATATCATGGCTGCTAGTATTATTGCAGGGAGAAAGCCCGCAACACCATGATGGCTGTGCATTGCTGAGAAACCTGCAAGCATCAATTGGAACCAGCGAATCATGGGTTGTACTGCACTGGAATTCAGTGTAGCATTGCACCCAAACTCTGACTGCATGTAGAACAGTTCTCCACAGCAGACAAAGTTGCCGAGCCAATATTCAAAACCAATATTACAAATATCAATTACAGCAAAGAGAGTGACTCACGTCATCAGGGTTGGTGACGGTCTCCAGGACACACAGCTGGTGCACGTCCTCCATGAGGAGAATATAGAAGGACTGGGCCGCGTCCTCCGTGATGTTCATGTAGTCGGTGAAGGAGGTCTGGTAGTTGGTGCGGTAGTCCGTCACCTCGTCTCGAATGTTGCCGATCAGAATGTTCAACTGTTGTATGATATAGATATGCATGTTTAATCTTCAAACTGTCAATTATAACATTGTGTTATCTTATGTTCCTTGCTTTTGATGTACACAAAATTCCCTTTCAGGCAATAAAACATCATCTTATCTTATCTCCTCTAAAATGCAAGTGCAGTAATAATTCTGAATTCCAAGATGAATGATCTTCAGCCTATGGCTAAGCATGGAATATTCAATTTAATAATGAGTTGTGATTACTGTAAATCAGCTACCCAGAATGGCCTAGCGATTATTTGATCAACTCACCAGAATGGGACATATGGATTCTTCTCGTGTTTTGTCCACAAGTTCGGACATGGCAAGGGCTTTGTAGCGGTCGTAAGTTGGCCGGAAAATACCCTGTAACAAAGAATGAATTATAAGAATAATAAAAATAACTCTTTATTGTCCTCAATACATTTTACATCGGAAATTCATTTTGTGCTTTCCGCACATGGCAGCCACTGTGCAGCGCCAGTTCAAGCGTTGTTCTGTCATTATAATGCTGAGTGTCCAGCAAGAATCAACTCCCATCTTTTAATGTCTTTTGGTATGACGCGACCAGGAATCAAACCCCGGTCTTCCGGGTGATGAGCGGACACTCTACCAACTGAGCTACATCCCCGGTATAATCAGATAATATCATGCTACATGTACGTCTTCAGGGTAGTGAGAGATATTTCGTACTAGAGAATGGGGGTCGTGTACAGTCTTTTCTTACCCAAGCAGGCACAGATATGCCGGGTATTAAAGTTTTCGTAATGGTCATGGGAATTACAGTTTTTCTAAATATAACTTGCATTCTGATTGGTTGACGGAACTACTTTGTGCTCATTCATGAATTGCTAAGTTCTCCTGTTCAAGCTAAATCACATAATTGAACAATTTCGAGCATACCTAATTGAAGTCACACGTCAGTAAATCATATTAAATATAAAATCATGTTCAACCTATGTTTCCTAGACCGTATTTACAGTACTAAACTTGCAAGGCGAAGCAGCATGCGAGAGTCGCCGACTGCACTGCCCGTGACGTCATTGCTTTGTGACGTCATTAACCATGACGTCATTTGGTGACGTAATTACACTCCTGTCTTGCATTCCAACAGAGCGATTATCAATTCACGTTTTCACAAATTTTCTCTCATTCTGCGACATTGTTTACGATATTAATGAGTTGTTTACTACGTCAGTCAACCATTTTGGGAATAAAATTCAACAGTTACTTTAGAATCTTTCTGGAAAAAAGAGCACAAGTTGTAAACTATTTAGATGTGCGCATCTTGAGGGTGTGAGAGAGTTTATGAATGGCGTATGAGTACAATTCGTATTTTGCAGTCTAAGCAAAGATCGCGAATTCGCATCTTGTTTTTCGATTTTCATGCATTAAAATGATGTTGGGTAAGAAAAAGAATAACCAACTCGGTGCTCGGAATTACGAATTATCTGTCCCTCGTGAATTATTATGTCAAACTCCTCGCTAAAGCTCGGAGTTTATCACAATAATTAACTCGGGACAGATAATCCGTAATTCCTCGCAACTCGTTGATTATTCTTATAATATAAATCAGATATAATGTAACATTTAACGAGCGAGGTACAAGTGTTACTTCAATCTTAGTCAAATGAGATTGGTGTCATGTACAGCTGGAATTTTAATTAAATCTACTACCAATTTTGTAGAACTTAAAGCTATGGTTATATTTGTATTTGCATTCTCAAGGCTACTACATTTCCCTGATTTTCTAAGCACCTGTATCAGAGAAGGCGGGTCACTCATGTTGTCAGCCAATGAAATCGCGTGATTTGAAATATGACGTCCGTTTTATCATCCAGGCACGGCCAATATTGCTTGATTTAAAGTAATTGGCTGATAATTATTGTGAACAACAAGTTATTGACTTGCAGGCAGGCAGCTTTTTCAACCACTGGACTGTCCAAGTAGCTGACGACTTCAGGTAACAAGAGTATTATATGAATGAGATTACAATTTGTTCAAACTTCTATTGAGACATTGCCATCTCATATACCTGTACAGCCCTGTATAGGAACTTCTCGAGAGTCTCGTGCTTCTCCTTGAAGAGGTAGGTCTTGAGCTCCAGCGTTGTGCCGATCAGTCCTACCAAGATATCTGCGGGAGAACAAGTAGACTGGTGGCGAAATCCAAAATTATTTTGCAGGGGGGATGGGATGTTAGGAGATGTCATTCACATTAAAAAAGTTATTTAGATGTTGTCTTTCAATAATAAAATGGATGACAGTTCTAATAATCCAAAATAAGCAAATTACAACAAGTTGAAAAAATGCATCCACATTGATTTCAATATAATACTGCATTGAGTAAGAACTGTCCAGAGAAGGAGAGGGGGCTAGTTGGTAACTAGGGAGATATGTGGAAGAGATGAGCTGGCTCCAGAATGTTTTCAAGGAAGACACTGATCTTAGTTCTTCTGGAAGGCGGTTCTATAAAGCTGGACAAAGCCCCTTCCTCACCCCAAGATCTAAAAAATTTATAACAGTTGTTACACTTTCAATATCTCGATTGTGTAAGATGGACTCTGCTTTGTATTGCTGGTTTGACTTTTTGCCATTTGATCTTTTTGGAACCATTTTGACAATGAGTTGTGGCCATTTTGTACTGATGACAGACTCGATCTACTTGAACTCCTCGGAATCCATGTTGTAAGTTGTTCTCACTCACCTATACCATCTGCAGGTTTGATGGACTGGAATATACTCTTCATCTGACAGAAGGACTTGGACGCCTGCACCAGGATTGACTTGATACAGCTGTCCAACAGCATGAACTGGAGAATAAACACCAAATAAGACTTGGATGAAATTGTTAAAAACATTTCAAAGTAAAGCATTTAAGATGATGATGATGGATATTTGTACAGCAATAGTTGATGTTCATGGTGCAATAAAGTTCAGAAAATATGTTGTTTTCAATACAGTGTCCTTTTTCCACTGATCTGCTTGAAAAGAAGTTGTAAATCCATGGAACTTGTTTCTCAGAGATTGTCTAGAGTAAATAGTGCAGTGGGAAGGTTCAAGGGGTTCTAAACCTCCCCATTTTGAAAGATGTTGAATCGAAATTGAACTACGCCATTGGTGAACAGTCCTCCCTACGATATATGAACCCCCCATCCAGTCTTTGAAAATTCCTTAAATGGCCTGAAATAGTGCTTTTCTTACCTCCTTCTTTGTGAGTATGTTCTGCGTCTTGTTGGTAGGCAGGAGGTCGTGTATACTGGCAATGACGGAGGTCATGTGCTGCAGGTACCAGACGGTGGGCGAGAACATGGAGATCAGGTGACGTAGATACAGGATCCGTCTGTACAGCTCCCCCTGGTGACAGTCGCAAATGTGTATCAGAAATAGGACATCTTCCTTAGGAAATCCTGCGTCATGGTATGATGTACAATTTATGGCATAAAAGGCAAAATTACCGACCCTCCCTAGATCTCCCCTCATTAAAATTCAAGCATTTCATTACCAATCTTACAATGCATGTATGTCGCTATGCTGATTGGTTACGGATGTAAATGATAAAATGAATCGTAATTTAACGGAAGGAGTTAAAGGAAAGATGATTTGTTGTTACAAGAGCCAATGGCTTTGTAGATTATTAGGATTTCCATGATTCATTATCTCTAAGGTTGACAACAGACAGGAGGCATTGCCTAAGAACAGTGATAAATTTACAAATATAACCAGCAGAGTCCAGAGATTCGCTACCACAAGCTCTTGTGAGTCCTAGCAGATATAAGTGAGTCCCTCAATAAGTAAGCAAACGCAACATAAAAACATTTGTGTCCTAGGGACTAGGGCTGTAACGATTCATCGATACCTACGATACAATCGTAGCTTGGGAAATCGTGATTATTGTATCGTGAGCTTCCTGTATCGTGATACACTAAAAATAGATTTCACTTACTTAAAAATGAAAAGAAAAACTAAGTGAACACTATAAAACCAGCTAGTGTTGTGCAGTAACAATAACTACAGTAAGCATGAAGCATTCTGATTCATAAATAACTGTTTTTAGAAGAAAAAAAACTGTTTTAATCTTCAATTTTTTATCATGTCATAACACAAAATTTCCACCATCTTGAAAATTTCACAAAATATGCATATGCATGAAGTGATACTTTAAACAATGTATCGTGATACATTCTGTATCGCCTGTCTGTATTGTGATACATATCGTATCTTGAGATTTCCCATGATACTCAGCCCTACTAGGGACCCACAGCTTAATTTTTATGAGTATATGACGCAGGACTCGGGGGTGAATCTGTCACTGAAAGAGGTCTCAATAATTGTACTCACAATGCCGTATCTGAGGCCGAACTCTTTGAGTAGACGGAGACTAGCGGAGGAGAGGAGGTTGAAGAGCGGACTGGACGTGTCTTCTGTACCCACCTTGAACTGGTGCTCGTATCTGCAACATACATCACTTGTAACCATGGAAACGTAACAACAAGTCATCAGAAGAATGACATACTTCACCAAACTAGCCAAGCGTTGATTGAGTAAATGTATTCATATTCATACAAAAAGAGACAAATTTCAGTACCTGAAAATAAAATTTCACCATTCTAAGCCTCTGTGTTTATAGATGAAGCAACAAACAGGTTTTAATGGTCTGGCCTCGTTTGTAATTTAACTCAAAGGACAATCTCTAACGAAAGTACGAAAGTACAAAAGTACGAAAGTACGAAAGTACAGAATCTCTAAAAATCCCTAACAGCAGATTGAGTGAGTGAGTGAGTGAGTTGGGGTTTAACACCACTTTCAAGAGTATTTCACTTATATCACGGCTGCTAGTATTATGGCAGGGAGAAAGCCCGCAAAGCCATGTGGCTATGCACTGCGGTGAAACCTGCGAGCATCGGCTGGAACTTGCGAACCATGGGTGGTACTACGCTGAAATTCAGTGTAGCATTGCACCCAAACCTTACTGCGTGTAGAACAGTTCTCTACTGCAGACAAAGTTGCCGTGCCCCTGGCAAATTGAAACAGGCTACCCTCCATTAACCCCAAACCCTCGCTGATCCATGGTTAACCTCTGAACCCCCCAACGTGGAGATACAGTTTTCCCTATCCTTTACAGGGGCAAGTACTAAGTATATGTTGTATACAATAAATATTTGATACAATAACTTCTCTAAGAAACATTTAGAATTTGGTGAAATGAAGGAGAAACAAGTTTTACTTCAATAAAGCAGTTGTAAATCCATAGAACAAGTTTCTTCTTTGATTCAATAACTCCACTTACTGGAGTAGTTTAGAGAGAAGAATCTCATAGTCCTCGTGTACAGTGGCCAGATCCTTGGCATGGAGCTGACTCTCGCTAGGGAAGGGGAGGTTCATGTGCCAGAACTTGTTGAGTAGATCGAATATGTGTGGCATCTCCCGCCCTCTCCAGATCTCATACCCTGTCTGCGACTGGAAACAAAGGTTTTGGAGTGTGATTTTGAAAGAAATTAAAAAATTTATATGATTTTATTTTCATGATTGTGTTTATTCTTTCCATAATTATTGATTTGATAAAAGCTGATTGGAAAAAATGTTAATAATTACCCAAAGATTCACCATGCTTTTGGAGTTAATAAACTTTTGTTATTAACAGAGGAAGATCCTATATACTGATAAATTCTTGTAAGGCAAATCTGGAGGGTAATAATCGCCTGTTTTGAGAGGCTACAGATTGTTAAGAGCTAGAATGTCGGACCAAGGTTCGAGTATAGTCCAACAACTACAAGGAAGGGTCGGACTACTTGATTTGTTCTCTGTTGAGGTTGCACTACAAAACATTAGCAGACTGGACTGCTCATCAACTATAGCTCTACAATGGCTGTCCAGTTGTCAAATATTTCTGAATAGTTATTCAATATTCAGCGATGCTATTAAAGGGTCAGGTGTACACAGCCCGATGGTCTCGCCATCAACAAGGGAGGTAACTCACACAGAAAGCACTGGGATGGTAGAAGGAGTTGCTGTCGTTCTCAAGAGCCATCAACTGGCTGCCCAACTCTTCTGCAAGCAACTGAAAACACAACATCCTGAATAGCAAAACATACCATATCACCTCTTACAAGGTTCAGTCAAATTGTAAAGGGTATGGATTCACATACATAGGGAGTTTGTCAAATTTACATGCAACATTTTTAAAAGAGGGGTTGGGAAGTTTGAACCTGCTGGGTCTCCCATATGAACCAGGCCTAATAAGCGCCTGGTCTATCACACCTTGATTTTTCTCGAGTTTCAGGTAAACTTCCAATGGAGGATGTACTTATTACACGGATTAGCACTGGATCTCTATTTAGCACAGAGTCTGAGAGTTTGCTGATGTATTCACACACTATAGGAAATACGATATACTGTATTCTGTTAACGTCAGTTTATTTCAGCTAGCATTAAGGTAGGTCAAAACAACATTTCATCCAGAGTTTAAATAAATATTTGCAGTGTGTGAAATAAAGCCCGTCCGACAGTCTGGAACCTGGTAGATTTTGCTCTGGGCTTGTCATTTTTGAGGATTATCGTAAATTCTACTATTTAAATTGACAAAATTACACTTTTGGACTGGCTAGTCTTAAAGCTTGTTTCATACACTGCCACACTTCAACACTGTGATTAAGCTCACCTTCGGTGGAGACTTCTTCTGGTAAGATTTCACAATGATGGCCTCGTACTGGTGGAACTTCTCTGTGGACAGCCTGAACCCTCTCCGCAGAAGTTCGCACAGCGTCTCCGTCGGAATCATCGCACCTTCGTCTGTCTCATCAACTCCGCTGTCGTGGAGGGAGAGAGGGGTCGAAGGTCGGCGGCCGGTGCGGGGGAGGACGAAGGTGAGTGTTGTGGGGGGAGGGTCGGTGGGAGAGGAGGGGGAGACGGGGGAGGGAGGGTCAGGTGCCCCCAGGACGGGGAAGGCTGCACACAGGTAACAGTGTTTGAAGGCGCGGAACTCCTGGAATCAGAGTTATTTCTAAATGAAAGTTTAATTTTACTTTGACTAGAGACAAACAACAAAGGCAAAGAATGAGATGAATAACATATTTATATACATTAATATACATAAAAGTTTTTGGCATAAATGAGGAATTCTCAGATAAATGAAAGTAATAAAGTTTGTTTAAGAGCCTACCAGTACATTAAAGGTACAGGAATGTAATAAAGATGAAATTGATCTCCGAGAAGCTGAGATCCCTGGTAGGCCCTTAAATGTGAGTTTCCCTGGTCAGCCGGATTAATTAAGCTACAGACAACGGTGCAGCAGGCTACAGACAACGGTGTAGCCTAAAGAAAGTGATGGCTACAGACAACGGTGCAGCCTAAAGAAAAACACAGCTACAGACAACGGTGTAGCAAATTAAAATTGCGATGGCTACAGACAACGGTGCAGCTTGGTATAATGCGAAGACTACAGACAACGGTGTAGCCATTGTATAATTGTTACGTAGCTGACCAAGGAAGCATGTAAAGGTAATGAGGTTATTGTTGATAATGTTTTGGGGAAATGAAATCCCAAATTGGAGGTTATGTTATATAACTGAGAAATCCCCAAAATATGCCAAAGTACAAATTGCAAAGGTACAAAATTTGGTGATAACTAAGTTGCTAATAAAGACATATTGGCGGTCATAAACAGGAAATGAGTAATTCACACCATTGACATTTGCTGCTGGGCCTGCTGAATGCGGTCACCCGAGATGCGGATATACCTTGTGTAGCAATCCGAGGTCCAGCGACCGAGTGTTTTGATAAGGTGATCAGGTATCCCAGCTTGAGCTGCTGATGTAGCAGCTCCAATCCGAAAGGAGTGACCATTGTATGAGTTTTGATCGAACCCAGCAGCAGATAGTGTTTGCTTAAGGTGAGACACAAAGAACAACCGGCTCATGGCTAGGCCTTGGGGTGTTAAGAACAGCGGGTCATTCTCCTGACAGGGGTTGCGTTTCCGCCACATGACATAACACAGAAGCGCCCTCACTGGGCATACACAAGATTCAGACACACTGTGCAGTTGCACCACCACACCACGACGGAAGGGATCTCTTTTTGAGGATTTGAGCCGTAAGTAAGCTATGGTATGGGAGCTGTTGAAAACCACCGAACCAAGAGACAGATGCACAGTAGAGTCATATTTCTCACAGGTGAATTCCCCGCACCGCAGGAAGGCAAAGAAAGCAACACAGCACACAGTTTTGATAAGGAGATTCACATAAGGGGTAAAGATGCCATGAGTGAGCACCTTGCACAACTGCTTCAGGATTGGCACGGAAATAGGTAGGCGGCGGTAGAGCTGAGTGCCTTGGAGGCGTTTGATGGCCTGGATAAAGGTTTCCAGTCGTACAGTTGAGCCGGAGATCCAAGGATTTGGGCGGGCATGCTTCAAGTAGAAGAATCTGATGCCACACAAGTAATTCTTGATAGTCGTGTGGCGAATTCGGAGGCGGGTGTGGCAAAAGGTGACAAACATTATTAAAGTATCTTGCGACAAATCTGGTAAATCTTGCACAGTACATCTAATACCTCGCAGTAGCAGGAAATGTAAGAGAGCTTTCAAACCTGCTGAATACACATTGAGGGTAGTCGGGGCTATTGCATGATCCCATAGGGCACTGATGTCTCTGGTTAGGGATACTTCAAGCGGGCTACAGGGGGACACACGGATGGGTTGCCCTGTGCTTGTGGAGCCAGTTGTCGGAACTTGTCGATCTGAAAACGTGATAAGGCATCAGCTATAGAATTCTTTATCCCTGGTACATGCTTTGCAGACACAACAAAATTATTTTGAAGAGCACATAGTGTTAGCCTACGCATGAAAGCCATGATGGTGGCACATTTGGATCTACCCTTGTTGATGATATGGACAGTAGCGGTATTGTCACAATGAAAACAAATAGACTTTCTACACCAGAGTGGACCCCAGATTACAGCAGCATTGACTATCGGGTATAGTTCAAGTAGTGCCATGGATTTCTCTTCATTGAGTAGGGCTTTGATTTCGTTTGGCCATTCCTGTGAAAACCACTGTCCCTGAAAGTAGCCACCAAAACCACAAGTTGATGAAGCGTCTGTGTGGAGATCCAGGTCTGGGGCGTTGATATCATCGGCGAGGAAGAAAGACACTCCATTCCAGTTCAGAAGGAAATAATGCCACATGTGTAAGTCAAGTTGGCATTGTTTGTTGATAGTCACACGGTGATGTAGCTTGCTCACAGAGTGGGCCTTAGCCAGCAGATAACTCATAAACGAGCGACCAGGTTTAATTACTTGTACCGCATAATTCATATGTCCCAGTAGCACGAGCAATGTCCGTTTTGTAACCCGATGTTTGTTTTCAACAATTCTCATGATCTCCATCAGTCGTAGGATTTTTTCCCTGGGAAGACGAGCCTCCATTTTCCTGCTGTCAAGTACGATACCTAAGTATTCCAAGCACTGAGTAGGACCCACCGTTTTGTGGGGGGATAGGGGAATATTGAGGTCTTCAAATACTTGAAGCATAGCAGACATGACTGCTTGGCCAGTGTCTAAGGTCTTTGCGAAGCAGATGAAGTCATCAAGGAGGTGGAGAATGTATTGAATACCACGTTGATATTGCGCTATCCAACACACTGCTTGGGATAGTTGATCAAACAGTTTTGGACTGGAACGTGATCCAAAAACCAATCTGGTGTAATAGTAAAACAGTCCATCCCATTTGATACCTTGCAAATGCCACATTGATGGGTGAACGGGGATCAGTTTGAAAGCATCCTTTATGTCCGTCTTCCCCATGTAGCAACAGGGACCCAGGTGTTTGATGATACTGATGGCGTCGTCAATGCGAACATAGGTAAGTGAAAACTGTTCTTTGTTCATAAGGGAATTAAGGCTAGGATGCACTAGGTCGTCATGCGGAGCCGACATATCTACAATCAGTCTCTGCTTTTTGGAATATTTCCCTTCAACTACACCAATGGGATTGACACGATGAGTAGGAAAAGGTGATTGCTCATATGGACCAATCAGGAAACCATTGCTCAATTCTTTCCCCAGTAGTGTAGACGTAACCACCCGGTCTTGAGATGCTGATAATAAATTCTTACACTCCTTAGTTTGCGTAGGTATTGGGTGAGTTCCAATGTCAAAACCATTCCTTAACCCATCCACTAAGGTATTCACAAACACTGTATCAGGGTGACACCGTAGATACTCCTGCAATGAGGCGAAGTTGATTGGACTCGATGTAGCACATAGTCAGGCGTTACTGGTTCTGGTGGACGAGATCACTTTGTCCCTGGCATTCTTGCTGCATTTAGACTGTGGGTGGGTGCGTTTGCATAGGGCACAAATATGTAGAAATCTACAAGTATGAAAAGAGCAGGTACCATAGTTGTAATTATTGCAGAGTGCCTTCCCCTGGTGATAGATGATGGAGCGTCCATGGGCATCCTGTTGGGGAGAGGCTTGCTGTCTTGAGGCACTGATGCTGTTGTATGAGGCTGAACTTTGGTCTCGTTAAGATGAGAGGACAGAAGTCTGTGGCATGGTCTGCCTGATGACAGAGATCGCAAGTGGTCGCCTTGTGACCCGATATCAAACTCAGGTAGAGCTGTTCATCTCTCATGCCCCATGAAGGAATTTTGTTGGTTAGGGATAAAGCTGTAGCTGCTTTGGCAGAGAAGGTCTTATGGTAGTGGTAGAATAGAGTTCCACCAAACCTGGCCTGCATATCGATGATAATTTGTTGGTATCTGTCGAGACTGGGCCTTCGTGTAGGCCATTCTTGGAGCATGATGTTCTTGTACCTGGAGAACGCCACAATGAACTGCTGTATAGTCAAAATACTCTGTAAACGAGGGTCAGCTGGGGTTTTCAATTGCAGTTCACAATTTCCTAATTCAATCACTCTCCCATTGTTAGAAATATCATCTGGCATGAGCAAGCATGCGAGATTGACGTCTTTCCCCTCGGTAATCTGCTTGCGCAGGGAAGGGGACACAACCTCCACATCCATGAGGCTGTCAAAATGGATATCCTGGCCCCCTACCAAAGATGCATGCTGCTCTGGAATAGCAGTATATAATGTGAAACTACCTGGCTGTCCCGTTGTAGTCAAAGCTGGTGGCACTGGCGCTGAGTATTGTAGACTTGGTATGGACGGCGATTCTTGTGACGTCATCACTTGAGGAGGCAGCGAGGATGTTGCTGCTGATAGTGTAGGGGTGCTAGCATTCTGCAACAGCGAGTCTGTTATCATCTGCACTGAATCCTGCAGTTTCTTAACTGCATTGACAAGAGAGTTCATGTCATACAGCTCACTTGATTTGCCAGACCGTTCACTTCCGGGTTGGAACATGGGGTTGCTTGCAGTTGCAACAGTCGAGTGTTGAATTCTCTTGTTGTCTTGGTAGAACTTCAACAGCTGGGGAAGTTTCATAGCAGCGGGCATACTGACAATTCCTAAATCTCTAGAGATGCGCCTTCGAACCGTTGCTGCGGACCAGTTTAGCGGGTTTGGGTCGTCTGATGTTGAGCTTGCAGTAAGCGAATCCGGAATGGCCCCCGAATAACGTACCCTCGCTCGTGAACTTCGAGAGAGTTCGCCATCTTGGGAGGCTGGCAAGCTGTCCTGGTTTTCGACCTCATGGTCTGTAATATCGGCATTGGCGCTTTCACGTCTTGCACGTGTCTTGGAACGTGCACTTCTGCCGGGCATGGCTGCAGAACATATGGTACACAAACACTACGGCGAAGTAGGATTGTGGTTACTTGATTAATGAACTTGATTTAATGAACTCTAGTAAAAACAATGCGAGAATGATCACAATTGAAAGAAGTACTGCGCATGTGCAGAGCGGAAAATTATAAAATCAGGGTGATAGAAAAAAACGAATGAGGAAGTTTTAATGGAGACGAGTTCCAAGACAAAGGAAATATAAACTGCGCACGTGCGCTGAGAAACTGTACCTTAAACAATACAGAAAAATGAACTGGGATTTGATTACATTTGAATGAAAAATACTTCAGAAAACAGAACGGATTATATTACAGAAATAGCCATGGTAAATACAGCATTGTGTGCGATATATAAACTACGAGATTATAAAATGCAAAGTGACCTTGTAAATGAGATACGGAATATACTACTGCAATGTTTAACAAACGTATAGAAATACAAGATTTAAATGAAAATACCATGAGATTAAATTGGAAGAAGATAATATATTTTGGTCTCTAGTCATCATAAACTAAACTAAATAAATTTAGTGGATATCATTTTTTCAAATTTAAAAAAAAATCTTGTTAATAAGTCCTGCAAATCGCATAAATTGACATATATAACTAAAGTTGCATTATGTTATAATCATACTTTGTTCATATTAATTATGCAGAATGGTTTTCAATGAACTATTTTCTACATTTACTTTTACTTTGTATATTCAAATGAGCAATGGAATTACTATTATATGAATAAATCTTACCTTATTATCAAGTTGCTGGACATCTTTAGTGAGTGTGATTACAGTTCTTTTCATTGCACCTGCAAAAAACAAAGGAGCATTACAATCAATAGATTTAAATTGATCAACTAGATACAACTTCAGATTAGAAGAACAGACCAAACAAATTAACTGTTTGCAGTTTTCAGGGTCACATTGTGTCAAAAAGAAAGTGGGTTTGATTTCAGGGGCTCATAATAATAATTATTAAGAATTTGCTCTAAAAGCTAGACAATTGTCAGAAGGAAAGTGGGTTTGATTAACTGCTAAAAATAGTGCACCATAAAGTCTCTCAGCAATGTAAAGCAACACATGAATGAATTCCCTGATTGCCTCTATGGACAAGCAATAGAATTCTGTGGTCATTCTAAATTAGCCAATCTGATGAAATATAAAGCTTGACTCCAGTGAGCAAATAAAGATGGATTCAGTCTAAATGAAGAGATTAATTCAAACATTCTATATTTGTAGTTGACAATTGAGAATTTTTGTTTGATGAAATAGCTCAAAATAGGTAATTTATTTATTCCAAAAAATGTAAATTGTTTTTATACAAACCTTCCTCCAGGCCATTATCCTTTCCATCATTTCGCACCTACAAAACAAATAAATGAAATGTTTTAATTTTGCTAAAAAGCTCCTTTAATTATCAATTTATTTCAATTTGCCTCTGTTCAGTTAGATTCAGATTTCAGTTACCAGTAATGCATAACATACAATTTTACATTAAAACTAAACAAACGTACCACTCTGACGTTACTGAAGATGGATTTTCTCCCAGCAAGAGCCAGGCAACACTTCCTGGATCTGACAGAAAACAAATCACAAAGCTATAAATAGAAGCAAGTTGAAGAGTAAGTCTTGTCGGAGTACCAGCCATTTTGTTTTTTTGTGCTTTACGTGAAATGAGAAAACCGCTAAGTATTTACAAATTTTACACATTATTAACCATATAAATTGAAAGAATATCCACAAAGTAACAAATAATATTTAGTGGTCTTGTCTTACCCTGATTTTGTCAAATTTGGAGACGGAAAATGGCTGTTCTGATTTCCTCCCAAATTATATGTTACAAAACCAGATTTAACCATCGAATTAAAAGTATAAAAGAAAAACAATAATTTTCTCATTCAATTCTGTGCCTTGTTTGCTTTAATACTTGAACACTTTTAATTTACACTAGTGCAAAGATGGGTTTATTTTACTTCTGATATATTGCCCAAAATAATCTGTAAAACAAGTAATTAATTTTGCCTGGCTAAATTACAAATTATAGAAATAGAGGTTATCATTATACTCACTCCATGTGACTGAAGTAGCTCTGTATCCTCCGGACACAGGTTCCATGTCTACAAGTCACACATCGGATTTATTACATGAAATAAACATCAAAAGTAGAATCTAAGGGTGAAAATTCAGGGGCGGATGCCGAGGAGGTGTGGCGGTCGAACCACGTCTTTTCATGTGAAATTTTTAAATACAACCATTGAAGCTTTAGTGAGAACAATGGTGCCCACTCCCCTATCAGTGAGGGAGGGTGCACATACACTGTACAAATATTATAGTTTCCATACAGTTAGTCAAGTTCTCTTTTTGTCATACATCCTTTTGCTTAATCAACGAGACCGTCTCTGTACATCTGATCTGCTGAATTTAAAGGATACAAACATGGCCAACCTGGAGCAAAAGTTGTCAATTTTCACAATGGCGACATTTCAATATGGATTCTTATAACATTTCAAACATATATAGGTCGCCGCTAATGGCTGTGATGCCGCCAAAGCAGCGTTAAGCAGTAACTTACTCACTCACTAAACATATATCTAATAGATCCTTATAGGATCTATATCAAATTTGTAATTTCTAGAACAGTTCAGTGCAGAGACTGTTGGACTAACCTGATTGGGATTTACCAAGTACTGACTCTTCAATGACAATTTCTATATAGGCATGCCTACATTCAAAAGACAAGTCAGTGAGCCAAGGGATGATAGTCAACTAGGTTGGTTTAATACCTGAAAACTCTGAGGAGGATAGTTCCTAAATAAACTACCTGAGAAGTGCTTGTCCGAGTTCAGAAGGACCGTTTATGGGCGAGGACCATTCCTCCTCCTCCCTGTCCTCTGGGACCCCGAGCTGCACCCACTGTCGCTCCTCCGCCTCGCCTACCAGCCTCGCTATCGTCTCCGGCCGCAGCTGGGTCACAGAACTCTCTACTGGGAACAGAGCCATCCTGCAACAGGGGAGATAACTCATAAGGGGAGTTTACTCTTGTAACTCGTATCAGGACATTACTAATGTAGGTAGGTAAGGCTGCAACGATACACTGAAATATCGATGCATCTCGATGCGACAGTCACGATACTATACACGATACAAATACATTTGAATATCGGATAAAAACGATACACATAGTTATTTCAATCTAAATAAACACTAGATAAATCAAGCACTGTACCAGTGTTAATTCCATTGATATACGACAATAAATTTTTCCCACGTATTAAAATAATCGTTTTTACTCGACTGCTTTCTAGCTTGAAAACGAAACTAACAAGAGTAACTTCCCTTTAGTAATCGATTCACAACCGAAGGATAATTTATTCAAATTTGCGACTGCCCTGATAGCTCATTGGTCCGAGAGATATAGGTAAGTTTTTCGAGCTATCGCATTGGTGATTTTTCCGATATTTATCTTCGGGTAACTTCGACTATGCTTGACAACTGCTAAGTTTAATACGCAACCAATCAAATCGTGTGAACAAGTGATAATATTGCATACTTGATGAACATGTGTTCAAGTTGGTTACAGTTGTGTTACTGTTTATATACATTTCCATTCGGTGTTTGCAAACTGACAGCTATTTGTTTACTTGCTAGTCATGCTCCTTGAATTGTTGGAAATAAAAAAATATCATTAACCTTCTTTGCCAGTTTTCTATTCAACCCCTAGACTTTCCCATTTAGCGTATCTAGATACGTATCGTATCGTGAGCTAAGTATCGAGATACGTATCGTATCGTTTGCTTAGTGTATCGTTGCAGCCTTATAGGTAGGGAAGACAACTCATAAACAGGGGAGATAACTCATAAGGGGAGTTTACTCTTGTAACTCGTATCAGGACATTACTAATGTAGGTAGGGAAGACAACTCATAAAAGCAGGGGAGATAAATCCTTTAGGACAATATGTGTGTTAAATGTGTCAAATGTAGAACTGAATAATAGGAAAAGATCCCACACAGACATATACTGTAGATAATACACAAATGCAGCAATGACATGCTAGAAAATATGGAGACTCGTGTTTAACAATTATATACTGCTTACATGGAGCTATATATGAACTTCTATACTCAGCATCCGCATGACATTCTTAACAACTTCAACAACAACAGCCTTTCTACAATCTTCCATGAAATTGATCCAAACCAAACCAAGATCCTTGAGATCAATGAGAAAACATCACTAAAACACTCATCAGCAACATCACCCTGTATTGGTGGAAGCCGACGTCAAGGTCAAAACATAGAGCAAATTTCCTGGCATACAATGGTGTGATCAACTTCCACCTGGGACAACTCGTTAAGCAACTTGACCTTGACCTGTCAGTGTAACGATGTAATCACGACTGAGACCATAATGTGTGTCTGCTCATGGGTTTATAACAGTGATTGTAGATTGTCTCCTGAAATATTGCTTAGATCTGATAGCAAGATATTATAAGGACATGCGAAATAGCTAGTGTATTGCATTAACAATGCCTTAGAATTAATCATGGTAAACCATTCTGTGTAGTCAATTTACCGAATTCACAAGACGTAAACAAAGGGGTAGGATTAGTTATTGGTTCATAGTTTCAGGATCTGCTGGTAAAAGAGTAGTCTTATTTCATTATTCTTTATCTACCATTGACCCGTAGGAAAATTTTTGATATCGAAAGTGATGAACTTAAAAGGTGTGTTTTTTTTGTGGAAAAAGTTCAAGAAACAATTAGAATTTATTCAAAGGTTGATAACTTGGTAGAGAAAGCAACCGTGACATTCTTCAAAGAATAGGTCTTTGAAGAGCATTTAGAAGTGGTATACATAAGAACAGGAAGATTTTCTGGATAACAACTTCTTTAATGTGAAAATACATGACGTTTCGGAGTACATACTCACTCCTTCATAAGGTGGAATGTAAGGAAATAACAAAATATAGTACATTTATATAGCAAACATCCACCTGATGAAAGAGTGAGTATGTACTCCGAAACGTCGTGTATTTTCACATTGAAGAAGTTGTTATCCAGAAAATCTACCTGTTCTTCAAAGAATACTTCCGAAGTTCTTGCTGTATGTCAAGCTGACCTCTGAAACGTATCACCTGCATCAAAATCAATATCCTCTTCATTAGACGATCCTACTCGTCTACACTATATAGCAGTTAACCAGAGATAGTCACAGCGAGCATGACATCATCTACCCCTTCAAGAGAAAGAACTGTGTGATTCCCCCACAACTACTCCTGAAGTTCCTGGAAAAGACTATAGGTGTTACGCTGAATGTCGAGTTGACCTGAAACGCATCACCTGAATCCAAATCAATAACCTCTTCACTAATTCTCTTACACTAAGAACTACTTTCTAATGATCTTATTCAAGGATAAATTCATTAGAGCATGTGGCAACACATGTTGAATTAAAAACGGTAATTAAAGGTAATGAAAATATGTCGTTATAACTTATAACCAAACAGAATTCTGCAATATCATGTACGTAATTGTCTGTTTTTCAATGAGCATCACGTGGCTTGCCGTAGCGGCCAATTTCTGTGTATTGTGGATTTTTTTCTAAGTAGTAATAATCCTCTCCACAAATGGCTGTGATATTGGCCAAGTGGTGTTAAACAAAGAAACACTCACTCAGTAGTACAAATCAGATAGAATAGATATAAACAAAACGCTGTTACCAGTACATTCCAAATAAACATCACATCAAGATACAAAACTCAAAATATATTTTAAAATATAAACATGTTACATATAAATATATATATAACACATTGCATCAATGTCACAGAGTCATAGAGTGAAAACAGCTATTTGTTTGTACCAAGTCAGAGCTATAATCCTGAAAGTCAAGCTAATTCAGTGGGTAGTTATTACAATCAGGGTGATTTTTGGGTGATTGTTTTTTGGTGACTAAATCAATCATTATTTGCACTTAAAAGGCCACAAGCCTTTAGTACATACAAGTACATACAAACAATATCTAAGGCAGTAGAGAGTACATTTTTTCTGAGTAGAAAGGCATTATAGATTCAATGACAGATTTTCTAAATGTGTTTTGTTAGATTGGGCTAATAATGATATAAATTTATAGATATTATGTAATATTTCTTAACATACTTATTTCTCAAAGGGTTGTTAGTCCGATAAGATAAGTAAGATATGATAAGAATAACATTTTTAACCCCTCACACAATAATGAAAATTTTTTTTTAATGAAGACCGAATGAAATTAAACGCACAGAATTAATCAAATGCAAAAATCACCATATGCAACATCATTCATCCACTGTGGATATTTGTCTATCGTATTCTACGCTTATTGATTCATCTGCTCATTAACCAAGGCAGCGGCCATTTTGATTGATTTTAGATCAACAAATGAATACTTTATAACACAACCAAAATACAAAATGATGAATATCTAAAGAATGAACTCACCGTTATGATCAAATTAGAAGTGAGGACATGCAGAATGTAGTATTGACGACTATATTACATGTCGCCTGACATTCTACCGCTTCAATTAGTCTCGTAAAGCAACATCTGTATTTGTTAATTAAACCATTAACATTTCATGGAGAATAGGTCACATACACTGGCCTAATGGGAAATATTGTACACAGAGTGGCTTCGGTTCACTGATTAATTATGTGCGGTTGTTTTTACTATCCTGAGAAAGATATTTAGTGACTTTGTAAATCAAATCCAATTATTTACCACAGACAATTATATTGCAGTTTCCCTCTCATGTCATGTTCATACTGTTTTTATTTATTTTACCTTTCAAGAGCATTCCATTTATATCACAGCAGCTAGTATTATTGCAGGGAGAACATTTGCAACACCACCATGGCTATACACTGAGGTGAAAACTGTGAGCATTGGCTGGAACTAATGAACAATGGGTGGTATTGTGGTGGAATTCAGCACCCAAACCTTACTGCATGTAAAATAGGTGCTCTTCAGCAGACAAAGTTGCCGTGCCCCTGAGGATTCACAATGCCCACATGTAGATCAGTTCTCTGCGATAGCCGAAACTGAGGGGATTCGAACCATGGACCTCTTGACAAGCAGCTGAGGGGATTCGAACCATGGACCTCTTGACAAGCAGCTGAGGGGATTCGAACCTGGACTCTTAGCGCCGAGGACTCTCACCACTATGCTATGTTGCTCCCTCCCTACAGAGCAAGTCAGTGAATAATACAGCAGAGATGTAACTATATAACCAAACTCTGGGCAACAGCAGCTTGCTCCCCAACAGAGACATTTCACTGGATAATCCAGTGCACCACAGAAAGTCAACAAAGATGGAGAAGCTTTGACACATTGCCAACTTACAGTGAAACACTGAATGTATGTATGTATGTATGTCTGATATCAGTCTGGTCTGGTCAGTGCTCGGTCAAGAGGTCACATGTGTCCTTGTTGACTGTGGTATGTTTCTGGACGGTGTAAAAATAAACATCACTCTTGACTTACCAAAGCAACTGCCTCAATGTTGAATAACTCATAGAATCTATAAACTTCAAAATTGGTGTGCCCCTCTCGCTGCCCCTCCCTGAAGCCATGCAGTATATAGAGGATATTATATAAATGTCTATGTCATACTATGTTTACAACACGAGTTCATGAATATTAGTATTTCACGAGAGAGAGAGCGAGGGGTATACCGATATTCTGGCACAAGTGAGGTAAACATAGCATGACATCGATGCAAATATAATATTCTTTTTATTACCGAAGTCATGAAAATGCTAAAATCCACTTTCAACTTTCGGCGTTACTGCATTTAGAGTGTAACATAATAAACGAAATGTGATGTCATAGCATTGTTTATGACGTCACATCACCATGACAAAGTGATATTTTGCCAAAGGGCATCGTATGAAACATATGGACCCCGATATGATACCCCTTATTACCCAAATGGTTGAAAATAACAGAGTTAATATAATTGATATGAGCACATGTGCACATATCACGTTTGCAACCATTGGTTCACCGCGACTTCATGTCATAAAACAATGGTCTGTGACGTCACTGTAGCTTGCCGTCCTAGAGATGTGTACCGTTTCCTGGCTATTTTACAAGATTTCAGCTTCCAATGTCAACTTGCTTTAGAGAAGTTGTTCGTAGATAACATCTGTCACGCCCCATCAAATGTACAAACTTCGATCCATGTATGTATGATTTATGTAGCTACTTTCAGCTTGGGATACAGCGGTTCTGGAGGTGAAGTACAAAATTTGAAAGGTTACTACTGAAGAACGATGGATGGACGGAGACCCATGCCATAAGATCATCTCTGATGAGCTAAAAAGCATGCACATGAAACCACATAAAGTAAACCAATATTCTACTCTTCTGCTTTGTCGTAATTTAAAAATACTTTTTTGATTCTGAATCTACTACATTTGTGGCCTGGTTATTGGACTTGCTCTAGTTTTTATTCTTTAGTTTACTTTTTACTTAATTATATTATAAATTCAGCATAACTAATTTTGAATGCGGAATAATAATTCAAAACTAATATCAAAACCAACAATTTTGATTATAGAAGCTATTTTAGTGCCGGTTATTACAGATTCATGCAGATTTTCTTTATTAACAACAATAAATTAATATCATAATAATGCAAGTCTTCATTATTGGCTAAAAATTGTGAATAAAACATACAATATGAATATACATGATTCTGCTCTGTTTACAGTGTATTTCACATTCTGATAGAGATTTTATCACAATTGACATCACAATTTGTTTCCTACTCTTTTTGCCACTTATATCATGAACCATCTGGGAGGAACTAATCATGTACATAAATATTGTGTATAATAAATATTCCCTGATGAACTAATCATGTACCTAAATATTGTGTATAATAAATATTCCCTGATGAACTAATCATGTACCTAAATATTGTGTATAATAAATATTCCCTGATGAACTAATCATGTACCTAAATATAATGTATAATAAATATTCCCTGATGAACTAATCATGTACCTAAATATTGTGTATAATAAATATTCCCTGATGAACTAATCATGTACCTAAATATTGTGTATAATAAATATTCCCTGATGAACTAATCATGTACCTAAATATTGTGTATAATAAATATTCCCTGATGAACTAATCATGTACCTAAATATTGTGTATAATAAATATTCCCTGATGAACTAATCATGTACCTAAATATTGTGAATAATAAATATTCCCTGATGAACTAATCATGTACCTAAATATTGTGTATAATAAATATTCCCTGATGAACTAATCATGTACCTAAATATTGTGTATAATAAATATTCCCTGATGAACTAATCATGTACCTAAATATTGTGTATAATAAATATTCCCTGATGAACTAATCATGTACCTAAATATTGTGTATAATAAATATTCCCTGATGAACTAATCATGTACCTAAATATTGTGTATAATAAATATTCCCTGATGAACTAATCATGTACCTAAATATCGTGTATAATAAATATTCCCTGATGAACTAATCATGTACCTAAATATCGTGTATAATAAATATTCCCTGATGAACTAATCATGTACCTAAATATTGTGTATAATAAATATTCCCTGATGAACTAATCATGTACCTAAATATTGTGTATAATAAATATTCCCTGATGAACTAATCATGTACCTAAATAACGTGTATAATAAATATTCCCTGATGAACTAATCATGTACCTAAATATCGTGTATAATAAATATTCCCTGATGAACTAATCATGTACCTAAATATCGTGTATAATAAACATTCCCTGATGAACTAATCATGTACCTAAATATTGTGTATAATAAATATTCCCTGATGAACTAATCATGTACCTAAATATCGTGTATAATAAATATTCCCTGATGAACTAATCATGTACCTAAATATCGTGTATAATAAATATTCCCTGATGAACTAATCATGTACCTAAATATCGTGTATAATAAACATTCCCTGATGAACTAATCATGTACCTAAATATCGTGTATAATAAATATTCCCTGATGAACTAATCATGTACCTAAATATCATGTATAATAAATATTCCCTGATGAACTAATCATGTACCTAAATATCGTGTATAATAAATATTCCCTGATGAACTAATCATGTACCTAAATATCGTGTATAATAAACATTCCCTGATGAACTAATCATGTACCTAAATATTGTGTATAATAAATATTCCCTGATGAACTAATCATGTACCTAAATATCGTGTATAATAAATATTCCCTGATGAACTAATCATGTACCTAAATATCGTGTATAATAAATATTCCCTGATGAACTAATCATGTACCTAAATATCGTGTATAATAAACATTCCCTGATGAACTAATCATGTACCTAAATATCGTGTATAATAAATATTCCCTGATGAACTAATCATGTACCTAAATATCATGTATAATAAATATTCCCTGATAAACTAATCATGTACCTAAATATCGTGTATAATAAATATTCCCTGATAAACTAATCATGTACCTAAATATCGAGTATAATAAATATTCCCTGATGAACTAATCATGTACCTAAATATCGTGTATAATAAATATTACCTGATGAACTAATCATGTACCTAAATATCATGTATAATAAATATTCCCTGATAAACTAATCATGTACCTAAATATCGTGTATAATAAATATTCCCTGATAAACTAATCATGTACCTAAATATCGAGTATAATAAATATTCCCTGATGAACTAATCATGTACCTAAATATCATGTATAATAAACATTCCCTGATGAACTAATCATGTACCTAAATATCATGTATAATAAATATTCCCTGATGAACTAATCATGTACCTAAATATTGTGTACAATAAATATTCCCTGATGAACTAATCATGTACCTAAATATAATGTATAATAAATATTCCCTGATGAACTAATCATGTACCTAAATATCGTGTATAATAAATATTCCCTGATGAACTAATCATGTACCTAAATATCATGTATAATAAACATTCACTGATGAACTAATCATGTACCTAAATATCGTGTATAATAAATATTCCCTGATGAACTAATCATGTACCTAAATATCATGTATAATAAATATTCCCTGATGAACTAATCATGTACCTAAATATCATGTATAATAAATATTCCCTGATGAACTAATCATGTACCTAAATATTGTGTACAATAAATATTCCCTGATGAACTAATCATGTACCTAAATATAATGTATAATAAATATTCCCTGATGAACTAATCATGTACCTAAATATCATGTATAATAAATATTCCCTGATGAACTAATCATGTACCTAAATATCATGTATAATAAATATTCCCTGATGAACTAATCATGTACCTAAATATCATGTATAATAAATATTCCCCGATGAACTAATCACGTACCTAAATATTGTGTACAATAAATATTCCCTGATGAACTAATCACGTACCTAAATATTGTGTATAATAAATATTCCCTGATGAACTAATCATGTACCTAAATATCCTGTATAATAAATATTCCCTGATGAACTAATCATGTACCTAAATATTGTGTACAATAAATATTCCCTGATGAACTAATCATGTACCTAAATATCGTGTACAATAAATATTCCCTGATGAACTAATCATGTACCTAAATATCGTGTACAATAAATATTCTCTGATGAACTAATCATGTACCTAAATATCATATATAATAAATATTCCCTGATGAACTAATCATGTACCTAAATATCATGTATAATAAATATTCCCTGATGAACTAATCACGTACCTAAATATCGTGTATAATAAATATTCCCTGATGAACTAATCATGTACCTAAATATTGTGTACAATAAATATTCCCTGATGAACTAATCATGTACCTAAATATCGTGTACAATAAATATTCCCTGATGAACTAATCATGTACCTAAATATCATGTATAATAAATATTCCCTGATGAACTAATCATGTACCTAAATATCGTGTATAATAAATATTCCCTGATGAACTAATCATGTACCTAAATATCGTGTATAATAAATATTCCCTGATGAACTAATCACGTACCTAAATATCAAAAAAAAATTCATTATTCAAGTTATTCCAACAAGTTGAATCACTTTTCACAAGTTTGTTCTTAAAACCTATTTCTAATTTCAAAATTGGATCAAAGGATTAACATGGCCTTAACCAATATCTCATCACCTTGACCTTTGACATTCAAGGTCACACCATCAATGATTACTTTTCATTGTGTATAACAATCATGCAATGACTCAAAGTGTTCTTAGTTAACATAAGACATATTCGCAAATGCATGCTTAAAGTTACTATCATCTCTCTGTTTTTTTCGATGTTAATTTGTTTATTCAGATAGACAATACTTTCAAGTAATCAAAACACAAACGATTATTTCGAAGCGTCACCTACTTATCAAGATATAGCCCTTCAAAGTGAGTCAATTTGGCCTGCTCATTATCTCATTCTTGAAACAGTTTTCCGCGGCCCCTCGGTGTAGCATAACCTTCGTTAGCGATGTGACGTCATACTCAGGAGTTGCTTAATGAAATCCTTAGGCGATTTGACGATTTTCGTTGATAATTCGTTTAAAACATAAAAATAACGTTTTGACATTACAAGTTTCCGATAGAATGGGTATTTGTGCGTCCGTAAGGAGTAATTTCGGAGATTTAGGAGCATTTTTCGATATTCAACCGCTGATTTTAGATTTGTTCTTTTCCCAATCGAGTGGAGTGTTATGTTATCTTATAAGCTACAATATGTTTTGAAATGAATAACTGACAATTCAAAAATAAAAAAAGATCATATATATTTTATATTATAAACGCAATTATTAGTTATATTTTTTGTTGTGCTTGATTTTGTGTTTGAAGAGTGTCTATAGCTTGAAATCTACTGCGTCCATATTTCTCATGGTGACTTTATTTTGCTAATAGAATAGTTTCATTACAACTAAGAAAATCCTATAATTTTCATCAATGTTACTGGTTTACACTTTTTAGAAGAATATATTCGGGCTATCTGTAAGGTTTCATCTGTAAATCTATAGTCAATAGTGTACAATTTACAATATCTTAGATTCAGTGTAATACCACTACCATTTTCCTAGCATGTTATATAACATGTAGTTTTTGATGGTCAATTCATATGTTTGTGGAAATAAAATAATGTTTAAATCACTTCGGATAAAAATATGGAAAATGTATCTTTCCCAATTTCAAATGAGAGTATTGGAACTATAGAACTTTGATCAACTAACCATGGCCGATTGTACATGTGTTGTTTGGTTCTCAATTAAAAAAATATTACCCCGGCTATAGTTCGGTAAAAAATTTCCCCTCTTATTTAATATTTATCTAAGTTAGAGTGTCAATAACGCAAGCACATCACTTATTACATATCGCTACATTGATAAACAAAAATACTGAAAATATATTTAGTTATTTTGCATAAGGACGAAGTGAAAACACAAATTATTCAACATGAACGAGGAGTGTAAACACCGTTATAATCCGTATGAAATGTGTAATAGATCTCTGTGACGTTTGAAATCTTCATCATCTGACATGCGTGCCGCCGCCATATTGGGCAATGATAAGAATTGTTCCAAAACACATTGCATAATTACGGGTCCCGCAATGGTCACATCCAGTACTAAACAGTGTTGACATCTGCTGCTATTTGTAGTACGTTATACGGGGCGTGTATATATGTAATTTTGTTGTATAAGGACAAAGGTAAATATGTTATTTAGGCAGTTATGTAAGGCTAAATCTAGTGGATTTTGTCATTAGACGTCACGCGACTCCTGTGTATTACGTCACAAGGCCAAGCACGCGGAATTTGCGCTGGCTAATGTTTTATGAGGCGTAATTGAGCGGCGTTCTAAAAAGGCGTTATAAAAGGTGTTTATTGGTTGAATTGACAAATATCAAGTGGAATCCTCGTCATCTTGGAATATGCTTGAATAAAAACCTAAAAAGTGATATGTCGGGGTTTGTGGATCTTTAAGTTATGACCTCGCTGTGACCTTGACCGTTGACAGATTTTAGCGAAATCGTTTTCAAATCCTGGTATTTCTCCATAGTTGATTTATACCAAGGACCCGATACAACAAAAGTTTTTTAAGTTAACGTGTTTACAAGGATTTTTGTAGTGATTTCAGAACTCATGACCTTGACCTTTGACCTTGAATTTGAGCATGTCAAAATAATTCCCCAGGTGTATAAGAAAGAAGCTATGTATATGAGGTGTTGATACCTTCTTGGAAAAAGGTTAATTAGTGTTTTCAGAACTGGTCACCATGACCCTATCTTGTGACCTTGACCTTTGATCTTCAAGGTCAAACAGTCAATGATCACTTTTCATTGTGTATAACAATCATGCAATGCTTCAAATTGTTAATAGCTGAAATAAGGCATGTTTGCAAATGCATGCTTAAGTTGTGAGCTCGCTGTGACCTTGACCGTTGATAGATTTTAGCGAAAAACCTTCTCAAATCTTGGTCTTTCTCCATAGTTGATATATACTAAGTAAGAGCCTGATAACACAAAAAATTTTTGAAGTTATCGTGTTTACTACAAGGATGTTTTTGGCGATTTCAGAACTCGTGACCTTGACCTTTGACCTTGAATATGAACACGTCAAAAAAATTCCCCAGGGGTATAGGTAAGAAGTTATGTATATGAGTTCTCAAAACCTTCTAGGAAAAAAATTATAGCCAATACAAAACGAGGCGGCGCCGGCAATGTAAACTGCGCAAAAACTGATAAGTCGGGGCTGCTAATAAGAGTCTCACCTTCGTTAAAAGTAATATCTGATCAAACTCATACCTGACAGTTACCTGTTTGTAGGAATATTACTCACACTCTCTATATCATATAAAAATTTCCGTCACGCAAGATATAACAGACAATAATACCAGGCATAATTCTATTTTGGACTTCAAAGATGCATTATGAGGCAATTAAATTTGCTAATTTTTTGGGATATCTCAGTGCATTATGCAAATTGGGAGGCAAAATGAACTTAATTGGTTTTCATCTGACATGTGCATTTAAGAAAAAGTACCATAAGATATATCATGATATAGTTTGTCACTAAATTGTAACCAAAGTATAGAATGACACTTCCTTCCTTCCTTGTGCTAAGGACAATAACTAAAGAAACTGTAACCTACTTTTTGGCAAAGACCTCAGCCTACTTTTGTAAAATTTAAAGTTTATTCTTTCACTTTATATACGCACCACAAATGTCAAACGTTGAAGTGTAAAGCACAGCTCATCGTGCAACATTTTGAAGACAAGACGGCATTAACTCTTATCCAAGTGCTGCAAAGATAATTTATCTTTCAAGTTACAAACGGATAATGATACACTTTGTCATGACTAGACAATTAATCTTTTTGTAACAATATCAAGAGATTAAAAAAATTAGAGACTCTCTTGCATAACATTATATTCTAGACATTATTAAGACAGCAGCTTATACATTTATACTTCTAACTTGAGGCTTACAGAATATTATATTCAAAATTTTCTTTACATCAAGTCTTTGAAGGGCATTGAAAATTGTAATATAAAACATGTGTATAATACGCCCTTTATTGTGAACATTAAAAACATTTTGACATATATGCATATTGCTCCTAAATATTATCAAGTGGATTGTCCAAATCTTGGTTTTACATTTACATGTAATTTATAAGATTTGTTTTTGAGAATCACCAAACTTAGATAATGAATCCCTTTAAGAAAATCTGATTAAAATGAAACTCTAAATACATTTCATAAGACAAAAATAATTAATTACTTGTTTTACTCTATGTGAAACGAGACGGTCGTCATCACTGCATCAGCATCCCCCGCCATATTGCTTTTCAATAAATGTTCTCCTGAATGTCCTAAATCTAGAGCACTGGAGGAACCTATCTGAACTCACTTTGAAAAAATAGAACCATGCTCCTCATTTCAGAGAAAAGCTGTCCTCTTTGGAGATAAGGGCAATAATAAGAGTTGTTTTTTTTTAAATCTATTTTCATTTGCCTTCAAAAGTAGCACCTGATATAATGTCAAGTTTGAGTCTTTGTTATTCTAGACTATCTGTCACACATTCTCTCCCCACATGGGATACCAACCTCATGTCCTCCCGACTCCGGTTTATCCTACAATACACTGACTGCTGATTTATAGAAAACATCCCAAGCGGTGAAAATGTGCAAGAGGATTAGCATCGTTGATCCTTATTCTTATCGCATCAAAACTTGTCTTACAGCATGTCATACAACGGTAGACTTTAGTCGACATAAGAGACACGGGAGAAGAAACTCAAGCCTTCCTGATGGTTACAAGAAGAGGAAGAATGCTCAGATGGGAAACAATTTCACAACTTACTTTGATTGCAAGCCAAAAACGCCTACTGTATTAGAACAGAGGTCACATGGTTAAAATCATTAAATGTGAAGTGTATTTGTTACTTTCCAAATCAGGACCCTAAAAGATTATTTATAATGAATCAAATTTTTTGTGTGTAAAACTGAGAATTTAGTTTGCTAGTGATAACAGTTATTCTGATAGTGCAAGAACAAAATGTTTTGTAAATTTATTTGTAAAACAAGATGTGTTTGTTAAATACGGATGCCCCCGGATATACCAAAATTATGGCAAAGGTTAAAGTTTTTGTTGACAAACACACGGACAGAAAGACAGACAGACAGACGGACAGGATTCGAAGGCATAAAAATGAGTGTCTATATATATCTATCACAGTTATCACAATAAACTAGACTCCTACATTCTGACTGAAATGATTGATAACAATTGTGATGAAACAAAAACTAGGTTATCAGAGAGAGAAAGTTGATTAGTTAGTTACATAGGCGATAAGCAGATGTGATAATGCTGTAGGAAGTCACATGTGTGTCACACAACCTGGCTTATCACACACTTATCATGATATATACATAACTAACATGTGACCCAAGGTGAAATATACATTAACTTGTTGATTTCGTTATTTGCTTGATGGCATGAAATCATTTTCATAATGTGATTTTCTTATGCAACATGAACTTATTTGAACATCAAGAATCTAAAATTTATAATTATTTGTTCCATATATTTCCCTCCTAAATTAATTCAAAGTACTTTTTAATTGATAATGATACTTAAATGATTCATTATTTGCTTGATAGCATGAAATCATTTTCATAATGTTTTTGCATGCATTTTAAACTTTTTTTAATTCAAGGATCTAAAATCTATGAATATTTCATCAAGATATTCCCACCTTAAATTAATTCAAAGCACTTTTTAATTGATAATGATACTAATATGATTCATCATTAAAATAAAATATTATGTTAGAGTCATATATAGTTATTAAGTCAGAGTTATCAACAACTATTAGTTGCCAACTTTTCTTTCGCAAAAAAATATAATCTAAATATCAGTAGTTGAAATATTTAGTGCAAACGTATTGTAAGTGGCCATTGAGAGAAATCATCACATGTTGTTATCACAGAGATCACTACCACCACAGATAGTCAGATACAGTATTAATTAGTAAAAATATATATACATCTATATATAGATATCACAACCAATGTTAAAACTCTATGGTCACACATATATAAAAAGAAGATGAAGTGAAAATAAGCTTGGCTAACATTTTCAACATGTTTTCTGCCTCATATATATCGAGAGCGTCACAGTCCATTGATCACTTACTTATGAAACCAATCTTCTTCAAGTATTATTTGTGTCCGATTGAGTAAGCCAAAACATACCCCCATCACAAGAGTAAATATTCACATCCTTTATATCACTATCTCAAAAAATATCTTCGACCTTTGAAAGTGCAAGTGTCAACTCATATGACAGATACTATATATTTTTTAAATGTTATCATTCTAGTGGTGACTTCTTTGATGACAAATTTATCCTTTACTGATAAAAGGTTGTGAAGGATTGCATGTACTTAGGCTACTTAGATGTAGATAACACGACAACTTTCCTGACGATGAATACATTTAGTGTTTTCAGTATCCTGCTTTTAATCATTGATAATCACTAAAATATGTAGGAGTACTGCACTTTTAATCATTGATAATCACTAAAATATGTAGGAGTACTGCACTTTTAATCATTGATAATCACTAAAATATGTAGGAGTACTACACTTTTAATCATTGATAATCACTAAAATATGTAGGAGTACTACACTTTTAATCATTGATAATCACTAAAATATGTAGGAGTACTGCACTTTTAATCATTGATAATCACTAAAATATGTAGGAGTACTGCACTTTTAATCATTGATAATTTGCACTTTTAAATGTCAACTGTAACATTCCTTATGTTTATTGACCAAAATAGTGACAAATTGCTGAAAACTTACCAAAATCGTAATGAACATGATATTATAAAATATTTTGATCTCTAACATACCAAATGTCAAAGGGAACCAAAATACTTGTATCACCTACTAGTCCTTTCACTAGTTTCCGGAAATACTATTAACATTTATAATCATCGGAAAATTGGAAATGTAAGGCGTAGTGAAACTTTAACCTAAACTTGTTGACCTATGGAAATTGGGGGGTAGTGATTACTGTCAGGATCAATACGAGCATTTCTACATCAATTTTGTTAGTATACTATGTTACTATAGAATTGTTTTGCCACCCATTTTTTATAACACCGGCATGTCATATTATAGGTAGGGTTTAGTTTTAGGGTTAGGTTTAATCTTTAGAATGTATTCTATCTCTTAGGTGCGTGACTTTATCCTACAGTACTGTAGGATAAAAATTGTTTTAGGTGATTCTACGCATCCTCTTTTTACTGAATATTCAATACTACCTTCTGGACGTAGACTGCGAATGCCAACTTTTAGAAAAAAACAGGTTTCGCCAATCATTCATTCCTTGCAGCATTAGAGAAATCAATTCTGATAAGTGCAATGTTGCACGATAAACACTTTCATGTATAGCATAGTCTAGTCTCTGTAAACTGTGTTAATATGTATTGTTTTGAATTATATTTGTATGTTTTTTTATGCTGGAGAATTGTAATTATACACAACAAATTTCCCTATTGGGACAATAAATATTATCTTATCTTTATATCTTACTGCACTTTACCGGTAAAATAAAAATTAATGGCATTGTTCGGTTACGTAACTTCATCATTCTATGATTAATTAGTTCTGGTTTCCTACCTCTTTGGTTCTACAGATACAGCGAGATTCCTGGCACACAGAACAGATTTTCGATCGAATGGCACCTAAGCATGTGCGAGAAGTGTTCTTTTGATGACATCCCTGGCATGCAAACGATGAACCAAGTCAAAACATAAAATCATTCGCCTCTCGGCCTATCCGATTTCGCCATTTTGTTTTGGTCACATGATACGCTGTACTAGACTGGGTTCTGACTTTGCATTGAAGACTGTCGCAATGCAACCTAACGAGAAACCAGTTGGCTGTCATTTGATGAGACTTTTACGGACGCTTGCATCATGAAAACGAAAGATCAAATTATCAACTTTGAAATATATAAAACGTGAATAAAGTTATCAAAAGAAGGAAATTTTGGTGGTATTTTTTATATTGCAATGGAATTTTTAAATTGTCTCACAGTACAAGGTAACATACATTTACCAATATAAATGATATAAACTTTAGTACCTTTGCCAAAGATTATTTCTGAAAATTTTCACAAATGTTCCAACAAAAATTCTGTATCTTATTGTTTGAATAAGAATAAAAACATGTTAGTAATATTTTCACCAGATTACAGTTTTTGTAGAACCCATAGAAATAAAATAAATTATATTTCAATCTTTAATCTTTATTTCTGTACTTAGAAGGCCACAGGCCTATAGTACAATCAATGGTAGATCACATGATAAAATCAGTTGCATTCATAATATTCTTTCTAAATAACATTGCATAATATACATTGCAAGGTTCTGTAATGACTGAGTATTGGTATTTGTTAACAATGACAATAGTTTTGGTCTATCTGGGTGGTTAAAATAGGAAGGTTTAAGATATTTTATCCGTAGATTCTTATAGACAGGGCAGGTTAATAACAAGTGTAGCTCGTCTTCCACAGTGTTCATATTACAAACTTTACATATTCTATTTTTTCTTTCAATACCTTTATATCTTCCAGTTTCAACAAACAATTCATGTGATGAGCAACGAAAACGGGCTAAGGCATTACGGAATTTTTAAAAATAAATGACTAGCGCCTTACCCACAGATCACACGCTCAAAGTATTTACGGTTCAAAGAAGTTGGAGTTTATCTTTACACATATCTCATAACATTCCTTTACAAACCACAGTTTGTTGACAATTGAAAATCCATGTTGTGTGCGTTTTGTCTAGAACTCAATGTTGTTCGTCTATTCTCACAACCCTTGCCACAAGGCTGTGTTCTGTCCCCTTTGCTTTTCATTATGTACGCCAATGATTGTTAGTTATCATTAAATGATGTGTTGACGGTGAAATTCGCAGATGATGCTGCTCTTACTGGTCAAATTGCTGAGTCAAGGCATTGAATGTCCGTTTTTTAAACATTCATCTGATCTTTTACTTCCATATCTTGAGCTTATATTCAACATTATCCTCGACACAGGAAACTTCCCAGAATCTTGGTTAATGGGTATCCTTGTACCAATCCTTAAACATGGTGACCCGAATGATACTAATAATTACCGTTGACTAACCATACTCAGTCTATTTGGCAAACTATTCACCTATATCATCAACAAAAGGCTAGTTAAATGGGCTGATGTTATAGATAAAATATACGAGTGTCAAACGGGCTGTAGGGAGGGATATACAACCACAGATAATATTTGTTAAAATGCACAGTTTGATACAAAGATATCTAAATTCAAAAGGAGGAAAGTTTTATGCATTGTTTGTAGATTTTTCAAAGGCATTTGATTCTGTATATACAACGGGAGACTCAATGGGGATTTATGCAATCGCAATACAAGTTAAGTGTTAATATAGACAAACAACCAATGTTTATTAATATCTGGGCGTATATTTCTCTAATAGCTTACCATGGTCTAAACACACGAAACTCGCGTCAGTACAAGCCTTGAAAGATTTAATGGGAGTTTGTAGAAATATGAGATCTTTAACACATTCTTTAGAATATTTGATACTAAGATATGTCCAATACTCCTGTATGGATCAGAAATGTGGGGATTGAGGCAGTATGAAAGCATTGAACGAGTTCACCTATATATGCCAACTTCCAAACGCAAGGCATAACTCTTGCCAGTCTGCATTACTGGCTGATTTAAGCATTGCCCTCGCTTCGTTGTGCCTAGACAGTGAATCGCTGCACCAGAAATGCATAGCGGGCCTGGATTTCTAAGCACAGATTTTTAAGGGAAATACTGCAGGGCCTAAATCAGCCAGTAATGCAGACTGGCAAGAGTTATGCCTTGCATTGGGAAATTGCCTATATGCATTTTTTTGGTATAAAACCAAGTAGGCTACATGTAATACTATGGTTTATGGAAAATTAGGCAGATTCCCGTTATTCACATATTCATCTTTTAATGCGATAAAGTATTGGATAAAGTTATTAAATATGCCATGCCATAGATTTTCGAAAAAGATGTTATGAAATGATGGTACTGAATGACCAAAATAGGAAAAGAAATTGGGTGACTGATATTAGAGAACTGTTGTACAAAACAGCTTATGGATATGTTTGGTTGAATCAGAAAATGTAATGCTATGCTAATTTTATCTCATCATTTACACAAAGAATAAAGATGGTCGGAATCTCTACTCCTGTCAACTAAATGTTCATTTTACAACCAATGGAAATCCGGTATATGTTTCGAAGTGTATCTAGCAAAAGTTGACGTGAAAAAGTTTCGTATATCTCTCACCCGATTTCGTTGCTCTTCCAATGAATTATGTATTGAAACTGGCAGATACCTAGATATACCAAGAGAACAGAGAATGTGTAAATTATATGATCATAATGCTATAGAGAATGAATTATATTTCCTTCTCATCTGCCCTGTGTATAACACTTTACGAACTAAATAACTAAATCATACGTTTATAAATACCCAAATGAAAGAAAATTAATATCACTGTTAACAGATGCTAACACATTATCACTACATAATCGTGCAATGTACATATATTTCGCAATGGATTCAAGAAAACTGATTGTAATAAATAAAAAACATGTTATGACTTACTACTCATATGAACTGTAAATGTACTACTGTGGGCTTTTCAGTACTGAAATAAAAGATTGATTTAATGTCCCTGTCTTGGTGTAGAGATACTTTTTTCATTTGAATGGAAAGAAAACTAAGGAAATGATTGTTGATTTTCGGCGAAATAAGGTACCTCTTCAACCTATTGTAATAGATAATGAAGAAATTGGAAGAGTTGATCTTAACACATATCTCGGCTTCATTTCAGATTCAAATCTCTCGTTTACAAAACATGTGGATTACTTTTACAAAGAAAGGTCAACAACGTCTCTATTTTCTTCACAGCTTAAGTAACTTTTCAATTGATAAATCCACAATAACATTTTTTACCAAACGTATATACAAAGTGTATTGACTTTTATTTTTTTAAGTTAGTATGAAGGTTGGTATGTTCGCAACAACAAAAAACTTTTCAAAATTGGTAATAAGGCCAGCAAAATCAGTGAAAAAACATTTGAAAGCATTCCATATATCTATGAGCGCCAGATTGTAAAGAAAGCTACTAAAATAAGAACCGTTAAGTCCCATAATTATGCTGTCATGTCCCATCATTTCGAACTACTTCTTTGAGGACGCCGCTTTCGGTTACCTCTTACTGAAAAAAACAAACAGAGCTAGACAACCCCTTATACCAGCAAGTATTCGTGAAATTAATAATTGTGAATTATGAAGTTGTAGAAACTAAACTTTACCATCCTCTTTATGACGAATCTGTAATGAAAATCTTTACTGTACTGTTTGCATTAGTGTTATATGTTATATGCTGTTTATGTACATATCTATATATGTCATATATTGTTCATGTAATGAAGTTCATTAGTTGTACATTGTGTGTCCATGTATATGTGAGACCGTTGATGTATAACGAATTTCCTCCGGGAAAATAAAGTCTTATACTATCTTAAAAGGCGTCTATTTAAATACCATTGGTAAGTCGTCGAACATTTTCATTTTGGGGCATTTGTGAGACTAAATTTGCTGAATTTCCTTAAACTGTTTCCATCGAGAGGTTTCACTAGGGCATTAACATACAATGTGTGCAAACAGTAAAGGGGATGGAAAGGGGTAAGTGTTACATTATTTCCATATACGGATCTTATGACCCGGAACGACCTTTGGCATTGTGACGTCATTGACAGTGATTGTGAAGACGTCATTCGTCTATTGTACGACAGCGGGAAAAGTTCGACTCTGAGAGCGCAGCATCTATTGTTTCACCATGGGGTGTTTTGGTATCAGCCTCTCGAAGTTCGAGACTTATATACGAATGAGAGATTACCTGAGAGGGAAGATGGAGAAAAGAAGAGAGAAGAAACGCCAGAAAGAACTAGAACGACTTAAGCGGGAAGTCGACTCGGCCGTGGATGTTGATGAACATGCATCTCGTTCTGTTGACGGTACTTCATCGGTCAACATCAACCGCAGTCAAGATAATGTTGGCAGCCGCAGTAGCCGCAGCATCCGCAGTGAGGCAAATGCTGATGACAAGATCAGTGGAAGCCAGGGCGATGTTGAGGGCAGCCAGAGCGGCGGAAGTCAGGAGACTGGAAGCAGAGAGCTGAGCGGCGGCAGTCCTATTCCACTCAGCGGAGGAGCACACTTCTGCAAAAAGGTAGTCCTAATGATAAAACATTTTAAAACTGATTCTCATGAATAAGAAGACGCCTGTGTACAAGTATTCAGTTCTAACTGAAGATGAAAGTTAATTATTTTACTCTTAATTCGATATAACATTATATCTTTATTTTGGTTTCAATATTAATAATATTAACAATAAATAACGGTTTAAACGAATTGTTATTTGGACATGTCATTGACATATTTCACTCGTAATGATAACACAGTCTTTGTTTTTACACAAAGTATTTTTGTTGTTTTATTTCGTCTCCAGATAATGTTTGAGGAATATATATATTTAGCATAACGCAGCTGGATTGTAGTCTTTTCGAGTCATAGTAATTTTCAGTAGTTACATATTTTGCGCAAATGTTCTTAATGCAAAACAAGTAAGATTGTTTAAATTAATATTGCTAAAGTTATGTATGGTTCTGCTATTTTTTTCAGGATAGATACAACTGTCGACAAGAAAACCATATATAGAAATGTTGAATTCATGCTTTGAAAAATCACAGATCACTATAGAACAAGTTTATAAAGGTTGTCCTCCAATAAGCGTCTGCAATAGGCCTACGGTTCAATTAAGTTTTCAAACAAATTACTCAATGTTCGGGTGGCTTTTGTCCGGGTAGCTTTGTCCTGCTCACCAAATGAGCGCCAGGCCGAGACTTTATTGAATTAATAATCGTTATGAGAGGTTAAAACGTCTGGTTTTAGTTTTACTTCGAGGTGATATGCCTGTTTGTGCTTAAAACTTATTGCAAGCTTAAAACTCCTTTAGCAATCTAGTTAAAACTAGCCGTGTAATGGCAAACATCCACATGCAAGTCATGACGGACATTACAACTCGTTTTAACTACATAGGTACTTAAACAACATGTCGCCTCAGAGTTTATTTTGTGGGGAATTGGTAGCATGCAATAACAAATTAATTTACTTATTTCTTCGGTGAGTTTATTCATTTGATGGTAGATTGACTTAATATTTAGTTATTTCCTTTCATCGACACACAATAATAAATCGAGCAGGAATTATTCCGTTTTGTTTTACAATACATAATTCATATTCATTATATAGATTCAGTAAACAAAACCAAATACAAATATACATTGTCAGTAGTTTTTTTTAATTGAAAACATATTTTATTCATTTAAGAAATGGATTCGGCACAAGTTGTGAAACTTATAGAAGCCCTCTCCACGTAATCAACACCTATATGACAAGGCTAATATACATAACCAATATATGCAGAAGAGAGTTAGAAATCTACAAGTGACGAAGTGGGTAAACATGTAATATACATTATTAAGGCAACACACAATTGGAAATGTTATTCTTATGACAAAATGCACTTTGAATATGGTAAATACGTACATTAGTATTAATGTATTAATTGAACCGTTGACTCTTTCCAATGAATTTATGAACATGGTGAAATATGTTTTCATTGACTGTTTGTGGAAGATTTGGATTTCCATACAGGATTGTATTAAGATCAAATTCTGCCTTTAAATTATAAAATCTTTGCTTTAATTCTAAACGGAGATCAGCATGTCTTGTACATCTCAGCAGGTTACAGCAAGGGTCCCCTGTATACTGAACACTTCCAGTATACTACTTAATATTGAACACTATTAATTTTTAGAGACAGAATTAAAACAACATATATTAGAGCTCGACACATTTCTTTAAGATTAAGATACAAGATTGCACTTTATTACCCAAAACATGAACTCGTTTAACATTCAACAGAGCATTACATATATGGACACGTATTTACAACACAACAGTTACAACACGTTTACAGACATTCTTCTAAGTTTCAGAATGTAAATACTAGAAGGTAAAGACGATTTCTAATTCTTGTGGTAAGGTGTCAGAGTTAACCTCTATGTTGTAAATGTTTAAGGTTAACACAGGTAAAAACTGTTTTGTAAAAGGAACCCAAGATGTCAGCTATCCTAAGTAAATGTACGTTTGTATTTATAAATACACACATCATTTGTGAAGCTATTTCAAAGTCTCTTCTCATAGCCTTCCGCAATATACAAGAGACATGTAGAATATTCATGTCACATTATTATAGTCTTTGAGTATGATTCTTATAGTCTGTCATTCCTTACAATCACTTCCCATTTAATGCGCTTCTCTTGAAATCTCGTGTGTAATATAGTCATTCATATAACTTCAAATATTTGAACAAACCAATTCTTAAAGTTGGTTTCTGTAATTCCTTTCAATCTTATATTCATAGCAGTCTGCTACAATTAGGCCTGCATATTACTCACTGAATATGTGAATAACTGTAGGAAATGCCAGGAAAATGATTGCTGGGTTGGTTGCGATTCTTTACGACACTTCTCACTTAATACTCTTCTCCAGGAATCTTGAGTATATATTTCAAATCACTTTTAATCTTTGAGTATGATTCAGATAGTCTGTTACTGCGATTTATATAGCAAACAAAACAATGGTGAGGAAACTCAATCATGGAGATTAACATGCATGAGGATGGTATACAATGGGGATTTGTAATACAAACATGATGGAGGTAAAGCATGATAATGGTATACAATTCGTTGACGCATCATAACTGTAGGACGTCATAAAACAAGCAGAACCTATTTCGCCTATAGGTATGGATAATTTTTAAGAGGTATATTTTCAGAAAAATTAAAAGTAATTGTTAGAAATTGGAAATATAGGTCAGTTGGCTTCCGAACACATGGTGTTACAATATTTCAGCCGTATTTATCAATCGTGAATTAAACTATCTTGCATTTCTGTAGTTACAGTTTAGTAGGATAGAGGAAGCAAATCAACAAAGGATCTATATATATCTTGTGTTTGAAATTAACTGCTGATACCGTAATGACATGACAACACAGACAATTGTTAATGTTTACTGAGCACAAACATCCTTTACTGCTGTCAAAAATCTAACAATGAGAGGGTCATTTCAAAATCTAAGCTGGAGACAAATTGTCAATAAAGTGTCTTCAGATATTCAGAAAAAGTAACAAAAATCAACTTTTGAAATGACTCCTGTACGCGTGATGCACGTGTGATTGTTATTCAAATGACAGGACAGTATTGTATAATCAAAGAAGATATAACCAACATACTATTCCACATTGTACATAGTAAGATGTTTGGGAATTCTCAATTTCCTGTGGGAAAAATTTTCGCATCTCGTATATTTCCAATTTTTAAAAATTTTACCCGTAACTACAACTTTATAGTGTCACAACAATTATGAAACTAGATAAATACGTAGATGTTGGACAGATCGACATGTGTGATTTAATAATCTTAATTAATAGCAAATTCTTTTCTAAGGTCGAAAACGTTGTTTCAAGTATTTCCTACCGTACATCAGTTAACATCACATTATTTTGTTTGAGTAAAAAACCCACAACTTGTTCACGTTTATTATCAACAACATGTTCACGTTTATTATCAACAACATGTTCATGTTTGCCGTTATTCTAAAGTTTTATTTATTTCAAAGCGCCCTGTTGCCAAATATAACTATCAACTGAGATGTTTTGGAATAACATTAATCAGTCACAACACGTTGATTACACACGTCCTCACGGTCTCTCCTCACCTTTCTCTCCAGAAGTCTACCGACAGTGATGGTGATGATGATGACGACGTTGACATGACCCGCTTCATCCAGTCGTCCCGGGACAACGTGGTCATTCAGGAGGAGGAGCAGGAGGAGGAAGATATCTGTACGTGTCTCACGTTTTAGGAGTCAATCTGTCACATCTTGCTATCACTTAATTTCATTACTGAGCATTGGTTGGTTTTATTCTTTCATATTTACAAAAATTACACTGTTCAAGCATATTCTCAATTTCTTCCAATCATTATTTTTGTCAAACCAAAATGAAAATTGATCTTGCTCTATGACATGTATCATTTGAAGTTACTGCAGCCGATCTTTAGAAGTTCGAAAACTCGACATAGGATCTAACACGGTCACTCCTTTCATTCACCAGTCACGACCAACCTGCGTCTGCGCAAGATTGTATCAGCCCCAGGAGATATCAGGAGAAGCACGGAAACACCCGATGAAATCCGAAAGAGGCAATTCCTGCGGGGAACAGCATCGCTGCTGACAGCCGTGGCGGAAAACCATCTGCCAGCCATCGAGGAGGACTCCATCTTCGTCAGCAAAGCTGATTTCGTCATGCCAACTGGAGAGTTCTCCGTCACTGAGCAGCGACGTCAGAGGGACCTCAAGGACGGGTTTGGGGTCTTCGAGTCCAAACCCTAGAGGTCAAGGGTCATCGGGTCAAGGGTCGGTCTTGGAAGATCTCTCAAAAGATGCCATGTCAACATCAACCCGCGGAAATACCTGAGGTGATTCAATACAGGTGATATCAGCTACCACCAGGATCCACCAGAGGTGATATCACCAACCTGCAGGATCCACCAGAGGTGATATCACCATCCTACAGGATCTATTAGAGGAGATATCATTGACATGCAGGATCACCTGAGATGATGTCATCCACCTGGATCTATTCCCCGACATCACGGTATAATCACCTGTCTGCATGGACATCCACTAGGTAGTAACATCAGCTTCAGCATAAGCTTGATCAGCGCCATCTGAGAGATGTAACGTCTGCTGGGGTCAGTCCTACCATCAGCCAAGTCAAGTTCCAGGGCCGACAACCAACAGACAACAAGAGCCAGACCGACCCAAGTCAAAGTGAAGACCCGAGCCCTATACAGAGAAACACAAACTGTCGTGTGGAACTGTCTTATTGTGATTTAATTCTCTTATCTAAGGATTTAGACTTTAATACTTTTAATACAATGTTACAAAATAATCATAATTTAGGGATATATTTTTGCATCTATGTTGTATTGTCACGTATTGTGTTGTATTGCATCTGTGTTGTATTGTCACGTATTGTTCGTATGTGTAATTGTGTATTGTTATATGTCATTGTCTGAGAAACAAAGCGATGTACCAAACCACGCGATGGAACAAATCGGCTCATGAATCAAATCAAAATCTCTGACCAAACCAAATTATGTACCAAACCAAATTATGTACCATACCAAACCAAACCACGACAAGGACCAAACCAGTTCATGGACCAAACCAGTTCATGGACCAAACCAGTTCATGGACCAAACCAATTCATGGACCAAACCAATTCATGGACCAAACCAATTCATGGACCAAACCAATTCATGGACCAAACCAATTCATGGACCAAACCAGTTCATGGACCAAACCATTTCATGGACCAAACCAATTCATGGACCAAACCAATTCATGGACCAAACCAGTTCATGGACCAAACCAATTCATGGACCAAACCAATTCATGGACCAAACCAATTCATGGACCAAACCAGTTCATGGACCAAACCAGTTCATGGACCAAACCAGTTCATGGACCAAACCAATTCATGGACCAAACCAGTTCATGGACCAAACCAGTTCATGGACCAAACCAATTCAATGACCAAACCAATTCATGGACCAAACCAATTTATTGACCAAACCAGTTCATGGACCAAACCAGTTCATGGACCAGACCAATTCATGGACCAGACCAATTCATGGGCCAAACCAGTTCATTGGCCAAACCAATTCATGGACCAGACCAATTCATGGACCAAACCAGTTCATGGACCAAACCAATTCATTGGCAATACAAATTCATGGACCAGACCAATTCATGGGCCATACCAATTCATGGACCAAACCAATTCAAGACCAAAACAATTCATGGACCAAACCAGTTCATGGACCAGACCAATTCATGGGCCATACAAATTCATGGACCAAACCAGTTCATGGACCAGTACAAATCATGGGCCAAACCAGTTTATGGACCAAACCAATTCATGGGCCATACAAATTCATGGACCAGACCAATTCATGGGCCATACCAATTCATGGACCAAACCAATTCAAGACCAAAACAATTCATGGACCAAACCAGTTCATGGACCAGTACAAATCATGGGCCAAACCAGTTTATGGACCAAACCAATTCATGGGCCAGACCAATTCATGGGCCATACCAAATCATGGACCAGACCAATTCATGGGCCATACCAATTCATGGACCAGACCAGTTCATGGACCAAACCAATTCATGGACCAAACCAGTTCATGGACCAAACCAATTCATGGACCGAATCAATTCATGGAGCAAACAAATTCATGAAGCAAACCAATTCATCGGCCAAACCAGTTCATGACCAAACCAAGTCATGGGCCATACCAATTAATGGCCAAACCAATCCATTGACCAAACCAAGTCATGGGCCATACCAATTAATGGCCAAACCAATCCATTGACCAAACCAGTTCATCGACAAAACTGAGTCATGTGCAAAACCAATTCATGCACAAAACCAATTTATGGGCCAAAAGCTAATGGACCAAACCAATTCATGGACCAAACAAATTTATTGGCCAAACCAATTCATGGGCAAAACCAATTCATGGACAAAACCAAATGAAAGGAATAACAAGCCATGATCTGAACCTAATCAGAAACCAAACCAGGTCGGCTATCTAACAGGGGTCATGTGGTGTTCCAGAAACCTACTGAGGATTTCAAAACCAAAATATCTAAGAAAAGAGCATCCCAGTTTCTACAGATGATCTAACATGTGGTGCTCCCTGATCCTGCAGAGGATCTAATGAACCAATCTCTAAGAAGAGAGAAGGCAAACAGGGGGCATGCGGTGCTCCAACATCCTGCAAAGGATTTAACAAACCAATGAACTATGAAGAGAGAGAATATGCAGTTCTCCAATATCCTAGTGAGGATGTAACAAGCCAATAAACTGCGAAGAGAGAAGGCAAACAGGGGGCATGCGGTGCTCCCAGATCCTAGTGAGGATCTAACAAAAACCAATGAACTGTGAAGTGAGAAGACAAACAGGGGGCATGCTGTGCTCCCTGGTCCTGCAGAGGATCTAACAAACCAGTGAACTGTGAAGTAAGAAGACAAACAGGGGGCATGCGGTGCCCCAAGATCCTAGTGAAGATCTAACAAACCAGTGAACTGTTAAGTGAAAAGACAAACAGGGGGCATGCGGTGCTCCGGTATCCTGCAGTGGATTAAACAAACCAATGAACTATGAAGAGAGAGAACATGCAGTTCTCATAGATCCTAGTGAAGATCTAACAAACCAATAAACTGCGAAGAACTGTTTTCCCTGATTCTAAAGAGAGTCAAACAATGAAATGAACTTTGAAGAGAGAATGCAAACAGGGGGCATGCGGTGCTCCCTGATCCTAGTGAGGATCTAACAAACCAATGAACTTTGAAGAGAGAATGCAAACAGGGGGCATGCGGTGCTCCCTGATCCTAGTGAGGATCTAACAAACCTATGAACTTTGAAGAGAGAATGCAAACAGGGGGCATGCGGTGCTCCCTGATCCTAGTGAGGATCTAGCAAACCTATGAACTGTGAAGAGAGAATGTAAACAGGGGACATGCGGTGCTCCCTGGTCCTAGTGAGGATCTAACAAACCAATGAACTGTGAAGAGAGAATGCAAACAGGGGGCATGCGGTGCTCCCTGATCCTAGTGAGGATCTAACAAACCAGTGAACTGTGAAAAGAGAATGCAAACAGGGGGCATGCCATGCTCCCTGATCCTAGTGAGGATCTAACGAACCAATGAACTTTGAAGAGAGAATGCAAACAGGGGGCATGCGGTGCTCCCTGAACCTAAAGAGGATCAAACAAACCAATGAAATTTGAAGAGAGAATGCAAACGGGGGCATGCGGTGATCCCTGATGCTAGTGAGGATCTAACAAACAAATGAACTATGAAGAGAGAAGACTAACAGGGGGCATGTGGTGCTCCCTGATCCTAGTGAGGATCTAACAAACCAATGAACTTTGAAGAGAGAAGGCAAACGGGGGCATGCCGTGCTCCCTGATCCTAGTGAGGATCTAACAAACCTATGAACTTTGAAGAGAGAATGCAAACAGGGGGCATGCAGTGCTCCCTGATCCTAGTGAGGATCTAGCAAACCAATGAACTATGAAGAGTGAAGACTAATAGGGGGCATGCGGTGCTCCCTGATCCTACAGAGGATCAGACAAACCAATGAACTATGAAAAGAGAAGACTAACAGTGGGCATGCGGTGCTCCCTGATCCTAGTGAGGATTTTACAAGCCAGTGAACAGTGAAGAGAGAATGCAAACAGGGGGCATGCGGTGCTCCCTGATCCAAGTGAGGATCTAAGAAACCAGTGAACTATGAAGAGAGTAGACTAATAGCGGGCATGCGGTGCTCCCTGATCCTACAGAGGATCAGACAAACCAATGAACTATGAAAAGAGAAGACTAACAGTGGGCATGCGGTGCTCCCTGATCCTAGTGAGGATTTTACAAACCAGTTAACTGTGAAGAGAGAATGCAAACAGGGGGCATGCGGTGCTCCCTGATCAAAGTGAGGATCTAACAAACCAATGAACTTTGAAGAGAGAAGGCAAACAGGGGGCATGCCGTGCTCCCTGATCCTAGTGAGGATCTATAAAAACCTATGAACTTTGAAGAGAGAAGACTAACAGGGGGCATGCCGTGCTCCCTGATCCTAGTGAGGATCTAACAAACCAGTGAACTTTGAAGAGAGAATGCAAACAGGGGGCATGCGGTGCTCCCTGATCCTAGTGAGGATCAAACAAACCAATGAACTATGAAGAGAGAAGACTAACAGGGGGCATGCGGTGCTCCCTGATCCTAGTGAGGATCAAACAAACCAGTGAACTGTGAAGAGAGAATGCAAACAGGGGGCATGCGGTGCTCCCTGATCCTAGTGAGGATCTAACAAACCAGTGAACTTTGAAGAGAGAAGACTAACAGGGGGCATGCGGTGCTCCCTGATCCTAGTGAGGATCAAACAAACCAGTGAACTGTGAAGAGAGAATGCAAACAGGGGGCATGCGGTGCTCCCTGATCCTAGTGAGTATCTAACAAACCAGTGAACTGTGAAGAGAGAATGCAAACAGGGGGCATGCGGTGCTCACTGATCCTAGTGAGGATCTAACAAACCTATGAACTTTGAAGAGAGAATGCAAACAGGGGGCATGCGGTGCTCCCTGATCCTAGTGAGGATCTAACAAAACTATGAACTTAGAAGAGAGAATGCAAACAGGGGGCATGCAGTGCTCCCTGATCCTACAGAGGATCTAACAAACCAATGAACTATGAAGAGAGAAGACTAACAGGGGGCATGCAGTGCTCCCTGATCCTAGTGAGGATCTAACAAAACTATGAACTTAGAAGAGAGAATGCAAACAGGGGGCATGCAGTGCTCCCTGATCCTACAGAGGATCTAACAAACCAATGAACTATGGAGTGAGAAGACAAACAGGGGGCATGCGGTGCTCCCTGATCCTAGTGAGGATCTAACAAACCAGTGAACTGTGAAGAGAGAATGCAAACAGGGGGCATGCGGTGCTCCCTGATCCTAGTGAGTATCTAACAAACCAGTGAACTGTGAAGAGAGAATGCAAACAGGGGGCATGCGGTGCTCACTGATCCTAGTGAGGATCTAACAAACCTATGAACTTTGAAGAGAGAATGCAAACAGGGGGCATGCGGTGCTCCCTGATCCTAGTGAGGATCTAACAAAACTATGAACTTAGAAGAGAGAATGCAAACAGGGGGCATGCAGTGCTCCCTGATCCCAGTGAGGATCTAACAAACCAGTGAACTGTGAAGAGAGAAGACTAACAGGGGGCATGCGGTGCTCTCTGATCCTAGTGAGGATCTAACAAACCAATGAACTATGAAGAGTGTAGGATCTAATAAACCAATGAACTATGAAGAGAGAAGACTAACAGGGGGCATGCGGTGCTCCCTGAACCTAGTGAGTATCTAACAAACCAGTGAACTTTGAAGAGAGAATGCAAACAGGGGGCATGCGGTGCTCCCTGATCTTATAGAGGATCTAACAAACCAGTGAACTTTGAAGAGAGAATGCAAACAGGGGGCATGCGGTGCTCCCTGATCTTATAGAGGATCTAACAAACCAATGAACTATGAAGAGAGAAGACTAACAGGGGGCATGCGGTGCTCCCTGATCCTAGTGAGGAACTAACAAACCAATGAACTTTGAAGAGAGAATGCAAACAGGGGGCATGCGGTGCTCCCTGATCCTAAAGAGGATCTAACAAACCAGTGAACTTTGAAGAGAGAAGACTAACAGGGGGCATGCGGTGCTCCCTGATCCTAGTGAGGATTTAACAAACCAGTGAACTGTGAAGAGAGAATGCAAACAGGGGGCATGCGGTGCTCCCTGAACCTAGTGAGGATCTAACAAACCAATGAACTATGAATAGAGAAGACTAACAGGGGGCATGCGGTGCTCCCTGATCCTAGTGAGGATCTAACAAACCAGTGAACTGTGAAGAGAGAATGCAAACAGGGGGCATGTGGTGCTCCCTGATCCTAGTGAGGATCTAACAAACCAATGAACTTTGAAGAAAGAATGCAAAAAGGGGGCATGCGGTGCTGCCTGATCCTAGTGAGGATCTAACAAACCAATGAACTATGAAGAGTGTAGGATCTAATAAACCAATGAACTATGAAGAAAGAATGCAAACAGGGGGCATGCGCTGCTCCCTGATCCTAAAGAGGATCTAACAAACCAGTGAACTTTGAAGAGAGAATGCAAACAGGGGGCATGCGGTGCTCCCTGATCTTATAGAGGATCTAACAAACCAATGAACTATGAAGAGAGAAGACTAACAGGGGGCATGCGGTGCTCCCTGATCCTACAGAGGATGTAATAAACCAATGAACTATGAAGAGAGAAGACTAACAGGGGGCATGCGGTGCTCCCTGATCCTAGTGAGGAACTAACAAACCAATGAACTTTGAAGAGAGAATGCAAACAGGGGGCATGCGGTGCTCCCTGATTCTAGTGAGTATCTAACAAACCAATGAACTATGAAGAGAGAAGACTAACAGGGGGCATGCGGTGCTCCCTGATCCTAGTGAGGATTTAACAAACCAGTGAACTGTGAAGAGAGAATGCAAACAGGGGGCATGCGGTGCTCCCTGAACCTAGTGAGGATCTAACAAACCAATGAACTATGAATAGAGAAGACTAACAGGGGGCATGCGGTGCTCCCTGATCCTAGTGAGGATCTAACAAACCAGTGAACTGTGAAGAGAGAATGCAAACAGGGGGCATGTGGTGCTCCCTGATCCTAGTGAGGATCTAACAAACCAATGAACTTTGAAGAAAGAATGCAAAAAGGGGGCATGCGGTGCTGCCTGATCCTAGTGAGGATCTAACAAACCAATGAACTATGAAGAGTGTAGGATCTAATAAACCAATGAACTATGAAGAGAGAAGACTAACAGGGGGCATGCAGTGATCACTGATCCTAGTGAGGATCTAACAAACCAGTGAACTGTGAAGAGAGAATGCAAACAGGGGGCATGCGGTGCTCCCTGATCCTAGTGAGGATCTAACAAACAAATGAACTTTGAAGTGAGAAGGCAAACAGGGGGCATGCGGTGCTCCCAGATCCTGCAGAGGATCAAACAAATCAGTGAACTGTGAAGATAGAAGACAAACAGGGGGCATGCGGTGCTACCTGATCCTACAGAGGATCTAACAAACGAATTAACTTTGAAGTGAGAAGGCAAACAGGGGGCATGCGTTGCTCCCTGATCCTAGTGAGGATCTAACAAACCAATGATATGTGAAGTGAGAAGATTAATAGCGGGCATACGGTGCTCCCTGATCCTGAAGAGGATCTAACAAACCAATGAACTTTGAAGTGAGAAGGCAAACAGGGGGCATGCGGTGCTCCCTGATCCTAGTGAGGATCTAACAAACCAATGAACTGTGAAGTGAGACGATAAAAGGGGGCATGCGGTGCTCCCAGGTCCTAATGAGGATCTAACAAACCAGTGAACTGTGAAGAGATAATGCAAACAGGGGGCATGCGGTGCTCCCTGATCCTAGTGAGAATCTAACAAACCAGTGAACTGTGAAGAGAGAATGCAAACAGGGGGCATGCCGTGCTCCCTGATCCTAGTGAGGATCTAACAAACCAATGAACTTTGAAGAGAGAATGCAAACAGGGGGCATGCGGTGCTCCCTGATCCTAGTGAGGATCTAAGAAACCAGTGAACTATGAAGAGAGAAGACTAACAGGGGGCATGCGGTGCTCCCTGATGCTAGTGAGGATCTAACAAACCAGTGAACTGTGAAGAGAGAATGTAAACAGGGGGCATGCGGTGCTCCCTGATCCTACAGAGGATCTAACAAACCAATGAACTATGAAGAGAGAAGACTAACAGGGGGCATGCGGTGCTCCCTGATCCTAGTGAGGATCTAACAAACCAGTGAACTGTGAAGAGAGAATGCAAACAGGGGACATGCGGTGCTCCCTGATCCCAGTGAGGATCTAACAAACCAGTGAACTATGAAGTGAGAAGACTAACAGGGGGCATGCGGTGCTCCCTGATCCTAGTGAGGATCTAACAAACCAATGAACTATGAAGAGAGAAGACTAACAGGGGGCATGCGGTGCTCCCTGATCCTAGTGAGGATCTAACAAACCAGTGAACTGTGAAGAGAGAATGCAAACAGGGGGCATATGGTGCTCCCTGATCCTAGTGAGGATCTAACAAACCAATGAACTATGAAGAGAGAAGACTAACAGGGGGCATGCGGTGCTCACTGATCCCAGTGAGAATCTAACAAACCAGTGAACTGTGAAGAGACCCGGAATGCAAACAGGGGGCATGCGGTGCTGCCTGATCCTAGTGAGGATCTAACAAACCAATGAACTATGAAGAGTGTAGGATCTAATAAACCAATGAACTATGAAGAGAGAAGACTAACAGGGGGCATGCGGTGCTCCCTGATCCTAGTGAGGATCTAACAAACCAGTGAACTGTGAGGAGAGAACGCAAACAGGGGGCATGCGTTGCTCCCTGATCCTAGTGAGGATCTAAGAAACCAGTGAACTGTGAAGAGAGAATGTAAACAGGGGACATGCGGTGCTCCCTGGTCCTAGTGAGGATCTAACAAACAAATGAACTGTGAAGAGAGAATGCAAACAGGGGGCATGCGGTGCTCCCTGATCCTAGTGAGGATCTAACAAAACTATGAACTTAGAAGAGAGAATGCAAACAGGGGGCATGCAGTGCTCCCTGATCCCAGTGAGGATCTAACAAACCAGTGAACTGTGAAGAGAGAAGACTAACAGGGGGCATGCGGTGCTCTCTGATCCTAGTGAGGATCTAACAAACCAATGAACTATGAAGAGTGTAGGATCTAATAAACCAATGAACTATGAAGAGAGAAGACTAACAGGGGGCATGCGGTGCTCCCTGAACCTAGTGAGTATCTAACAAACCAATGAACTATGCAGAAAGAATGCAAACAGGGGGCATGCGGTGCTCCCTGATCCTAAAGAGGATCTAACAAACCAGTGAACTTTGAAGAGAGAATGCAAACAGGGGGCATGCGGTGCTCCCTGATCTTATAGAGGATCTAACAAACCAATGAACTATGAAGAGAGAAGACTAACAGGGGGCATGCGGTGCTCCCTGATCCTACAGAGGATGTAATAAACCAATGAACTATGAAGAGAGAAGACTAACAGGGGGCATGCGGTGCTCCCTGATCCTAGTGAGGATCTAACAAACCAATGAACTTTGAAGAGAGAATTCAAACAGGGGGCATGCGGTGCGCCCTGATTCTAGTGAGTATCTAACAAACCAATGAACTATGAAGAGAGAAGACTAACAGGGGGCATGCGGTGCTCCCTGATCCTAGTGAGGATTTTACAAACCAGTGAACTTTGAAGAGAGAATGCAAACAGGGGGCATGCGGTGCTCCCTGATCCTAGTGAGTATCTAACAAACCAATGAACCATGAAGAAAGAATGCAAACAGGGGGCATGCGGTGCTCCCTGATCTTACAGAGGATCTAACAAACCAGTGAACTGTGAAGAGAGAATGCAAACAGGGGGCATGCGGTGCTCCCTGATCCTAGTGAGTATCTAACAAACCAATGAACTATGAAGAAAGAATGCAAACAGGGGGCATACGGTGCTCCCTGATCTTACAGAGGATCTAACAAACCAATGAACTATGAAGAGAGAAGACTAACAGGGGGCATGCGGTGCTCCCTGTTCCTACATGGGATCTAACAAACCAATGAACTATGAAGAGAGAAGACTAACAGGGGGCATGCGGTGCTCCCTGATCCTACAGAGGATGTAATAAACCAATGAACTATGAAGAGAGAAGACTAACAGGGGGCATGCGGTGCTCACTGATCCCAGTGAGAATCTAACAAACCAGTGAACTGTGAAGAGACCCGGAATGCAAACAGGGGGCATGCCGTGCTCTCTGATCCTAGTGAGGATCTAACAAACCAATGAACTTTGAAGAGAGAATGCAAACAGGGGGCATGCGGTGCTCCCTGATTCTAGTGAGTATCTAACAAACCAATGAACTATGAAGAGAGAAGACTAACAGGGGGCATGCGGTGCTCCCTGATCCTAGTGAGGATTTTACAAACCAGTTAACTGTGAAGAAAGAATGCAAACAGGGGCATGCGGTGCTCCCTGATCTTACAGAGGATCTAACAAACCAGTGAACTGTGAAGAGAGAATGCAAACAGGGGGCATGCGGTGCTCCCTGATCCTAGTGATTATCTAACAAACCAATGAACTATGAAGAAAGAATGCAAACAGGGGGCATGCGGTGCTCCCTGATCTTACAGAGGATCTAACAAACCAATGAACTATGAAGAGAGAAGACTAACAGGGGGCATGCGGTGCTCCCTGTTCCTACATGGGATCTAACAAACCAATGAACTATGAAGAGAGAAGACTAACAGGGGGCATGCGGTGCTCCCTGATCCTACAGAGGATGTAATAAACCAATGAACTATGAAGAGAGAAGACTAACAGGGGGCATGCGGTGCTCACTGATCCCAGTGAGGATCTAACAAACCAGTGAACTGTGAAGAGACCCGGAATGCAAACAGGGGGCATGCCGTGCTCTCTGATCCTAGTGAGGATCTAACAAACCAATGAACTTTGAAGAGAGAATGCAAACAGGGGGCATGCGGTGCTCCCTGATCCTAGTGAGGATCTAACAAACCAATGAACTTTGAAGAGAGAATGCAAACAGGGGGCATGCGGTGCTCCCTGATCCTAGTGAGGATCTAACAAACCAATGAACTATGAAGAGAGAAGACTAACAGGGGGCATGCGGTGCTCCCTGATCCTAGTGAGGATCTAAGAAACCAGTGAACTGTGAAGAGAGAATGCAAACAAGGGGCATGTGGTGCTCCCTGAACCTAGTGAGGATCTAACAAACCAATGAACTATGAAGAGAGAAGACTAACAGGGGGCATGCGGTGCTCCCTGATCCTAGTGAGGATATAACAAACCAGTGAACTGTGAAGAGAGAATGCAAACAGGGGGCATGCGGTGCTCCCTGAACCTAGTGAGGATCTAACAAACCAATGAACTATGAAGAGAGAAGACTAACAGGGGGCATGCGGTGCTCCCTGATCCTAGTGAGGATCTAACAAACCAGTGAACTGTGAAGAGAGAATGCAAACAAGGGGCATGTGGTGCTCCCTGATCCTAGTGAGGATCTAACAAACCAATGAACTATGAAGAGTGTAGGATCTAATAAACCAATGAACTATGAAGAGAGAAGACTAACAGGGGGCATGCGGTGCTCCCAGATCCTGCAGAGGATCAAACAAATCAGTGAACTGTGAAGATAGAAGACAAACAGGGGGCATGCGGTGCTACCTGATCCTACAGAGGATCTAACAAACGAATTAACTTTGAAGTGAGAAGGCAAACAGGGGGCATGCGGTGCTCCCTGATCCTAGTGAGGATCTAACAAACCAATGATATGTGAAGTGAGAAGATTAATAGCGGACATACGGTGCTCCCTGATCCTGAAGAGGATCTAACAAACCAATGAACTTTGAAGTGAGAAGGCAAACAGGGGGCATGCGGTGCTCCCTGATCCTAGTGAGGATCTAACAAACCAATGAACTGTGAAGTGAGACGATAAAAGGGGGCATGCGGTGCTCCCAGGTCCTAATGAGGATCTAACAAACCAGTGAACTGTGAAGAGAGAATGCAAACAGGGGGCATGCGGTGCTCCCTGATCCTAGTGAGAATCTAACAAACCAGTGAACTGTGAAGAGAGAATGCAAACAGGGGGCATGCCGTGCTCCCTGATCCTAGTGAGGATCTAACAAACCAATGAACTTTGAAGAGAGAATGCAAACAGGGGGCATGCGGTGCTCCCTGATCCTAGTGAGGATCTAAGAAACCAGTGAACTATGAAGAGAGAAGACTAACAGGGGGCATGCGGTGCTCCCTGATGCTAGTGAGGATCTAACAAACCAGTGAACTGTGAAGAGAGAATGTAAACAGGGGGCATGCGGTGCTCCCTGATCCTACAGAGGATCTAACAAACCAATGAACTATGAAGAGAGAAGACTAACAGGGGGCATGCGGTGCTCCCTGATCCTAGTGAGGATCTAACAAACCAGTGAACTGTGAAGAGAGAATGCAAACAGGGGACATGCGGTGCTCCCTGATCCCAGTGAGGATCTAACAAACCAGTGAACTATGAAGTGAGAAGACTAACAGGGGGCATGCGGTGCTCCCTGATCCTAGTGAGGATCTAACAAACCAATGAACTATGAAGAGAGAAGACTAACAGGGGGCATGCGGTGCTCCCTGATCCTAGTGAGGATCTAACAAACCAGTGAACTGTGAAGAGAGAATGCAAACAGGGGGCATATGGTGCTCCCTGATCCTAGTGAGGATCTAACAAACCAATGAACTTTGAAGAAAGAATGCAAACAGGGGGCATGCGGTGCTGCCTGATCCTAGTGAGGATCTAACAAACCAATGAACTATGAAGAGTGTAGGATCTAATAAACCAATGAACTATGAAGAGAGAAGACTAACAGGGGGCATGCGGTGCTCCCTGATCCTAGTGAGGATCTAACAAACCAGTGAACTGTGAAGAGAGAACGCAAACAGGGGGCATGCGTTGCTCCCTGATCCTAGTGAGGATCTAAGAAACCAGTGAACTGTGAAGAGAGAATGTAAACAGGGGACATGCGGTGCTCCCTGGTCCTAGTGAGGATCTAACAAACAAATGAACTGTGAAGAGAGAATGCAAACAGGGGGCATGCGGTGCTCCCTGATCCTAGTGAGGATCTAACAAAACTATGAACTTAGAAGAGAGAATGCAAACAGGGGGCATGCAGTGCTCCCTGATCCCAGTGAGGATCTAACAAACCAGTGAACTGTGAAGAGAGAAGACTAACAGGGGGCATGCGGTGCTCTCTGATCCTAGTGAGGATCTAACAAACCAATGAACTATGAAGAGTGTAGGATCTAATAAACCAATGAACTATGAAGAGAGAAGACTAACAGGGGGCATGCGGTGCTCCCTGAACCTAGTAAGTATCTAACAAACCAATGAACTATGAAGAAAGAATGCAAACAGGGGGCATGCGGTGCTCCCTGATCCTAAAGAGGATCTAACAAACCAGTGAACTTTGAAGAGAGAATGCAAACAGGGGGCATGCGGTGCTCCCTGATCTTATAGAGGATCTAACAAACCAATGAACTATGAAGAGAGAAGACTAACAGGGGGCATGCGGTGCTCCCTGATCCTAGTGAGGATCTAACAAACCAATGAACTTTGAAGAGAGAATGCAAACAGGGGGCATGCGGTGCGCCCTGATTCTAGTGAGTATCTAACAAACCAATGAACTATGAAGAGAGAAGACTAACATGGGGCATGCGGTGCTCCCTGATCCTAGTGAGGATTTTACAAACCAGTGAACTTTGAAGAGAGAATGCAAACAGGGGGCATGCGGTGCTCCCTGATCCTAGTGAGTATCTAACAAACCAATGAACCATGAAGAAAGAATGCAAACAGGGGGCATGCGGTGCTCCCTGATCTTACAGAGGATCTAACAAACCAGTGAACTGTGAAGAGAGAAGACTAACAGGGGGCATGCGGTGCTCTCTGATCCTAGTGAGGATCTAACAAACCAATGAACTATGAAGAGTGTAGGATCTAATAAACCAATGAACTATGAAGAGAGAAGACTAACAGGGGGCATGCGGTGCTCCCTGAACCTAGTGAGTATCTAACAAACCAATGAACTATGAAGAAAGAATGCAAACAGGGGGCATGCGGTGCTCCCTGATCCTAAAGAGGATCTAACAAACCAGTGAACTTTGAAGAGAGAATGCAAACAGGGGGCATGCGGTGCTCCCTGATCTTATAGAGGATCTAACAAACCAATGAACTATGAAGAGAGAAGACTAACAGGGGGCATGCGGTGCTCCCTGATCCTACAGAGGATGTAATAAACCAATGAACTATGAAGAGAGAAGACTAACAGGGGGCATGCGGTGCTCCCTGATCCTAGTGAGGATCTAACAAACCAATGAACTTTGAAGAGAGAATGCAAACAGGGGGCATGCGGTGCCCCCTGATTCTAGTGAGTATCTAACAAACCAATGAACTATGAAGAGAGAAGACTAACAGGGGGCATGCGGTGCTCCCTGATCCTAGTGAGGATTTTACAAACCAGTGAACTTTGAAGAGAGAATGCAAACAGGGGGCATGCGGTGCTCCCTGATCCTAGTGAGTATCTAACAAACCAATGAACCATGAAGAAAGAATGCAAACAGGGGGCATGCGGTGCTCCCTGATCTTACAGAGGATCTAACAAACCAGTGAACTGTGAAGAGAGAATGCAAACAGGGGGCATGCGGTGCTCCCTGATCCTAGTGAGTATCTAACAAACCAATGAACTATGAAGAAAGAATGCAAACAGGGGGCATGCGGTGCTCCCTGATCTTACAGAGGATCTAACAAACCAATGAACTGTGAAGAGAGAAGACTAACAGGGGGCATGCGGTGCTCCCTGTTCCTACATGGGATCTAACAAACCAATGAACTATGAAGAGAGAAGACTAACAGGGGGCATGCGGTGCTCCCTGATCCTACAGAGGATGTAATAAACCAATGAACTATGAAGAGAGAAGACTAACAGGGGGCATGCGGTGCTCACTGATCCCAGTGAGAATCTAACAAACCAGTGAACTGTGAAGAGACCCGGAATGCAAACAGGGGGCATGCCGTGCTCTCTGATCCTAGTGAGGATCTAACAAACCAATGAACTTTGAAGAGAGAATGCAAACAGGGGGCATGCAGTGCTCCCTGATCCTAGTGAGGATCTAACTAACCAATGAACTTTGAAGAGAGAATGCAAACAGGGGGCATGCGGTGCTCCCTGATCCTAGTGAGGATTTAACAAACCAGTGAACTGTGAAGAGAGAATGCAAACAGGGGGCATGCGGTGCTCCCTGAACCTAGTGAGGATCTAACAAACCAATGAACTATGAAAAGAGAAGACTAACAGGGGGCATGCGGTGCTCCCTGATCCTAGTGAGGATCTAACAAACCAGTGAACTGTGAAGAGAGAATGCAAACAGGGGGCATGTGGTGCTCCCTGATCCTAGTGAGGATCTAACAAACCAATGAACTTTGAAGAAAGAATGCAAAAAGGGGGCATGCGGTGCTGCCTGATCCTAGTGAGGATCTAACAAACCAATGAACTATGAAGAGTGTAGGATCTAATAAACCAATGAACTATGAAGAGAGAAGACTAACAGGGGGCATGCAGTGCTCACTGATCCTAGTGAGGATCTAACAAACCAGTGAACTGTGAAAAGAGAATGCAAACAGGGGGCATGCGGTGCTCCCTGATCCTAGTGAGGATCTAACAAACAAATGAACTTTGAAGTGAGAAGGCAAACAGGGGGCATGCGGTGCTCCCAGATCCTGCAGAGGATCAAACAAATCAGTGAACTGTGAAGATAGAAGACAAACAGGGGGCATGCGGTGCTACCTGATCCTACAGAGGATCTAACAAACGAATTAACTTTGAAGTGAGAAGGCAAACAGGGGGCATGCGGTGCTCCCTGATCCTAGTGAGGATCTAACAAACCAATGATATGTGAAGTGAGAAGATTAATAGCGGGCATACGGTGCTCCCTGATCCTGAAGAGGATCTAACAAACCAATGAACTTTGAAGTGAGAAGGCAAACAGGGGGCATGCGGTGCTCCCTGATCCTAGTGAGGATCTAACAAACCAATGAACTGTGAAGTGAGACGATAAAAGGGGGCATGCGGTGCTCCCAGGTCCTAATGAGGATCTAACAAACCAGTGAACTGTGAAGAGAGAATGCAAACAGGGGGCATGCGGTGCTCCCTGATCCTAGTGAGAATCTAACAAACCAGTGAACTGTGAAGAGAGAATGCAAACAGGGGGCATGCCGTGCTCCCTGATCCTAGTGAGGATCTAACAAACCAATGAACTTTGAAGAGAGAATGCAAACAGGGGGCATGCGGTGCTCCCTGATCCTAGTGAGGATCTAAGAAACCAGTGAACTATGAAGAGAGAAGACTAACAGGGGGCATGCGGTGCTCCCTGATGCTAGTGAGGATCTAAGAAACCAGTGAACTGTGAAGAGAGAATGTAAACAGGGGGCATGCGGTGCTCCCTGATCCTACAGAGGATCTAACAAACCAATGAACTATGAAGAGAGAAGACTAACAGGGGGCATGCGGTGCTCCCTGATCCCAGTGAGGATCTAACAAACCAGTGAACTATGAAGTGAGAAGACTAACAGGGGGCATGCGGTGCTCCCTGAACCTAGTGAGGATCTAACAAACCAATGAACTATGAAGAGAGAAGACTAACAGGGGGCATGCGGTGCTCCCTGATCCCAGTGAGGATCTAACAAACCAGTGAACTATGAAGTGAGAAGACTAACAGGGGGCATGCGGTGCTCCCTGAACCTAGTGAGGATCTAACAAACCAATGAACTATGAAGAGAGAAGACTAACAGGGGGCATGCGGTGCTCCCTGATCCTAGTGATGATCTAACAAACCAGTGAACTGTGAAGAGAGAATGCAAACAGGGGGCATATGGTGCTCCCTGATCCCAGTGAGGATCTAACAAACCAATGAACTTTGAAGAAAGAATGCAAACAGGGGGCATGCGGTGCTGCCTGATCCTAGTGAGGATCTAACAAACCAATGAACTATGAAGAGTGTAGGATCTAATAAACCAATGAACTATGAAGAGAGAAGACTAACAGGGGGCATGCGGTGCTCCCTGATCCTAGTGAGGATCTAACAAACCAGTGAACTGTGAAGAGAGAATGCAAACAGGGGGCATGCGTTGCTCCCTGATCCTAGTGAGGATCTAAGAAACCAGTGAACTGTGAAGAGAGAATGTAAACAGGGGACATGCGGTGCTCCCTGGTCCTAGTGAGGATATAACAAACCAATGAACTGTGAAGAGAGAATGCAAACAGGGGGCATGCGGTGCTCCCTGATCCTAGTGAGGATCTAAGAAACCAGTGAACTGTGAAGAGAGAATGTAAACAGGGGACATGCGGTGCTCCCTGGTCCTAGTGAGGATCTAACAAACCAGTGAACTGTGAAGAGAGAATGTAAACAGGGGACATGCGGTGCTCCCTGGTCCTAGTGAGGATCTAACAAACCAATGAACTGTGAAGAGAGAATGCAAACAGGCTGCATGCGGTGCTCCCTGATCCTAGTGAGGATCTAAGAAACCAGTGAACTGTGAAGAGAGAATGTAAACAGGGGACATGCGGTGCTCCCTGGTCCTAGTGAGGATCTAACAAACCAATGAACTGTGAAGAGAGAATGCAAACAGGGGGCATGCGGTGCTCCCTGATCCTAGTGAGGATCTAAGAAACCAGTGAACTATGAAGAGAGTAGACTAACAGGGGGCATGCGGTGCTCCCTGATCCTAGTGAGGATCTAAGAAACAGGTGAACTGTGAAGAGAGAATATAAACAGGGGACATGCGGTGCTCCCTGGTCCTAGTGAGGATCTAACAAACCAATGAACTGTGAAGAGAGAATGCAAACAGGGGGCATGCGGTGATTCCTGATCCTAGTGAGGATCTACCAAACCAGTGAACTGTGAAGAGAGAATGCAAACAGGGGGCATGTGTTGCTCCCTGATCCTAGTGAGGATCTACCAAACCAGTGAACTATGAAGAGAGAAGACTAACAGGGGGCATGCGGTGCTCCCTGATCCTAGTGAGGATCTAACAAACCAGTGAACTGTGAAGAGAGAATGCAAACAGGGGGCATATGGTGCTCCCTGATCCCAGTGAGGATCTAACAAACCAATGAACTTTGAAGAAAGAATGCAAACAGGGGGCATGCGGTGCTGCCTGATCCTAGTGAGGATCTAACAAACCAATGAACTATGAAGAGTGTAGGATCTAATAAACCAATGAACTATGAAGAGAGAAGACTAACAGGGGGCATGCGGTGCTCCCTGATCCTAGTGAGGATCTAACAAACCAGTGAACTGTGAAGAGAGAATGCAAACAGGGGGCATGCGTTGCTCCCTGATCCTAGTGAGGATCTAAGAAACCAGTGAACTGTGAAGAGAGAATGTAAACAGGGGACATGCGGTGCTCCCTGGTCCTAGTGAGGATATAACAAACCAATGAACTGTGAAGAGAGAATGCAAACAGGGGGCATGCGGTGCTCCCTGATCCTAGTGAGGATCTAAGAAACCAGTGAACTGTGAAGAGAGAATGTAAACAGGGGACATGCGGTGCTCCCTGGTCCTAGTGAGGATCTAACAAACCAGTGAACTGTGAAGAGAGAATGTAAACAGGGGACATGCGGTGCTCCCTGGTCCTAGTGAGGATCTAACAAACCAATGAACTGTGAAGAGAGAATGCAAACAGGCTGCATGCGGTGCTCCCTGATCCTAGTGAGGATCTAAGAAACCAGTGAACTGTGAAGAGAGAATGTAAACAGGGGACATGCGGTGCTCCCTGGTCCTAGTGAGGATCTAACAAACCAATGAACTGTGAAGAGAGAATGCAAACAGGGGGCATGCGGTGCTCCCTGATCCTAGTGAGGATCTAAGAAACCAGTGAACTATGAAGAGAGTAGACTAACAGGGGGCATGCGGTGCTCCCTGATCCTAGTGAGGATCTAAGAAACCAGTGAACTGTGAAGAGAGAATGTAAACAGGGGACATGCGGTGCTCCCTGGTCCTAGTGAGGATCTAACAAACCAATGAACTGTGAAGAGAGAATGCAAACAGGGGGCATGCGGTGCTCCCTGATCCTAGTGAGGATCTAAGAAACCAGTGAACTATGAAGAGAGTAGACTAACAGGGGGCATGCGGTGCTCCCTGATCCTATCGAGGATCTAACAAACCAGTGAACTTTGAAGAGAGAATGCAAACAGGGGGCATGCGGTGCTCCCTGATCCTACATAGGATCTAACAAACCAATGAACTATGAAGAGAGAATGCAAACAGTGGGCATGCGGTGCTCCCTGATCCTACATAGGATCTAACAAACCAATGAACTATGAAGAGAGAAGACTAACAGGGGGCATGCGGTGCTCCCTGATCCTAGTGAGGATCAAACAAACCAGTGAACTGTGAAGAGAGAATGCAAACAGGGGGCATGCGGTGCTCCCTGATCCTAGTGAGGATCTAACAAACCAATGAACTATGAAGAGAGAAGACTAACAGGGGGCATGCAGTGCTCCCTGATCCCAGTGAGGATCTAACAAACCAATGAACTTTGAAGAAAGAATGCAAACAGGGGGCATGCGGTGCTGCCTGATCCTAGTGAGGATCTAACAAACCAATGAACTATGAAGAGTGTAGGATCTAACAAACCAATGAACTATGAAGAGAGAAGACTAACAGGGGGCATGCGGTGCTCACTGATCCTAGTGAGGATCTAACAAACCAGTGAACTGTGAAGAGAGAATGCAAACAGGGGGCATGCGTTGCTCCCTGATCCTAGTGAGGATCTAAGAAACCAGTGAACTGTGAAGAGAGAATGTAAACAGGGGACATGCGGTGCTCCCTGGTCCTAGTGAGAATCTAACAAACCAATGAACTGTGAAGAGAGAATGCAAACAGGGGGCATGCGGTGCTCCCTGATCCTAGTGAGGATCTAAGAAACCAGTGAACTATGAAGAGAGTAGACTAACAGGGGGCATGCGGTGCTCCCTGATCCTAGTGAGGATCTAACAAACCAGTGAACTTTGAAGAGAGAATGCAAACAGGGGGCATGCGGTGTTCCCTGATCCTAGTGAGGATCTAAGAAACCAGTGAACTATGAAGAGAGTAGACTAACAGGGGGCATGCGGTGCTCCCTGATCCTAGTGAGGATCTAACAAACCAGTGAACTTTGAAGAGAGAATGCAAACAGGGGGCATGCGGTGCTCCCTGATCCTACATAGGATCTAACAAACCAATGAGCTATGAAGAGAGAATGCAAACAGTGGGCATGCGGTGCTCCCTGATCCTACATAGGATCTAACAAACCAATGAACTATGAAGAGAGAAGACTAACAGGGGGCATGCGGTGCTCCCTGATCCTAGTGAGGATCAAACAAACCAGTGAACTGTGAAGAGAGAATGCAAACAGGGGGCATGCGGTGCTCCCTGATCCTAGTGAGGATCTAACAAACCAATGAACTATGAAGAGAGAAGACTAACAGGGGGCATGCAGTGCTCCCTGATCCCAGTGAGGATCTAACAAACCAATGAACTTTTAAGAAAGAGTGCAAACAGGGGGCATGCGGTGCTGCCTGATCCTAGTGAGGATCTAACAAACCAATGAACTATGAAGAGTGTAGGATCTAATAAACCAATGAACTATGAAGAGAGAAGACTAACAGGGGGCATGCGGTGCTCACTGATCCTAGTGAGGATCTAACAAACCAGTGAACTGTAAAGAGAGAATGCAAACAGGGGGCATGCGTTGCTCCCTGATCCTAGTGAGGATCTAAGAAACCAATGAACTGTGAAGAGAGAATGTAAACAGGGGACATGCGGTGCTCCCTGGTCCTAGTCAGGATCTAACAAACCAGTGAACTGTGAAGAGAGAATGTAAACAGGGGACATGCGGTGCTCCCTGGTCCTAGTGAGGATCTAACAAACCAATGAACTGTGAAGAGAGAATGCAAACAGGGGGCATGCGGTGCTCCCTGATCCTAGTGAGGATCTAAGAAACCAGTGAACTGTGAAGAGAGAATGTAAACAGGGGACATGCGGTGCTCCCTGGTCCTAGTGAGGATCTAACAAACCAATGAACTGTGAAGAGAGAATGCAAACAGGGGGCATGCGGTGCTCCCTGATCCTAGTGAGGATCTAAGAAACCAGTGAACTATGAAGAGAGTAGACTAACAGGGGGCATGCGGTGCTCCCTGATCCTAGTGAGGATCTAACAAACCAGTGAACTTTGAAGAGAGAATGCAAACAGGGGGCATGCGGTGCTCCCTGATCCTAGTGAGGATCTAAGAAACCAGTGAACTATGAAGAGAGTAGACTAACAGGGGGCATGCGGTGCTCCCTGATCCTAGTGAGGATCTAACAAACCAGTGAACTTTGAAGAGAGAATGCAAACAGGGGGCATGCGGTGCTCCCTGATCCTAGTGAGGATCTAAGAAACCAGTGAACTATGAAGAGAGTAGACTAACAGGGGGCATGCGGTGCTCCCTGATCCTAGTGAGGATCTAACAAACCAGTGAACTGTGAAGAGAGAATGTAAACAGGGGGCATGCGGTGCTCCCTGATCCTAGTGAGGATCTAACAAACCAATGAACTATGAAGAGAGAATGCAAACAGTGGGCATGCGGTGCTCCCTGATCCTACATAGGATCTAACAAACCAATGAACTATGAAGAGAGAATGCAAACAGTGGGCATGCGGTGCTCCCTGATCCTACATAGGATCTAACAAACCAATGAACTATGAAGAGAGAAGACTAACAGGGGGCATGCGGTGCTCCCTGATCCTAGTGAGGATCTAACAAACCAATGAACTTTGAAGAAAGAATGCAAACAGGGGGCATGCGGTGCTGCCTGATCCTAGTGAGGATCTAACAAACCAATGAACTATGAAGAGTGTAGGATCTAATAAACCAATGAAATATGAAGAGAGAAGACTAACAGGGGGCATGCGGTGCTCACTGATCCTAGTGAGGATCTAACAAACCAGTGAACTGTGAAGAGAGAATGCAAACAGGGGACATGCGGTGCTCCCTGGTCCTAGTGAGGATCTAACAAACCAGTGAACTGTGAAGAGAGAATGTCAACAGGGGACATGCGGTGCTCCCTGGTCCTAGTGAGGATCTAACAAACCAATGAACTGTGAAGAGAGAATGCAAACAGGGGGCATGCGGTGCTCCCTGATCCTAGTGAGGATCTAAGAAACCAGTGAACTGTGAAGAGAGAATGTAAACAGGGGACATGCGGTGCTCCCTGGTCCTAGTGAGGATCTAACAAACCAATGAACTGTGAAGAGAGAATGCAAACAGGGGGCATGCGGTGCTCCCTGATCCTAGTGAGGATCTAAGAAACCAGTGAACTATGAAGAGAGTAGACTAACAGGGGGCATGCGGTGCTCCCTGATCCTAGTGAGGATCTAACAAACCAGTGAACTGTGAAGAGAGAATGCAAACAGGGGGCATGCGGTGCTCCCTGGTCCTAGTGAGGATCTAAGAAACCAGTGAACTATGAAGAGAGTAGACTAACAGGGGGCATGCGGTGCTCCCTGATCCTAGTGAGGATCTAACAATCCAGTGAACTTTGAAGAGAGAATGCAAACAGGGGGCATGCGGTGCTCCCTGATCCTAGTGAGGATCTAAGAAACCAGTGAACTGTGAAGAGAGAAGACAAACAGGGGGCATGCGGTGCTCCCTGATCTTACAGAGGATCTAACAAACCAATGAACTATGAAGAGAGTAGACTAACAGGGGGCATGCGGTGCTCCCTGATCCTAGTGAGGATCTAACAAACCAGTGAACTGTGAAGAGAGAATGTAAACAGGGGGCATGCGGTGCTCCCTGATCCTAGTGAGGATCTAACAAACCAATGAACTATGAAGAGAGAATGCAAACAGTGGGCATGCGGTGCTCCCTGATCCTACATAGGATCTAACAAACCAATGAACTATGAAGAGAGAATGCAAACAGTGGGCATGCGGTGCTCCCTGATCCTACATAGGATCTAACAAACCAATGAACTATGAAGAGAGAAGACTAACAGGGGGCATGCGGTGCTCCCTGATCCTTGTGAGGATCTAACAAACCAATGAACTTTGAAGAAAGAATGCAAACAGGGGGCATGCGGTGCTGCCTGATCCTAGTGAGGATCTAACAAACCAATGAACTATGAAGAGTGTAGGATCTAATAAACCAATGAAATATGAAGAGAGAAGACTAACAGGGGGCATGCGGTGCTCACTGATCCTAGTGAGGATCTAACAAACCAGTGAACTGTGAAGAGAGAATGCAAACAGGGGACATGCGGTGCTCCCTGGTCCTAGTGAGGATCTAACAAACCAGTGAACTGTGAAGAGAGAATGTCAACAGGGGACATGCGGTGCTCCCTGGTCCTAGTGAGGATCTAACAAACCAATGAACTGTGAAGAGAGAATGCAAACAGGGGGCATGCGGTGCTCCCTGATCCTAGTGAGGATCTAAGAAACCAGTGAACTGTGAAGAGAGAATGTAAACAGGGGACATGCGGTGCTCCCTGGTCCTAGTGAGGATCTAACAAACCAATGAACTGTGAAGAGAGAATGCAAACAGGGGGCATGCGGTGCTCCCTGATCCTAGTGAGGATCTAAGAAACCAGTGAACTATGAAGAGAGTAGACTAACAGGGGGCATGCGGTGCTCCCTGATCCTAGTGAGGATCTAACAAACCAGTGAACTTTGAAGAGAGAATGCAAACAGGGGGCATGCGGTGCTCCCTGATCCTAGTGAGGATCTAAGAAACCAGTGAACTATGAAGAGAGTAGACTAACAGGGGGCATGCGGTGCTCCCTGATCCTAGTGAGGATCTAACAATCCAGTGAACTTTGAAGAGAGAATGCAAACAGGGGGCATGCGGTGCTCCCTGATCCTAGTGAGGATCTAAGAAACCAGTGAACTGTGAAGAGAGAAGACAAACAGGGGGCATGCGGTGCTCCCTGATCTTACAGAGGATCTAACAAACCAATGAACTATGAAGAGAGTAGACTAACAGGGGGCATGCGGTGCTCCCTGATCCTAGTGAGGATCTAACAAACCAGTGAACTGTGAAGAGAGAATGTAAACAGGGTCATGCGGTTCTCCCTGATCCTACATAGGATCTAACAAACCAATGAACTATGAAGAGAGAATGCAAACAGTGGTCATGCGGTGCTCCCTGATCCTACATAGGATCTAACAAACCAATGAACTATGAAGAGAGAAGACTAACAGGGGGCATGCGGTGCTCCCTTATCCTAGTGAGGATCAAACAAACCAGTGAACTTTGAAGAGAGAATGCAAACAGGGGGCATGCGGTGCTCCCTGATCCTAGTGAGGATCTAACAAACCAATGAACTTTGAAGAGAGAATGCAGACAGGGGGCATGCGGTGCTCCCTGGTCCTAAAGAGGATCTAACAAACCAATGAACTATGAAGAGAGAATGCAAACAGGGGGCATGCGGTGCTCCCTGATCCTACAGAGGATCTAACAAACCAATGAACTATGAAGAGAGAAGACTAACAGGGGGCATGCGGTGCTCCCTGATCCTAGTGAGGATCTAACAAACCTATGAACTATGAAGAGAGAAGACTAACAGGGGGCATGCGGTGCTCCCTGAACCTAGTGAGGATCTAACAAACAAATGAACTTTGAAGTGAGAAGGCAAACAGGGGGCATGCGGTGCTCCCAGATCCTGCAGAGGATCAAACAAATCAGTGAACTGTGAAGATAGAAGACAAACAGGGGGCATGCGGTGCTACCTGATCCTACAGAGGATCTAACAAACCAATGAATTTTGAAGTGAGAAGGCAAACAGGGGGCATGCGGTGCTCCCTGTTCATAGTGAGGATCTTACAACTCAGTGAACTATGAAGAGAGAAGACAAACAGGGGGCATGCGGTGCTCCCTGATCCTAGTGAGGATCAACAAACCAATGATCTGTGAAGTGAGAAGACTAATAGGGGGCATGCGGTGCTCCCTGATCCTGAAGAGGATCTAACAAACCAATGAACTATGAAGTGAGAAGGCAAACAGGGGGCATGCGGTGCTCCCTGATCCTAGTGAGGATCTAACAAACCAATGAACTGTGAAGTGAGACGATAAAAGGGGGCATGCAGTGCTCCCAGGTCCTAAAGAGGATCTAACAAACCAATGATCTGTGAAGAGAGAAGACTAACAGGGGACAGTGGTGCTCATCCCATTAAAGTTCCGACAACATAAAATGCTATACTATGATATACGTTCTGAGAAGGTTAGATTTTCCACATGTGATTCGTTGTGGTAAGATGAGCTGTTCTCAGTGAAATTGGTTGTCTTGAGTGATACAAATTTGTTGCTCATTAATAAAATTATCATTTTATTTTTGTTGTTGTTGTTTTTTTCACTTATGGTATGTATCCGTAAAATAAACTTGGTCTGTTGTGATTTATTTTCCGAAAATGGTAGACATTAAGTGTAGCGTTAACTTTACTTTTTTTTATGAACGTGTACTTAGTGGGACATTATGGAATGGGGTTTGCTATACTTTCGTTTTTTGATCAACATGTAATTAGTGGAACATTATGGAATAGAGTTCGCTTTACTTTCGGTTTTTGATCAACGTGTACTTAGTGGGACATTATGGAATGGGGTTTGCTATACTTTCGTTTTTTGATCAACGTGTAATTAGTGGAACAATATGGAATAGGGTTCGCTTTACTTTCGTTTTTTGATCAACGTGTACCTATAGTGGGACATTATGAAACGGGGTTTTCTTTACTTTCGTTTTTTGATCAACGTGTACTTTATGCGACATTATGGAATTGGGTTTTCTTTACTTTCGTTTTTTCTTCAACTGTACTTTATGGGACATTCTGGAATGGGGTTTGCTTTACTTTCGTTTTTTTATCACCGTGTTCTTATTGGGACATTCTGGAATGGGGTTTGCTATCACCGTGTTCTTATTGGGACATTATGGAATGGGGTTTGCTTTGCTTTCGTTTTTTGATCACCGTGTTCTTATTGGGACATTATGGAATGGGGTTTGCTTTGCTTTCGTTTTTTGATCACCGTGTTCTTATTGGGACATTATGGAATGGGGTTTGCTTTGCTTTCGTTTTTTGATCAACGAAAGCCTGAAGAGACAACGAAATTCAATTAATATTCATGTTTGTATAATTGTGTTATCATTCCATTGTATACGATAAGATATAATACTTTATTACCCTTTGAGGGAATTTGTCTTACATTTAAAAGTACATCTCACAAAGTTACAAATACATAAATTAGGAGCAGAAGATAAACAACACCTTTTATTTTTTTAAATATTACTTTTGATGACGTGTTTTGTGAGTCAAAAACATACCTTCACAAGCTTGAATATCTTGTTGAATTACGTACGTACCAATAAATATCTCCGCCCCTTCTTAATCACGAAGATTTCTCTTCATAGGTTCTAACTATTACTAGGATTTCAATAATTACTGTACCTTCACCCTAATTTTATTTCTTTAAGCTGAAATGGATCTAGACTGTATTCAACCCTCTTATTTTTACACAAATGTTATCCAAAAAGGTGCTCGATATTATTAAATTATCATGTTGAAAATGAAGTCTTTAAAAATATTATTCAAATATAAGGTTTGTGTCTTTACTAAAAGATATAAAAAATACTAATTCAATTTATGTTTTCATTTAGCATATGAAATCTTAGAACTTGATATGATGGATTATAATCACGTAAATATTCAGTGGTGCTTCCATATTTCTACCTCAAAGACGGTGGTTCATAATAATTATAACCGAGCTCGAATCACTAAATATGATCACCCCTTGAAAAGTAAGTATATAGAGTTTGGTCTGCACTACTGAAATTCCCATTTCTTAAAAGGTTTTTACAGTATAACATAAAGTTGTCATTTTTAGCTCATCTGGCCTGAAATGGGGTTACAGGGGTCACTTCCTTAAAAACCTATTTTAATCTTCTTCTCCAGTTCCAAAAGGTCTAGAGAGCTGAAACGTTGTGTGCAGACTCCTTGGCCAATGGGGATTCTAAATTGTAAATTTCGTGACCCCGTGACCCCAAATGGGGTCACAGGGGTCACTTCCTTAAAAACCTATTTTCATCTTCTTCTCCAGTTCCAAAAGGTCTAGAGAGCTGAAACGTTGTGTGCAGACTCCTTGGCCAATGGGGATTCTAAATTGTAGATTTCGTGACCCCGTGACCCCAAATGGGGTCACAGGGGTCACATCCTTAAAAACCTATTTTCATCTTCTTCTCCAGTTCCAAAAGGTCTAGAGAGCTGAAAAGTTTTGTGCCGACTCCTTGGTCAATGGGGATTCTAAAATGTAGGTTTTGTGACCCTGTGACCCCAATCTATGTCACGGGTCATGACCCAAAAACCTATTTTCATCTTTATCTCAAGTATGCAAAGCTCTAGAAAGGTGAAATGTTGTGTAGAGACTCTTTGGTCAAAGGTGATTCTTAAGTGTAGGATTGGTGACCCTGTGACTCCAAATACCTATTTTTTGCTTGTTAACAATGTATTACTTGAGATAACTTAGATATTCAACCTTAGATAATAAATCAATGAAATCCTGATGAGCTACAGAGCCCATGGCTCTATTTTTTCAAAATTAGGCCTACATATGTTTTGCTACCGATAAGCGTCAGACTACCATTTTTCACGGTGCCTTTCAGAGACGATACTGTAGCAAAACACGTTCTGATTGGCTGATAGTCCGATGCCTTCATAACGACCCAGTTCATAACCAAGTCTACAGTACGAAACGGGTCATTACAGTTCCCATACACAGGCGAGACTTGACCTTCCGCGCAGTAGCTGTAAACCGTTGATGTAAATCCTTGATGTGACAGACTCGGTCTAAAGGACGGACGGACGGCACTGTGAGTTACAGCCACATAGATCTAGCCTAGATCGTAGCGACAAAATGGCCTTTCGTTTTACAACAACTATTGTTCGGAGAGTGCCCGATGTTTTCGTCAAAGCTGTCAGAATGGACGGGTCGACCGAGGTGAATCTCCAACTGGCGAGGAAACAGTGGACTAATTATGTGAACGCTCTGAAATTATGCGGTGTAAACCCAGTTATCATGGACGCTGATGAACAATTCCCGGACTGCACTTTCGTGGAAGATACAACGGTTGTGATCGGAACACGTGCGTTGATAAACAGGCTGGGTCATCCTTCGCGGAGGGGAGAGGTGAGAGGTCAAGGGTCATGAGTTTGACTTATTTCTCTTCCTTGAACAGGCGAACCATGGGTGGTACTACGCTGAATTCACACGTCACTGATATCATAATTGATATTGGTTAACAACTTTCAAATTCAATTTATCAACAGTGAACTTCAGTATGCATGTTGTCTAATAATGTTGTCAATTATGGGGTGCCAAACGAGAGACTTTAATCGCTATTTAGTAAGCTTACTAAATGAATTAGTAAGCTTACTAATTCAAATAGTAAGCTTACTAATTCATTTAGCAAGCTTACTAATGTGATCGATTTAGTAAGCTTACTAAATGAATTAGTAAGGTTACTAATTCATTTAGTAAGCTAATTCATTTAGTAAGCTTACTAAATAGAAACGATTTAGTAAGCTTACTAAATGAATTAGTTAGCTTACTAAATCACTTCCGGTTTCACGATTTAGTAAGCTTACTACTACTAATTCATTTCCGGTTTGTTGACATCTCAATAAATGACTGCTCACAAGAAGGATCAGACATAGGACATAGGCTTATTCAGACAAGCGACAGTATTTGATGAAATAATAATTATATACACGTACAGTGTTCATTCTAGACTGTAGTAGATCACTCAGATAATATTTTAACAAGCACATTAAATAGGGGAGATTGACAAAAACCCGTGTTTAAAATGCGCAGTAACCAGTGGCTCATGTTTGCAAAGGGAGATAACTCTGATGTTCTACGGAAACTCTTTGCCGAACGTTGCAGTGAAATGTTTCTGTAACTGTGGTGGCGAACAGTGGAACACATTAAATACACTGTAGGGAGAACATTAGCAGTTGTAAAGCATTGCTTGGAACGTTGTCCACAAGCTACTACTATATCTACGTCACTTTTTACCATATGAAATTATCCCGCCATTTTACCGCATTGGAGGGAGTAATCATTATTTGGTTTTAAGCGGGAAAATAAAATAAATGATTTAGTAAGCTTACTAAATCAGCTGATTTAGTAAGCTTACTAAATCAGCTGAATTAGTAAGCTTACTAAATGATTTAGTAAGCTTACTAAATCATTTAGTAACCTAACTAATTCATTTAGTAAGCTTACTAATTCGATTTAGTAAGCTTACTAATTTGATTTAGTAAGCTTACTAATGCGAATTAGTAAGCTTACTAATGCGAATTAGTAAGCTTACTAATTCGATTTAGTAAGCTTACTAAATACATGCCTGAATTAGTAAGCTTACTAATTTGAATTAGTAAGCTGACTAAATAGCGATTAAAGTCCCGTTTGGCACCCCATAGTCAAATGTTTATCTCACTTGAAACTTGCTTACACATAGTTGAAGCCTGTAGGCAAATTATAAGTTCTTTAACTTCTATTTAATTACAGTATCTACCGGTATACATATATTTATACATATTTAAAATATTATCAATTTGAAAGGATTTTGCCTAATATTAAATTCAATTTCTCTAGAATTTTTATGTGAATCCAAATTCTTATTTTCAAATTGAACATTTTTCAATTGCTACATAACAATATCTTTGTTTTCATTTAAATCTAATTTTGTTAATGATTTTTTAATAATTAGTACTTTCTTTATTTAATTAATATTTGTTTACAGGCAGATGCAATGAGAGATGCCATTAAGAAGTTGAAGAATGGACCAGATGTAATAGAGATGATGGAACCAGACGCACAGGTCGATGGAGGCGATGTTTTGTTCACAGGTAGGCTCTATCTCAACTTCAAGATTTGATGATGATATTTACTATAATTGACCTAATACACACCAAACCTACTATGCACTCCTCACTGCAGAAACAAGTACACAGAACACCACTCCCTTTATAAAGGGGGGCGGGATAGCGCAGTGGTTAGTGCGTTCGGCTTCGGATCAAGAGGTCTGGGGTTCGAATCACGCCAGGGGCACGGCAACTTTGTCTGCAGTAGAGAACTGTTCTACACGCAGTAAGGTTTGGGTGCAATGCTTCACTGAATTTCAGCTAAGTACCACCCATGGTTCGCTAGTTCCAGTCGCTGCTCGCAGGTTTCACCGCAGTGCATAGCCACATGGCGTTGCGGGCTTTCTCCCTGCCATAATACTAGCAGCCGCGATATAAGTGAAATACTCTTGAAAGCGGCATTAAACCCAAACTCACTCACTCCCTTTATAAAATGCCCCCTCACAAAGGTTTCCTCATTAGGAAATAAAGGGATTATAAATAGCTACAACTGGTCTCTTCTACTACATGCTGCTCACAGCCCACTCTAGAGTGTACGTATTGCCTGTGAAATGCTTTGTGAATTGAACTGTGCTGTCAACAAACTGAGAGTTTATACGAGTGAGAGTGAGGGGGGTTTTAAGAGTCAATTGTATTCACAGAAGGACACAGCTCCATCTGTTTGAACCAGTACCTAATAATCTATCCCAACCCTGATATTTTGCCGTTTGTGTTGACAGGTCGGGAGATACTGGTAGGCGAGTCTGCCCGCACCAACGCTAGAGGTATCGAGAGCTTACAGGCGGTATTCCCAGAGTACCCAGTATCAGCGATACCTATAACCGAGTCTCTCCACCTGAAGACAGTAGCCACGGTGTGCGGGGACAACCAGCTTGTCGTGGGGACAGACGAAGAAGGGAGAAGCATATTACACGTAAGATTTTACCTAACACTCATTAGGTTAGGAAGGATCAGCTTCTCTCACACGTCACAACTCAAGTCTCCATCACCGGCTTATTTAAGCCATGCTATATTTCATTAACGTTTCTGTTCTAGCTGAAACGCTCGCTGCTCCTCATCCTCGGTTACCCAGGGTTTTATGTATGCTCCGTTACTCTCCACTATATCACCCATGGGAAATTTCATCAGAGAAATCTGTACTCAAATTACCCGCCCTTGGCCGGCGCGAGCCTATCAAACCGCTACGCAGCTTGGACCTGCGAGCCAATGACAATTCATATCACTTCGTTGCAAAGCATGCGATGTCATTTTGTTAGCCATCCATCACCGGTTATCTCCCTTGACCATTTCTGTCTTATCGTATTGAGTATTTTCTTTGGTTACTGACTTCGTCACGCCGGCCAAGGGCGGGTAATTTGAGTACAGATTCTCCTGATAAGGTTTCTAGTGGAGAGTAACAGAGCATATATAAAACCATGGGTTACCGAGGATGGCTGCACGTGAACTTCATAGCATGTGCTGCTACTCTAGCACAGAACAGTTATCAAAATGCGGCAATGCTTAAACCAGGCAGTGGTGGAGACTGTGGCTATTATTTTGTGGAAACTATTTTGAAAAGGACTGCCCCCTTTGTGCATCAATGCTATCAATGCATACTATAAAATACAGTCCTGTTAAGGTGTAAATTTCTTTTGTAGATTTTATGTGCTCTTCTTTGAATTTTGTACAATGTTATTTAGGAAGAGAAAATAAGGTTTGACAAGTATAAACATATTTAGAGTGGTGCAAATAGGTAACTGCTCAGTGTCAATACCCCATGTCTGTTTGAATTTGAGAATGTTGTTATCATATTATTCTTCAATATCATATACCAAGTCACAGCCAATACATTTTCCTTGAAAATAAGCCATAAAACATAAAAATCTAACGCATATTTACAAAGATATGATTTTCAAAGCTTTAAATATTCACATATTGGTGAAGTGAGCCCACCAAATTGATAAAAAAAAAATGTTTTTTTTAATATTAAATTGTTTAAAATATCCATCAGTTACAAATTACCCAGTTTCAATGCCCAGTACTTGGTGCATCAGATAACGCAAGAATTACAACATCACTGACACTCTTTCGACAATACTGGCCCCAGTGGCTGAGAACAAATTGTAAGTTCATATTTTTCTCAAAAAGGGGGCTGTATTTATTTAACATGTACACCCAACTTCAAAAGTCTTATATATGAGCCCACATTTGGCAATGAGGTGTAAAATACAGGATTTCATAGTGTGTCATAAAGCTATGCACCATTCTTTTTTCAAAAACACTGAATAAGAATAAGGTTTTGATTCAGAAATAATTATTTCGATGGTGAGGTCAAACAAGCTTTTTAATATGAAGGAGAGCAATCATAACTTAACATAACACCTAACATGCTTCAATAAATAAATAGCAACTGCTTTGCCTGGATCTGATTCGCTGAACACTGTCACAAAGATTAAGTTCATACCTGCATAAACTTAATTATGTAACGTCACATCTAGCCACACCCCCATGACGCTAGTTGCGTTGTGTATTTTCATTGGCTAATGAACGCGTTGTAGGCGGGGCTAGTGATCCCCGTCACAGAAAGTCAAATCTCTTGATGCTATATTTCTTTCAGAATATCCAGTCAAAGGCCAAGTTCAAGTATGATTATGTAGAAGTAGACCACAAGACCGCCACCAACGTGTTGAGAATAAACGACTTTGTTATCATGAAGTCTGTGGAAGAAATGGGCCAGAACAGTTCCAGTGTAAGTATTATTTAATGGTCTTATAAAGTGGAAAATGACTGGGTATGTCCTTGTCTCTGTTGTCCCTCGTGTACAGTGGCGGATCCAGGAATTACCCGCCCTTGCAAAATTGTTTTAAAGCCGTGGGGGTTATGGGTGTCTGGATCCGTCACTGATTTATATACTGGCTGCATAGCGGATTTCCTTACAGTTTGAATATGTTGGGAAAATACCGGTAGTATAATGATTAAAAGTTTCTTAGTGTTAGGTGCTTTAACTCAAGACTAGCTTGGTCGCAGTTAAAGAGAGGGTTCTATTTTGGTATTTTTTGTGTAGAAACAAAATTCAAAAGGTTATTCCTGTTTACACGTAGTGATTTATTTATACTTGCTTAAAACACCAAAACGTTTTAAGTAAGGGTCATCTCTTATGCCTCCGAATCGGAGATTCCTGGGCAGTGTTGTTCCTAGGTGATCTCCTGAGGGGGTCATTTTGGCCGTTTCTGAACAAGTGGGACCCTTTGCAATAATAAAAGTATCCTACTTCTCCAAATTTTAGGGACACCTTGCCAAACAGATGGGCAAATGTCCCCAGGACCCCCTCTAGGAACAACACTGCTGGGGTATATTGTTTTTCACCTGTCTGTCTGTCTGGAAAGCAATTCTTCGGCGCTAGGACCGAGGAAAATGTTGCTATGGCGTAATAGGACAAAGTTGATTCGTTAATGATCAATCCTTTGTTACCATGCATATTTTCTATAAATTGATGCATTCCGTTTGTCACTGAAAACAAATTGATTTTAATTGAAATAAAGGTATCTTCATTGGCATATTGAGGAATCCAGAAAGCAGTGTAAGATAATCACAAAAAGCGTGCTATAATCAAGCTCAGAGAAGATAAGTTCACGGAGAATGTCCAACCAGGTTGTTTGAAGATTAACCTCTGTTTCTATTTTCATAATATTTTCCAACTTCAGACGCTAAAGAAGAGCATCAAAGCGAAGACTATAGATGTTCCGTTCTCCGAGTTCTACAAGGTTGATGGCTGCCTCACATGTTGTTCTGTTCTTATCAACAACGACAGTTCTGGTTAATATTCAACTGAGGGACTATCTTTCTGTGCAACAGGAGACTGTGCAAGTCTACATCAGGTGCTTGTTCTCTGCCTTGCTATGTCTTACAGCCAGTTCTGTGCCTTCAAAACAATACACTATATAACATTGTTAAATTTAGGATATATAAAATATAACAATCATAACAATGTTATTATAAACATTACAATGTTGTTATAAATATTAAAATGTTATTATAAATATTACAATGTTATATTTTTCACTTGTCACTGTCTACATGTCATAAATTTCAAAATGGACTACAATTAAAATATTCTTGGTGCTATTCAACTGGACACTATGGTCAAAAGAGCCAAAAAATATAACTTTGCTTTGTTATTGATGGACATTTGTCTTTTAAAATACAGAATACTGCTTGTCCTGTGGTTGGTGGAAAAATATATTTTAAAAAGGGGTGTAACTCTTATTGTCAATGGAGAGTCAGGCATTAAGGCGAAGCAACGCAGAGAGATGAGGGTATGAACTTGTCGTGTTATTTGTGAGGGTGTGAACTTGTGTTATTTGTGTAAACAGTAGAACCAACACGTTCGTCTGGGTCCAAGAGATTTATTCTCAATGTTCGCTTGAGGTAATTTAACCCCCAACTACCATGCTGCAGAACCGCCTGTCATCCATGTCCATGTCTACACTCACTCAGACTCTATAGTGTAATCACTAAGTTGGTAAATTTGGAAAGTTAGATAAATTCACTGCACTGTTGAATTGTTGCTCTCACGCCATGTGGAATTGACCGGATATACAATGCATCATGGGGAATTTAACTTGTTTATTATCCCCCGCCGCGCGTTTAGAGGCGAAGCGGGGGATATAGTATTCGGCTGCGTCCGTACGTACGTACGTCCGTACGAAATGGAATAACTCAAATACTATTCACTGGATTCTTTTCATATTTTGCATATAGGTTCATCATGGGAAGAGTAATGTTCCTACAGAGGTTTGTGACCTTGACCTTCATCCAAGGTCACGACGAGACTGTCATATTACCCTTGTCAGCGGGATATCACAAGAACCATTCGCTGGATTCTCTTCATATTTTACACATAGCTTCTCCAAGGAAAGACAAAGGGCTGATTAGATTTTGGTGACCTCGACATTATTCTCGAGGTCATAGTGGAGCTTTGACTTTTCCGACATGTTTGACAGTCGATTTTGCTGATTTTGACATTATTTTTCCATTTTGAAGTATTAATTTGCGGCGGGGGATCATTTCACCTTAGTGACAACCACTTGTTTTTAAACTACAGTAAAGGAACGTGAACAGTAAACAAACTTTCAACATTATCATTTATATGACAGGAAAAGTTTATCTTTAACTTCTTGATAAACAGGTCATAAAAATATATACAAAGAAATATTTGACAACAGTCGGAAACAGCCGACACATGGGAGTCTAAATATGGATCCCCCATACCAGTGGACAGCACTATAGGCTCTTTACACATGTGAGCTGTAGCACTGCTGGCGCACTGCAGCCACTTTACACTTATGAGCTGGCAGTACTACCTGTTGTTGCGTTGGAGTTTAAGGTCTGCTTCCACTCAAAGAGTGATTTCGCCGACCGGGAGTTACACTTACTTAGGCTGAAAGCTAAAATAAAATAAATAAATAAAAAGATAATTTTGAAATGTAAGTACAACTCCCTACAAAATATAAAGAAAGGTGGTTGGCAATTAAAAGTTAAAGACCAAAAAGATAGCAAGTAATTTTAAATATAAAAAGATAGTAGAGATAAGAAGTGAAAAGACATGACACTCCCCTGCTTACTAGTTGGCTCCTAACTAGATTAAAACATTATACAATCAACAACCTAATTTGAATGGTTATGGAACATGTAAAGAACAATTTCAATACATAGTGCACTTTGCCATCATTCACAACTCCTAATTAACTGAGGAAAATATTTCGCATGAGAACTCCAAAAGGTGTCTTATAAGGAATACCCAAGTATTAACCCATACTGTTGCTTTACTTATTGACGGATTTATGTAAAAGTTGGACAAGCAGAAGCTGTGTCTTGCTGATGTCTTCAATGACAGATTGACTGAACTGGATTTGGTTTCCGCAGGCCTCCTCCAAAAGTACTGATCTTGATTGATTATGAGGATTTCTATTCTTTCCTGCCGTTGTCCTAGAATTTCTCCGAATTGGTACATCAAATATGTCAGACTCAAGCTCCCCTGCTTCGGATGAAGCAGTACTGCTGACTTCTGATCTCTCTGGTGTGTCCCCCACAACCGAGACGTCTCCCTGTCCATCAGACCCTGCAGAGTCTGTATCCTTCACATCCGTGCCCTGGACTACCTGATCCCCCTCTTCTACCGATGGTACACCTTGCCTGAGGTCATGAGGTTCCAGAAGGTGCATCCGGTATTCCTCGAACTCATTTTCATTTGCCACTTCCACCTCATCTACTGGTGGTCTTGGCTCCTCTTCCAATTCAACTTCGGGTATCTGATGTATATCTTGGACTAGTGTTTTTGAATCCAGCAGTTCCTTCCTGTGAACAACTTTCACCTTTGCCTTTTCGTCCAATGACTCTATGACATATTCATGATGGTCTTTCACGTCGATGACTATGTATGGTGTTGAGCCCATATGACCTGGATCTTGTGTCTTCCTGGAGGATGAAAACTCGAGCACCAACTGGGATATCCTTCTGTTTGGCATGTTTGTTCTTCTTTTCTCTGCGTTTCAGAGCTTCCTTTTCCGTCCTTTCAGACACAATGCGGTATACATCCCTCAACTTCTTTTGGTGAGTCACCGTCGACTCCTCACTTGGTTCTTCTACCTGTCCGAGGAGGTGATCTATGGGAACCCTTGGCTCCCTCCCGAAGAAGAGGTAATGTGGAGAGTAACCTGTGGTCGCATGAGGAGTAGAGTTGTAAGCATACAACAGCTCTGGTAATAACTCTGGCCAGTGGTGTTTCTTGTCTTGAGGTAAGGTTCTGAGAAGGTTGTGTAGAGTCCCGTTGAACCTTTCACAAGTAGCATTTCCTTCTGGGTGATAGGGTGTTGTTTTTGTTTTGACAATCCCGTAAATGTTGCATAGCTCGTGAATCACTCTACTTTCGAAGTTCCGACCTTGATCACTATGTAGCCGTACTGGAACTCCGTAGTGAACAAACCATTCTTTGACCAATGTTCTGGCCACTCTCTTCGCTGATTGATCCCTCAGAGATATGGCCTGTGTAAACTTGGTGTACACATCCGTCATCACCAAGACGTTCTCAATCTTGTTGGTCCCTGGTTCCAACATGGTGAAGTCGATGGCAAGGATCTCCAATGGTCTCTTGTCTACTATAGACCCAATTGTTGGACCCACGCTCTCTCCATGTTTGCCTAACATACATCTCGAACATTTCTTGCAGTATTCCTTGACATCTCTTGCCATGTAGGACCACATGCATTTACTATGCAGTAAAGCATATGTCTTCTCGGCGCATTGGTGCCCATGGCCATCATGTACTGACTAGAGAACTTTTACTTTCAATGACTGAGGCAGTAAAACTTGTTAAACTGAAGACCCCTTCTCCATTATCTGCCTATCGAGAATATCTTTTTCTTCAGTAATCTGTTTCCAATATCTGAAAAGTCTTCTTGTCCTCGGATGTTCCTGCAGGTATTGGCGTTTGGTAGGCTTCTTGTCTTGATCCCAATAGTGCTTGAATCTCCCAATGTATTCATCTTCCACCTGAAGTTTGGCTATGTCTTCTGTTGAAAGTGCTGGCATGTGGGTAGATATGATTGGAACTTGCCTTTGAATTGTAGTGTTCAATTCTTCCTGCATTATCAACTGTGTAGTTTCTTGTACCGTTGATCTGAGGACTCCTGGTAGCTGTGTAGAATCACTCAGTGATGTTGTTGAGCTTTCCACTTCTGAAGCCTCTAGCCTGGCTGTCTCTGGAGAGTGACTTGACTTGCGGCTGAGGGAATCTGCATTCTTGTTCAGTTTGCCTGACCTCTGTCTAATGGTAAGGTTGAATTGGTCTAGTTCACCTACCCATCTCATCTCAGTAGCTCCAAGTTTTGTTGTTGTCTGAATGTAACTGAGTGGGTCATTATCTGTGAAAACGTAGCACTCTGTTCCCAGCAATAAGTCTCTGTACTTCTCCGTCACCGCCCATTTGAGTGCAAGCAGTTCAAGCTTCATGCCACTGTAATTGTCCATGTTCTTTTCGCTAGGACGTAAAGAACGGCTGGCATAGCTAAGGACTACTTTACCCTGTTCTTGTTCTTGTGACAGTACAGCTCCGAGTCCTGCATTGCTGGCATCTACTTCCAAGATGTATGGCTTTGTAAAATCAGGGAAACCCAGGATTGGGGCAGAAGTAAGCTTAATTTTCAACTCCTCAAATGCCTTGTCACATGACTCGTCCCATGCAGACATCCCCAGTCCTTGAGGCCCTACCTTCCTCTTCCTTTTCTTGTTGGTATTCGTTCCTTGGAGCAGAGCATGTAAAGGAGAAGCAATCTTTGCAAAGTCTCTAACAAACCTCCTATAGTATCCTGCAAGTCCCAGAAATCCTCGCAACTGAGTTTCTGTCTTTGGTATCTCCCAGTCTATCACCGCCTTGACTTTGTCTTTGTCTGGCAGAACTCCTTCCCGTGAAATATGGTGGCCAAGGTTCCTCAACTTTTGCTTGAAAAGTTGGCATTTCTCAGGTCTAACTTTCAGGTTATATGAAGCTAGCCTTGTAAGAACCATATCCAATCGTTCGATGACTTCCTCTTCAGTGGATCCAAATACTAAAATGTCGTCCATGAAAACTATCAGGGTTTGGAAGTTTTGGTCACCAAAGATTTTATCCATCAGTCTCATGAATGTTGCAGGTGCTCCAGTCAATCCAAAAGGCATTCTTGTATACCGTATATTACCGGGTATAAGTCGACCCCGCGTATAAGTCGACCCCCTTTCTCAACTACCCAAATACTTGTCAAAACCCTATATCTCATGTATAAGTCGACCCCCCTTTTACCACGTGCTCATGTAACCGGTTCTTATCGGGCCAAGAAGGAACACCAACAAGGGTCACGGGGTGTGAGGGATTTATTACATCGTGCGATGATAGCACATATGGATATTAGACACCCTGCAAAACACAATTGCATACAATATAAAATACACCAAAACATTCATAAACATGCATAAAAAATATATAATTCACTCAAATATCATTACACAATATACCATTATGTAACATCACATATAAACATACTAGGTGATTACTTATAATTGATGCATTATCAATTACAATATGATATGATAATAGATAGGTAAAAATAATTGGCGAGTGCTTGATCCCACACATACTGATCAAGGGAGATAATTTTAGTTAACTCCATTTCACTATAAAGATAATTAGTGAAATACACACATATAATAATTACATGAACTTATTATCACATTATGATAATTACTTTTACCTTCAAGAATATTACATAATGTCATTGAATACATAAGGTTAAATCTATACAATACAAGATAAAACATATATTATGCAAAATAGCATACCCTGGATGTGGTCCTGGGGCGATCAATCCATTACCACGTTATGGTACAGATGTACACTGCTCGTAAAATCCCCGTACTCATCATCAGATGTACATCATCATCATCATGTCCTGTATACAATGTAAGTACAGTATGATATAATACTGCATATTCAGGAATGATGAATTATAAAATAGTATTATATTAATTAACAAAATAAGCTTTTTTCTTTTGTTAATTATTTTAAGTTATATTTAAGTTAAGATATATATCTCCGTTTGAATTAATTTTCTTACATTCAAAATTGATTGCTCCATTTTAATGATATTTTAGTTGTGTATTGATAGTTTAAAAAAATAATCTTGTTGTTTTAACTACAACTCCTGTTGTATATGACATATCACTTTTGTTCAAATATCATGTTTATGAATGAAAATTTACCATTTTTACGAGGAATAAATCAATTTTAAATGTGTTTTTGTTATTGTTGTTTTGTTGCTAATAAACATACACTAGCAAAAAGCAAACCTATTTAACTGTTTTCCCATTTTATACCATCATTGCAATGTCAGAAATAATATGGAATATAGTTAAATGCCAATAATGTTTATTTAAGAAATAGAAGACGAGTTGGCGTGCTTTATCGTTGAATAAAACATAGCAGGAAGCATAAAACACGAAGGGCGCAGCCCTGAGTGTTTTATGCTCTCTGCTATGTTTTATTCTACGATAAAGCACAACAACGAGTCTTCTATTTCTTATATGAGATGCCCTTTAACAGTAACTCGCTTTTATATTAAAAAACCGTGGAGAAATTATGTTGTTTGTAAAAACTATTTTTCAAAAATATTAATGTCTCCCGTCGTAGAACACATTCGCTAGCATTGAACAATCAACGTGACGTTACATATGACGTCATTTGCTAAGCGACGGCTCTAACTGACGTTTAAAACCACGAGCATGTTTTATTGTCTCATAAAGCACGCCGTCGGTCCCATTGACCGCCTGTGTCTTATTGCCGTGGGTATCTTATATTACAGGATATAAATATGTTTTAAAAATAATTATGATCAAAAGTATATGTCATTACAGTCAATTTACATCACAATAACATTTATGCCATGATTATTTTGAATGATAATGTGATAGTATAAGTAATGTAGATTATAACTTGGTTGCTTTAAGGTAGAACTTCCATAAACGCAAACTTCTGATATTTAAAGTGAGTTCATAAGTCCTTTTAACAGTGTTTTTACAACATAAAACTTTCCATCTTAAGTGTATGTTACACATGAGTTTGTGTGAGCGTTCGGCTTCGGATCAAGAGGTTCGTGGTTCGAATCCCGCCAGAGGCACGGCAACTTTGTCTGCAGTAGAGAACTGTTCTACACGTAGTAAGGTTTGGGTGCAATGCTACGCTGAATTTCAGTGCAGTACCACCCATGGTTCGCTAGTTCCAGCAGATGCTCGCAGGTTTCATCGCAATGCATAGCCACATGGCGTTGCGGGCCATAATACTAGCAGCCGCGATATAAGTGAAATACTCTAGAAAGCAGCGTTAATTAAACCCCAACTCACCTCACCTCACATGAGTTTGTAAATGAAGATGGGGAAGATGGGCCTATGTTATGATAAGCTTTACGTATTGTTAATAAGTGAAGCATATTATTACATAGGTCTATATTTTTACAAAATCATATGTAACGTACACTCATGCGGCTGACTCCACCAGGCGGCATAAAACACAAAGGGCGCAGCCCTGAGTGTTTTATGCTCTCTGCTATGTTTTATTCTACGATAAAGCACAACAACGAGTCTTCTATTTCTTATATGAGATGCCCTTTAACAGTAACTCGCTTTTATATTAAAAAACCGTGGAGAAATTATGTTGTTTGTAAAAACTATTTTTCAAAAATATTAATGTCTCCCGTCGTAGAACACATTCGCTAGCATTGAACAATCAACGTGACGTTACATATGACGTCATTTACTAAGCGACGGCTCTAACTGACGTTTAAAACCACGAGCATGTTTTATTGTCTCATAAAGCACGCCGTCGGTCCCATTGACCGCCTGTGTCTTATTGCCGTGGGTATCTTATATTACAGGATATAAATATGTTTTAAAAATAATTATGATCAAAAGTATATGTCATTACAGTCAATTTACATCACAATAACATTTATGCCATGATTATTTTGAATGATAATGTGATAGTATAAGTAATGTAGAATATAACTTGGTTGCTTTAAGGTAGAACTTCCATAAACGCAAACTTCTGATATTTAAAGTGAGTTCATAAGTCCTTTTAACAGTGTTTTTACAACATAAAACTTTCCATCTTAAGTGTATGTTACACATGAGTTTGTGTGAGCGTTCGGCTTCGGATCAAGAGGTTCGTGGTTCGAATCCCGCCAGAGGCACAGCAACTTTGTCTGCAGTAGAGAACTGTTCTACACGTAGTAAGGTTTGGGTGCAATGCTACGCTGAATTTCAGTGCAGTACCACCCATGGTTCGCTAGTTCCAGCAGATGCTCGCAGGTTTCATCGCAATGCATAGCCACATGGCGTTGCGGGCCATAATACTAGCAGCCGCGATATAAGTGAAATACTCTAGAAAGCAGCGTTAAACCCCAACTCACCTCACCTCACATGAGTTTGTAAATGAAGATGGGGAAGATGGGCCTATGTTATGATAAGCTTTACGTATTGTTAATAAGTGAAGCATATTATTACATAGGTCTATATTTTTACAAAATCATATGTAACGTACACTCATGCGGCTGACTCCACCAGGTTACAGCTGGTTATTTTATGGGCGCTTCTCTCCCAGCATCGTATGCTACTTAAAAATAGTTACTGCCAAGACATTATATTCGCCAACTGGTCCAATAACCGAACACTTGGCCAATAATAGATAAACATTAAACAGGGTCAGTACATAACAGCCTTCGACTCTGAACATGTTCAGACACATAGTTAAATAGTATTATTTCAAAACTTTCTACAGTTCTATCAGTTCGCAACTCTCTTCTATAATTTTAAACTATTGAAAATGAGTTATTTACTGTAGTGCAAATAAAATGTAAAGAAGTTGATAAAAATAATAAAATTGTTATGAATTATGTATTTCTCTATTTGCCGAGTTAAATTAAGGCCCTCAGTCCGTTGTATTGACTATTGGCCCTCTACTTCCACTCGTGCCACAACAACGGGACGATGATCTTTGATTCTTTCAATGTGCAAATACATAATTAATAAAATTATAACACAAATGACTGGGTCCGGTCATATATCGTATCCAGGAAAAATGTAGAATTGTTGTACTGCATACCTCTTTAAATTTACGAAATATAGGTGATAGTCATTATATCGCCTAGAGGAATCCTTCTGTGATCTGATTATGTAGTACTTTATGAGATCACATATTATTATTATCTCAAAACAATGAAAGGATATAGAAAACACAATTCAGAGATACAAACACTAATCCAGAGACACCAAGACTACCCTGGAGACGGGGACATACTTATCCAGAGACACCAAGACTACCCTGGAGACGGGGACATACTTATCCAGAGACACCAAGACTACCCTGGAGACGGGGACATACTAATCCAGAGACACCAAGACTACCCTGGAGACGGGGACATACTTATCCAGAGACACCAAGACTACCCTGGAGACGGGGACATACTAATCCAGAGACACCAAGACTACCCTGGAGACGGGGACATACTTATCCAGAGACACCAAGACTACCCTGGAGACGGGGACATACTTATCCAGAGACACCAAGACTACCCTGGAGATGGGGACATACTTATCCAGAGACACCAAGACTACCCTGGAGACGGGGACATACTTATCCAGAGACACCAAGACTACCCTGGAGACGGGGACATACTTATCCAGAGACACCAAGACTACCCTGGAGACCGTGACATACTTATTCAGAGACACCAAGACTACCCTGGAGACGGGGACATACTTATCCAGAGACACCAAGACTACCCTGGAGACGGGGACATACTTATCCAGAGACACCAAGACTACCCTGGAGACCGTGACATACTTATCCAGAGACACCAAGACTACCCTGGAGATGGGAACATACTTATCCAGAGACACCAAGACTACCCTGGAGACGGGGACATACTTATCCAGAGACACCAAGACTACCCTGGAGACGGGGACATACTTATCCAGAGACACCAAGACTACCCTGGAGACGGGGACATACTTATCCAGAGACACCAAGACTACCCTGGAGACGGGGACATACTAATCCAGAGACACCAAGACTACCCTGGAGACGGGGACATACTAATCCAGAGACACCAAGACTACCCTGGAGACGGGGACATACTTATCCAGAGACACCAAGACTACCCTGGAGACGGGGACATACTTATCCAGAGACACCAAGACTACCCTGGAGACGGGGACATACTTATCCAGAGACACCAAGACTACCCTGGAGACGGGGACATACTAATCCAGAGACACCAAGACTACCCTGGAGACGGGGACATACTTATCCAGAGACACCAAGACTACCCTGGAGACGGGAACATACTTATCCAGAGACACCAAGACTACCCTGGAGACCGTGACATACTTATCCAGAGACACCAAGACTACCCTGGAGATGGGGACATACTTATCCAGAGACACCAAGACTACCCTGGAGACCGTGACATACTTATCCAGAGACACCAAGACTACCCTGGAGACGGGGACATACTTATCCAGAGACACCAAGACTACCCTGGAGACCGTGACATACTTATCCAGAGACACCAAGACTACCCTGGAGACCGTGACATACTTATCCAGAGACACCAAGACTACCCTGGAGACGGGGACATACTTATCCAGAGACACCAAGACTACCCTGGAGACGGGGACATACTAATCCAGAGACACCAAGACTACCCTGGAGACGGGGACATACTTATCCAGAGACACCCAAGACTACCCTGGAGACGGGGACATCCTAATCCAGAGACACCAAGACTACCCTGGAGACGGGGACATACTTATCCAGAGACACCAAGACTACCCTGGAGACGGGGACATACTAATCCAGAGACACCAAGACTACCCTGGAGACGGGGACATACTTATCCAGAGACACCAAGACTACCCTGGAGACGGGGACATACTAATCCAGAGACACCAAGACTACCCTGGAGACGGGGACATACTAATCCAGAGACACCAAGACTACCCTGGAGACGGGGACATACTTATCCAGAGACACCAAGACTACCCTGGAGACGGGGACATACTAATCCAGAGAGATATACTGTCATCAGGGACGGCTGTAAGAGGGAATATATACCATACAACGAGAACTTATTCGTATGAAAGTCAAAGGGTCATATTTATGTTTTTTCCACGCCATTAAAAATTAAATTGAATTTAAATTAAAAATGTTCAGAATAGATTTCGCCACCATATTGTGATGCCCTGTATGTCCCAGAGAGATCACCCCGACTCGCAGCTGTAATATGTTATATAATAAAAGTAATAATAACACTGTATTGTCCTCAATACAAAGTAAATTGGAAATTCTGTTTGTGCCCGTGGAACCCGGCAGCCACAGTGCAGCGCCAGTTCAACCGTTGTTCTATCCTTATAATGCTGCGCCAAGCAAGAAAGCAACAACTCCCAACTTTAAATTTTGTGTAGGTATGACGCTACCGGGAATCGAACCCCGGTCTTCCGGGTGATGAGCTACATCCCCGGCAAATAACTTTATGCATATGCAAAAGTGTCATAATACTCACATACCTCGATAATCCAGAATATACGTTCCCATATTCTACACTATATATATAGATTATCGGAACGTATACCCTGTATAGTCATATTATCATATATATAGTGGAGATTATCGGAACGTTTAACCTGGATTATCGAAGATGTAATACTCTTTGCTCAACGCCAATAATCTAACTGATAAAACTGTTCAAACCCAAACTTCACGAAGGAACAAAAAGATAGTATCAACGACAAGTTGGTTCAATATATGAGGAACTGTTATGCCTTTCAGCATCAGATTACATGTGTGTAAGTCATAGTATCATATATATATTTGTTCAACGCGATTACACTGAACTAACATATTATTAAGAAAAATAATTCATCACGAACATAACATAAACTGGACGCTGGTTGATCCACATCCCAAAGAGAAAATTATTATCCACATTCCAAAGAGAAAATTATTATCAACATTCCAAAGAGAAAATTAGAGAGAGAAAGAGCAACGACCATAAATACTAATTAAATCCAAGCATCGTATTTCTATTTGTTCAGTGTGACTACCAATTGCTATTGTTCAGAACCAAACCTAAATACGGACACTCATCATCAATCTATTTCTTAATCATTTATTCATCCTATTCTACTTTGCAACAATAAATGGTATTCATCTGAGTCAAAGCGTTATATTTCATTGAACAACAAGTGTTTAGAACCAACCTAAATACAAACATCATCAAGGAAGGTGAGTGCAATATCGCAGAGATTTAAAAATTAAAGCCTCAAATGGAACAAAGTGTCATAACCGACTTCACCACGAGCATGGAATATCACCAAGGAAGGCGCTTTCAATATCAGTGGAAAATTCTACCCAACAAGACAAGGAACCATAATAATGTCGCTAAACCAAAACATTGTATCTATATTCGTTCAATGCTCAGAACCAACCATCACCCCGGGGATACGATCTAATGAAGGAGTAGTAATAATAATAATAGTGCATATTTATAAAGCGCACATATCCACGCTCGAAAGCATGCTCAGGTAGTGTTTGTAAAGACGGAGAATCTACCCTACAGCTGCAAGAAACCATATTAATCAAAGTTACTGACGAACCATATCCACGCTCGAAAGCATGCTCAGGTAGTGTTTGTAAAGACGGAGATCTACCCTACAGCTGCAAAAAAACCATATTAATCAAAGTTACTGACGAACCATTTCGAAATAAACCACATCATAACTACTGGTAAACTGACATCCATACCAAAGAGCAACCTTTTAATTGAAGGAACAATGCAAATCTAGAAGTGTTTGCAGATTTAGTTTGCGTCAACTCTGAAATTAAAGTCGTTCGAGGCCCTTCTTTTATTTATCAAAATCAAAACAAAACAAAAAGAAATTCAGTATCAACTATTTGTTGTCAGTCGATATTGCAACTTCTCTCCGCAATGAATAACTCGAGCCATTTTCCATCACTGGCTGATAAACATTTCCCGTGCTACAATTTATAGAGAACCGTTGCATCTACATAGTTTATTCACGTTTTTCTAGGCCACAGGCCCAAAGTACATAACATTTCAAAAATGCGATTACAAATGAAGTGATTCATACGATTTCATAGCATAAAATATATACTTGGACAAATTTATATAAGTAGGTTGATGATTTGAAGACATAAGTCGAACAAACATTTCAAATGAGGGGTTACTGTAGAATTTATAATCTATATATTTCTTTCTTAAGTCCGAAAAGGCACAGCATACAAGTATAAAATGATATTCGTTTTCAATGAGGTTAATATTATATTTAAGGCAGTATCTGCACAAGCGATTTTCAAAGTCTATGCCCATTCGTCGCCCTATTTCGATCATAAGCTGATGGCATCCACATCTAAATCTAGTTAATGCTTGTTTCAATGGTGGAGATTTGATTTGCGTGAGATAGGATTCCGAGTGTAGCATTGTTTTAAAAGTTGAATAAGCTGCCAACTTTGGGCTTGATGATATTGAAGCCTGCCAACGTTGTATATTGCAATCAGATACTCTTTGCTTGAACTCACACATGAACATATCAATATGCCCAACGTCTTGCATAATCCAGGCGTAACCAAATCCGAAATGAAATAAAACATGTTTGATTTTTGTGACCCATGATGATCTGTTAACATTGTCAAGTCCATACAACATGAGATAGGTTTTGGTGAACCGTTGCATCTATAAACTCCATAGTGAGCTCGATTTGCTAGCACGGATATGTCAAGAAAATGCGGCACAACTTAAATTAGCCAGTGATGGAGACTTGCGTGGTGGCTTGTACAGCTGCGTACCGAAAGTTTGTTCACTACACGTGAATCTAAGTATTTCCTTTAAAAATCTGTGCTTTGAAATCCAGGACCACTATGCATTTCTGGTGCAGCGATTTACTATCTAGGTACAACAAAGCGAGGGAAATACCGCAAGGCTTAAATCAGCCAGTAATGCAGACTGGCAAGAGTTATGCCTTGCGTTTGGAAGTTTGTTAACTACATGTGAATCTTAGTGCAAATATCATGTAAATTGACGTTCATTTATGGATAACAATTCTATTTCTGAATACACGCCGTTTCATTTTTTTCTTGTCTTAGTATTCATCGAATGAAAGGATAAAATTTGCTTATACAATACATTTAAAGTAGAAGTTGTATAGTCCATTACACTTTACCCTATATCATGACACTGTTAAAACACCGAGGGGACTGTGTAGTCTAAATTTACCATTTTGCTTAGTTTATACAGATACTTGAAATAAAGAAAAGAATAGTAAACACATTGGTAAAAGGTTAGCCAGATTAAAACCAGGTCGTTAGGCTATCATACCACTTTTTAAAAAAAAACATTATCATTTTTTAAATCATAATGATTTGGTAAACGTCCCATATTCAAATAAAACGAGACCACACTTCAGGACTTTATCGTCGTATCGTTTCATTTCCAGAAACAATATTTCGATTTGCGAAAACAAATATTTTATCATTCGAAGCCGCATTCACATTGTCGTTGTTTGAATTCAATATTTACCGGAATGGAAGCCTGTGTTATATCGTTATTTGTCCCGTTGTGTTCATTTCTCTGCTTACATAGAATTGGACATTCCTTATAATCATTATTGGAATCATAAAACATTACCTGGTACTTTATATCGATATGAATTTTAATATGATTCTTTGATGTGGAAAGAGTGTTTTGTTTAAAGTGTAATGATAATATTGTCAGACAGAAAAGTACATAAGAACAGATGAGCGTATTAATTTGTTTTACGGTAGTATTACATATTGATATCGAATACCACATTTTCGCATGCATAGCTATACATATTCAATGTCACATTGTTGCATGCATACATTCATATCAAATGTTGTATTATCGCATGCATATTGATAACGAATGTTCACATTAGCGCATGCATGCATATTCATATCGAATGTTCACTCTCGTTTGTATACATATCCATACATATGCACATCGAATGACACATTTTCGCATGGACATACATTCATATCGGATGTTCATATTCCTACATGCATACATATACATATCGAATGTCACGTTTGCGCATGCATACTCATGATCAAATGCCACATTGTCGCATTAATTGACGTCATAAAACGATTGTTCATGACATCACTGTTGCTTGACGTCTCAAGAGAGGGGCCGCTTTCTGACTATTTTTACGCGAATCACATGGAATAGAGCGGGTAATAAAGAAATTATTACACTCGAAAGAGTGTCATATGACTTTTATGAAACTCGTGCGAATTAGTGTATAACCCTCGCTCTCGCTCGGGCAATACAAACATTCACACTCGTTTCGTCGTATGACACACTTCCTCGGGTAATAATCTCTATATATCGAGTGTTCACATTCTCGTATGCATACATTTTCATATCGAATGTTCACATTTTGCATGCATATTCATATAGAATGTTTACGTTCTCGCATACATACATGCATGCATGCATACAAGTTACAATTCAGATTGGCTTGAAAACGTTACTTCATGTACATACAGTAAATGTTAATAAGACGATACATGAGATTCAGCTGACTTGAGTCATAATTTCCCACATAACCCTGTTTTCATACAGTGATATCCCTGGGTTAAAAACAACACATCTAAAGCTATGAAATTTGCATTTTCCCAACCCAAGGGAGTTGAAATTGAGAAGTAGATTTATGATAGAGAGAAGCATTTTGTATTACCAATAACGTATACCATTTAATTCTTCGAGATTTAAAACCTTTATTTGACTCTAATTTAATAATAATTTCAATAGTCAAAATTGGAACAGCAAGTCAAGTCATTCAACTTTAACAGTTTAGAATATCACAAGATTAACCACTTTAAACAATAACGTTTTCACAATACAAGATATTATGAATAAATAAAGATGATATTAGAGTACTTCGCGGAAAAGTTCCACAAGGTTGCGCTTGTTGACAAGAAGCAATGAAAGTGGGTGGGGCGGTCTTGATGAAAGCCGATATTTAGGGTACGTCTGTTTACACGAATCTTGTGTTTTGAATACTCCATTTACATAAGAAAATCGTTTCGTAAGTCAAACGTTCAATGCGGAAATTCTTGGTCGGCGTAACCACTTTGAAGAATTCTGTGAAGTTATGGAAAATGAGACGCGAGTTATTTTCCCGGCGCAGGAATAAACGATCAGGAACAGCGATAATACGGAAAGTAAACCGTGCCACGTGCAGGAAGCGTTAGCAGCAAATCTGACACGGGGCCGAGATTTGCTTCCAATCTTGCAATATTTGATTAGAGGTCCTGGAATGTTGCTTTTTGACCTCTCACCTCGGCTCGTATCAGTGTTATTTGCCCTGACAGACCCACCGTTGTTGTCATAACACCCCTCTTTGACGGTTCCATGTTCTTCTAATTGGTGCCCTAGCTGTTTTCATCTCGGAGGACGCCTGTTGATAGGGGAGCCCGGCCCATGGATACGAGACCCGGCGTTGGATCTTTCCAAGTTTTCTATGGAATCTAAGTAATTTTCGGTACCAGGTAAGTGGATTAAGATTTAAGAATGTTGTCTTACACGAAGTTGCCCATTGTTATGGGATGACCATTCTTTGGTGAGATGCTTTATATAAGTGAATGAACTGTATCCCGGGAGGGCACATGTTCATATGGAAGACGTGAGTGTTGTTACCATTGCATCTGAGGAGATTTCGTTATCATGACACTGGCTTCTGCACATCGTGATTCATATGCATAGTTATTTCTTCAGAGAATATGATATGGTTCTTTGAAAATAAGTTTTAGACAATCTTATAAATGGTTTGTTTACATCGTATCACGATTGTTGGTGAGTGGTTTGAAACCTAGCAGGGAAGTGCAGCCAAGCAGTGACAGCTGAATAACATTTCAAATTAATTTTTTTCAATGATCATAGACTTGCCATAATTTCTTTAGAATGATTCTTTAAATTTATGCTGAAGTGACCAGATACTGGACTATTAGTGTGAACTGATAAGTCTTTGGCTCAGATATTCAAATGTTGAAAGTTATTGTATTCTTACCATTTCATAAAATTAAATAAAAGAGTATATCACAAAAACCATGATGTCAAAATACCAAACAGGAGCTTGCAAATTATTATGAGTTAACTAAATGCATCAATGTTTTGTTGAATTTGTCGCTTGATTTTTTTAGATGATTAAGTGCACTATATATATATATATGTATATATATATATATATATATATATATATATATATATATATATATATATATATATATATATATATATATATATATATGCGCAGTGGATTTACAATGCAACAACAACATTGTTTTTTCAATGAAATTAGCCATTAGTGCAAATGAGACATGATTTGATAACTGAGTTATCCATTATCTTTTCCTAAAAGTTATATCCTACTTTATCTTGAATTGAGGGACTATGGACACAATTGAACAGTTTAACACTCAAAACATGAAACTTGAACACTCTCAACCACACTTTAACACTCCAACTAGATATATCGAAACATCAATCACGTGACTTTCATGGGATATCCTCTCTGAGTATCAACACCACTGAATGTAATAGATAACACAGGTGTATAGAGGGGAAATTATAGAGTGACATTATGAAGTTGAACATCAGACACATGCCCACAATTGAACACAATCAAAGACATGAACATATGAACACATTAACTCTCAAGCATATGAACACATGAACACTCAAACACATGAACTCTAGAGCATATGAACACATTAACTCTAGAGTATTTGAACACATATGAACTCTAGAACATATGACCACTCAAACACATGAACACATTAACTCTAGAACATATGAACATGTGAACTCTAGAACATATGAACCCATTAACTCTAGAGCATTTGAACATATGAACACATATGAACTCTAGAACATATGAACACTCAAACATGTGAACACATTAACTCTAGAACATATGAACACATGAACACGTGAACTCTAGAACATATGAACAAATGAACACGTGAACTCTAGAACATATGAACTCTAGAGAAACATATGAACACATTAACACTCAAACACATGAACTCTAGAGAAACATGTGAACACTTAAACACACTCAACCACACTTCAACACTCAAACTAGATATATCGTAACACCAATCACGTGGCTCTCCTAGAACATTGTTCATATTTCCGCAGTCAGTGAATGTCATAGGTAGGCAGGTATATATAGAAGGGTAAACTAGACAGTGACATTATAAAATCGCCTGCATCCGTGGTCTGACATTATCCAGATTGTGTTGGAGATAGAGAACAGTGTAGAATTTCACTTGTCTTGTGTTGACCAAATATTCTAAAGGAGCCTTAGACAATGAGGATGAACCTGGAACGTATCTAGACTTGCTTTTCTAGGAGGATTGGATTAAAGAAAGTTTGAGAAAAACTGTGAGTTTGAGTTGTCAAAACATGAAGAAAACCTTTTTGATACAAGAAATAATTCTGTGAGGCTGTCTTGGATTTGTATTTTGCTTAAAGAGATAATATTGCATTATCTGTGGATAGAGATTTATTTGAGTTTCCGAACAGAAGTGTATTTCATTTCTTTTTTGGAGTTCAGATATACAAATGGAGACTGAAGAAACATACATGGTTTTGGAGGTTATGTAGACTCTAAAGTGTGAAACCTATTTCATAGGAGGAATAATTCATGGACTGTGAAACGGACTCCCGATCTGAAAAACATTAAATGCAAATAATTATTTTCTTGTGAAAACTTCAAAAGGAATATGTGATTCAGTATACTGAGAGAGATATAAATTGAATTCTTCTATTTGGACTCTACCTCAAATACATTGATAATAATTGGAATAATAGGTAAGATTTTGATACAGTTCACCGTACCAATTTTGGTGAAATTTTTCTTGATTGCATTTTCTACTGATGATCATACTTATGAAGATGTTTATTTGTAAAAAATAATTTATGTTCCATTGAGTCATGTGAAAGTTTTTTTAGGGAATGCTTATAGACATGAAAAGGATAATAGTGACTTGGTGCACTTAGGGACAGTCCCAGTTGTATGGTTACTAAGGGTGTAACAATACATCGAACTATCGATGTATCGCAATAGTTGGCTTGGCAATAGTACTATATCGATAGTATATACAAAAACACTATCACTATCGCGATAGTAAGGTTAACTATCGATACTATCGAAACTATTAAATTTCCCTTAAATTTGTATGATTTACACAAGCCTCACTGCATTTAATTTTCATTTTAGAATGTCGAAAGGGAAGAATTAGAGATAGGAAATAGCAAAGTGACAAAAAGTCTTTTCAGTTATGATTTCTTTATTGATTTTGGTTCCATAGTCCTTACATAAATTAAACATTTCTACTAAAACTTATAAGAAATCTAGCTTATTATTGCGTATTTGTACAAAAAAACGTATCGCAATAGTTATTGCAATAGTGAGTTACAATAGTCTATCGCTATCGCAATAGTAAGTGGCATTAGACTATCGCTATCGCAATAGTCTCCTTGGGTCAATCGTCACCCCTAATAGTTACCAGGGAGTAAAGGTGTGACATGAACTGGAGATCAAATGATTGGATGAGAAATATCAATCTGTAAATCATGGTAAGTTCCATGCTAACGACTGTACACCAAAGTATTATATAGGGTAAAATAAGGAAGTAAACTCCAGGCACTGTTTATTTGTAAAACCTCTGTAGAGATATATCTCAGTGTGTGGTAGATGTCTGTACCTTAATAATTGTGGATTGGTCTCCCAGGTACAGAACTTGGAACAGGTGAGAAGGTAGTTAACCTGTGATCTGACACAGGTAAGAAAGGAGGTAAAGGAATATGTCTAAATAACTAATTGATTATCGTGTGAATCTTATCTTTTAGTAAATGCTTATAGATATTGAAAAGGATAATGGATGTAAGGAACATTTACTCAGTGCAATTAGTGGCAGCATCAGTTGTGTACTTTTGAGAGAGATGAGATTGTGTAAAGGTCTGTCTTGAATTTATATACAATGATTGAGTGCAAAATCGTCTATTTGTTAAACATAGCTGATTGCTCCCTATGTGGCAGAGCTTTGTAACACAACTGTACGCAAAGGTAAACGTAGGTAGTAGGTTAGGAACTGTACTGCAGGTAATGTTTATTTGTAAAACCTCTATTGAGATCTCTGTATGTGGTAGATGTCTGTATAACCTTAATGTTTGTTTGTGGATTGTTCTCCAGGTACAGAAATTGGCCAGGTGAGAAAGTAATTAACCCATGATCTCATTTGGCACAGGTAAGTAGGTAATGATAGGTGTAGTGTGAGACAGTGATTAGCTCTCATTATAAGGTAATTATCAGTTACCAAAGGGTTACATCTTTTTTTTGTGATGAAAATGCTGATGAACAGAAGACTCCTAGTTTGAAGTGGTGTTTTTTCATTTAGAATCTTGATATCATATAAGGGGTTCATTTTGGTAAAGATCCTTACTAAACTTGTTCATTCTATGGCCTGTTAGCTCTGGAATATTTTGAAGTCGTCTTTTCGCTGAATAGATTTGAAAAAGGTTAACATTAAATTCCATTTATTGAAATTACTCTAAGGTAATCGTAGTGACTAGCGATGATATGAAGTCCACGTATCAGTAGCATTACACTCTAAGGAACTACTTTTAACTCGCTAAGATAGCCTTAGTATTGAGATGTTCAAAGATACTCCCTTAGAGTTACCTATCCACCCAATCCCCCCCTTTGTACTTTGAAAAAAAAACTTTTCCTATTTGTATATTCTTTTATGACAGACTTTTTCCTATGCAATGTGAGTAGGACCAGATAAGATGCATACTCCTTACAGTGTTTACACCTGATGAGAACCCTGTGTGGAGTTTATCCAAGTTGACAGGTACCACATGCCTGTGTGTTAGAGAGTGAGAAACAGAAGGTGGCACCTGGAACTGTTCCTGATGGTATCAGAGAGCAGGAATTATGGTCAATCAGAAACAGGTGGAATAAGAAAACAGTGTCACTTTGTAGTACAGGCCAGGACGTTGTACTTGGGGCTGTAATGTTCTGTGATTGTGAAAGGAATTGATATCATAACTATTTTTTTTAATGGCAGATTTTTTAAAAGGAAATGTTTGTAGATATAGTAGAACTTTAAGATTATCTAATTTGTATTAAAGTCAAATGATTGTAAGTTTTTTTTAAAATCATGAACATTTGTAATTTGTATTTTAAAGATTTAAATGTGTTTGGTAGATTTAAAACAAAAATAGATTTCTTTAAATATACTTACTCAAAATTATAATTAGATAAAAAATAATACTCATTTTTCAATTATATTTTTTGAAACGTACAAAAATTAGATATACAAATACAAAATTAAATATATCTTTACAAATTGAATTATTTAAAAAAACAATTTTGTTAAATGTTTAAAAATAATCAATACTTCTGCCATTGTTTATAATTGTTCCACTTTGTCTATACCAAATTAAACATCTTAATACGAAATACCTGTGCCTTAAAGTTAAATACCAGTGCCAAGTTAGGTGCAAATCCCTGCAACTTTCTGTATATACGTAGACTGCAATACTCCCCTGTGAGTCAATATAAGCATTACATACCAGACACCCAACCTGTCTACAGTCGGTGCATCTACCTGGGGAGGAATCTTGTTAACTTCCCAGCATGTATCATGCATTGTGTGCAAAACACCTGTTGAATAAATTGAATATTCCTGAAAACTATTTATTACTTTTGAATTGGTTTTGAGGTAATTTGAGGTAATTCTTTATGGTTTTGGAGATTGATTTAAAAAAGATGTTTCTTTTGAAACAAGTTCCAAGATTGACATATACCAAAATCGTTTTCAAATAAGTATATATATATATATATAGACAACATTTTAAAAAGTTTTACAAGTATACAGTCACAAACATTCAAAAGTAAAAAAAGACACAGAGCCATTTTTACTTCAACATGTTTCATTGGTATCATCAGGGAGTATGTATATATATATTCAAGGTGATATTGTAATGGGTGAATATAGATTTAAATGGATTCACACCAAAAATTACAAGAATTGGTACATTGCAGATATATAGAATACTAAACGATGTCCTGTTTGATAACATGTTTATGAAATGAGTGAATGGTTTGGTATTTTAACGAGCGAAAGCGAGTTAAATACCGATGCCATTCAAGAGTTTCATAAACATGTTATCGAACGGGACCGAGTTTAGTATTTTATTTATTACTCAATGATGTAAATAGCTCTGAATTGCAAGAAAATCGTTTTTATTGACGCTAACTTGCAAATAGGTCACTCTCCATTGGAGTCGCGCGGGCTAACATTGTGAGGTCATCCAAAAACGACTATGACGTCACGCGCCGATTGTGACGTTACGGCAGCACGTGCTGGTATCACACATGTGTGTAACCGACTCATTGTTATCTAATGAGTGATCTCACCACTTTTGAGTAATAAACTTTGATCCCAAATATGACAGTGTCATATTATTATCTATATACCCACACATAGTAAATGAATAAACATGCCCTGGAAAAATAGTGAGAATAGTTACAACTTTACTTCGCCATCTACCTACTTCAGCAGTTACTTATCTAACAATGCATTACCTCAGTAAGTGAGAAGATTATAAAGTCAGACTACCTGTTTCCTGATTTTAGATTAAATCAAGATACGGAAGGTAAAATTGGCAGTCAGCTGACTGAGATCGGAAAGGTTTTCTGGCAGTATCAGTTTTAGTGATAGTTGATCCAGTAAGATGAATGTTTATTTCCGGAAGAGGTAATTTTATCTTTGATCTTTAAGTCGGAACGGTTTTACCTCATGGCGGGTCTGATACTTGTATTAACCTAGATGGAGTGGTAGATATTGAAAAGGATGTGTGAGAGAAAATATTTGTTTTTTAACTTTAGAGCTAAAATTTTATGACCTTTAACCACCTAATATTGAAAAAAATATATCAAAATCTTATCAAGCAAGTCAAAACTGTATAGTAACAAAATTACAATCTGATAAATTTCCTCCCTGAGTTGTCGATTTCTTTTCATAAAAATAAGATCACTTTTGCTTCATCATTTCATTTCAAGTTAACCCGTCCTAGTGACCAACAACTTGTTATGGAATTGTTTATAGATAGGTGAAACATTGTCTGAGGTGTTGAAAGTTCCGTGATAAGAAGAAGACATTGTAATTCATGTGCTTGATGAAAGCTGTCTTGTAACAGATGCCAGTTGCTTACCATTATCTTCTCCAAGACAAGCTCTGTGGCGCCTATTGTGTTAGTTCCAGGAAGTCGGTGCTGTGTTGGAACTGATGGATAGAGGTGTTGACAACTGGGTAACAGTGGTTGTACTGGACAGGTATCTGGACGATTTCTGGACTATCTGAATTCAGTCGCTTGAGTCACATTTTTCTACAAATTGTCTATTATATTACAACAGTGCAAGGATTCAGATTGTTTGCAATCAAATTTTATTAAGGCAATCAGCAACACTATTTTTATTGTTCATGCAGCGTTTTCTGTAGGCTTTGGGTAGAGCAGTACACTCCTGTGAGACAAATGGATAAATGGATTTACTGGCCACAACATCTGGACATTTTTTGGACTATCTGAATTCTCTTCCTATAGAGGTTGCTAGAGTCCATGTTCTTGACATATGACCTCTACTACATAACAACAGTAAGTGGTAGTAACTGTTTGAGGATTGCAGATAAATGTTATATTTGCAATCAGCAACACTTTTTAAAATTGAGCCTAGAGTCTTTTCTGTAAGCTTTGGGTTAACAAGAGCACACACATTTCTCATATAAGATAGAATTCAGTTTTGTGACAACTGATCAAATTATTGTTATTGGATTAAGATAAAGGCAATGATGCCTGTGTTTTTAAATATTCCCGATACCAGGAATAAAATCATTCTCCCTCCACAGAGCTACTTTAGTCATTTCTTCCCACAGAACCTCTGTTACATTTGGGCTGTATTTCACAAATCTTAACAAAAGCGCTAAGTAGTGAAAGTTTGCTAAATGAATACCATCCTTATTTCTATCCAAAATATAAACATCTGACATGTCTTGTAAGAGATATGTGCACATCACAGAGGTGAAGGAACTCTATGCTTCTCAGTGGTTACGAAACATACCGACCAGTAGCGGTTGAATATGAAACAGTGTCACTGATTGTAGTACTTTGTTTGCAACTGATCAGGATTCTCTAATTGTACTATGTTGTGACAGAGGTTACATGGGAAGAAATGACTTGAGTAAACTCAGTGTGGAGTGCCATATTGAATGAAAGTTTTGGGGAAGATTGACATTTGTATCCTCGGTGGAGTGAAAATAGAATAATTTGAAAATGTTGAAATATATTTCAATGAATATAGGATTGTGAAACCCTGTATCTTAAATATAAACTTTTGTTTCTTGGTATTTGAAATCTCAGACGCAAAGGAGTAAGGCACTGGAAACCAATTAGTGGTACATAAAAAACATAAACACCATTCCATTCAGTTTACACATCAGTATCAACACAGACCAAGGAACGTCTTTAGGTGAAGCAATTGAGATGTTATAAAGTGTGGTAGTAATGTCTCTAGCAGTGGATGGCTGGTAACCTGCAGATTGTAAACCCACTGAGTAAAGATTACTGATTACTCATCTAGCCACCTGCTGCTTAATGCATATACAGTGTTAGTGTATGATATACACATAGCAGATAGGAGTAATGGAACCATCCAGGAATCTTTTAACTTGAAGATTGGATATCAAATTGAATATTAATAATGATATGGATATTGGCTTTTCTGACTCTGAATCTGAAGAATAATGAGACTGAGAGAGTCATTTCACTTGAAAAAATAATTGTATATATTCAAGATATTTTCCTATTAGACCATGAACTATCTTGATATGTCAGTTTGTTGATAAATCTTAAAAATAATATGTATAACTTTCAGTATGTAATGGCTAATTTAAGAAAATTCAAATATGGGTAATAAACTCTGTTTAAGACTGTTTAATATTGGAGCTGAAAGAAAAAATAAAATTGTCTTAAAAATGAAATTATTGTTTTCACTGAGTTGAGTGGAAATAATATATTTCATCACAAGGTTTAAGTTAAATGATTTTTATGTGAAATATGTGATTGATGTTAAATGATTTTCATGCCAATAATTTCATCACAAAAAACAAGTAATGGCATATTGTTGTCAGAATGTCCCTTCCTTGCAAAGCTTAATTAAACTGAAAAATTTCTGATTCAGAAAGATTACATCATGTAATAATTAGAATATCTGTCAATTCTACTATCATCTTGTTAGGTGGGGCAGCGATGGAGCTCTCTAAATTTTCTACCTCAAACAAAGAGACAAATTTATTGTATTTGTCAAATAAAAGAGATACCCTTATATATTTGTTTCTACATGTATTCTGTGCAATCTATTGACTATCTCTTTTAATAGCTATTTAATTAATTTGTTTGAGCTTTGCTATAATTTACACCATTATGAAAATATTCATTGATATATTATATTCATGTGATAATCTATATATTGATCATGTCACTTGAAACTATTTACATCCAAAGTAATCATATTTGCTTCCCCAATTCAAATATTCAAAATAAACGTTAGAATAAATATCATATAAAAAAACACCATACCAAGAATTGCTATTTATTTGTGACAACTATGTAAATGAAGCTCTTACACGCAACGTTTACACGATAATAACAGTCATACCACTTATCAACAATTTTCTCAGCAATTATCTCAAATGTCATGATATTGTTCTGCAAAACCAAACTGAATATTGCGGCATTCATGGAATGCCATAATTGGCCTTTCTAATTAATTCTGTAATTAGTTGTGCAAGATATTTGAACATTTCTGTCTCAGTTGGTTGAGTATTTTCGACGAGGGAGGAGGGACGTACGTATCCCCCTCGGTGGCTGCTGCTGCTATGTTAACTAAGTAACGGTGCTGGCTGCACACTCAAGAGCTGCTTTCGGATGTAGCCGGCATCAGGCTGGACCAGCTCTCCCCATAGTGTGAGTAGAAACAGTTTTCTGGAAAGTAGTACTATTTTCATCTTTGTTTAAATTTCGACTTTTGTTGTTATATCTTTATATGATTTTGAAGATATCTCCGGAAAACCTTGATCAGAATTAAACTCTCCAGAAGGTTTGACAAGTTTTCTTAAAAAGTGTATTTATAAAAAGTTTTCTATTTTGAGCAAGGCAGTCGTTTTGATAATGGTACTTTTATGATTTGTTTAGCTTTGATACTTGTTCGGAAATCAGGTTTTCTCAGTTTGTCTCAGGGGAATCAGAGAATGTAAAATGAAAATTTTAAAATTGGCATGTGGAGATTTTGACACTTGTTTGGAAATGAGTATTTTCAGAAGATTTGAACATATCTTTAAATAGAATAAATTTTAAGTTCTTAGGAAAGCATTATTTATTTCGAGTGAAGATAGTTGTTCGGAAAATGAATGATTTGATCAACTCTCCATGATTAGAGTAATTAAGTTGTGAAAAATGTGATTCAACATTATATGGTGTATGATACTTAACTTTATAGCTCATCTGGCCTGAAAGCCATAATGGTCTTATGGCATGGCATGGTGTCCGTCTTCTGTCCGTCAGTTCATCCGTCAATCCAGTACAAAAGGCTATAGAAAGCTGAAATTTTATGTACGGAGTCCTTGGTCAATGAGGATACTAAATTTTAGATTTTGTGACCCCATGACCCCAAATAGGGTCACAGGGGTTAGGACCCAAAAACCTATTTTCATCTTCTTCTCCAATACGAAATGCTCTAGAAAGCTAAAATGTTGTGTGCAGACTCCTTGGCCAATATTGGGATTCAAAATTGTAGATTTGGTGACCCCCACATGTGGGTCAAAAGGGTCATGACTTAACAACCTTTCTTTTTCTTGTAAACAATGTATTAGTTGAGATTGCTTAGATCTTCAACCTTAGATGGTAAATCACTAAAGTCCTGATGACCTACAGAGCTCTATTTACTTAGAACAGAAACATGTATTAGGAAAATAGTATTCTGATTAAGACCAAGACATTCGCTGCAACTTTGAAACAAGAATAGCCATACGTTTCTCCAAACATCCCTTGATAAACTTTAAATTAAAATGTTTTGATATCTAAAATTCGCCATTTAAAGCATGTTGTGATAAGAGCTTTTTCAAGTTGAATGAGTCATAATGTATATCTTTTGCAGTTCCGAGTTTGAATTTGATATAAGCTTGTTTTATCAGTAAGAAAGCTATAATCAAAGGCCCTCTGAAAGATGCTAATCATCCAAAGATTTGATTTCTGATAAACTACTTCAATTTTAATAATTTTTGTTCAAAGTAAATGATAACCAAAGTTTGACTTCCTATAAACATCATGATAAACAACTTCAATTTTAATAAAAAAAATTCAAAGTACCGTAAATGATAACAAAGTTGCCTGAAAGGTATCATATCCCTTATAAAATTTGTTAAACAAATGATTCAATGTTGTCTTTATTCTTCTTTAGAGTTAGTGGTATAGACAGACTTTAAGGCCTCTCTCTGATACAGCGATCATTGAACAATTGAACTTTATTACTCAATGGTGGTGAGATAACTCATTAGATAACAATGAGTTGGTTGCACACGGGTGTGATATCGCGTGCTGTTGTAACGTCATAATTGGCACGTGACGTCGTAGTCGTTTTTGGTTGTTGTCACAATGCTAGCCTCGCGACTGCAAAAGCGGGTGACCTATTTGCAAGTGAGCGTCACATAAAACAATTTTCTTGCAATTCAGCGTTATTTACATCATTGAGTAATAAATAAACTTTTGAATGGCATCGGTATTTATCTCGCTTTCGCTCGTTAAAATACCTAACCATTCACTCGTTTAATAAACATGTTATCAAACGGGACATCGTTTAGTATTCTATATATATATATATATCGCATGTTAATAGTGTTTGCATAGAGAAATATTCATAATAATATGGACTTTACTGAGTTTGTTTCCAATTTGATAAACATTTTTGCGTAGTCATTGGGTTTAGAAACATCATGACATGATATCCATCTTCAATCAGAGAGATACTGTTATAAAAACTTTCAAATTAACAAGTTTGATCTATTGACAAACTAAGCAATTGACAGCAAAATCAGATCAAGATTATCCATAGTGTTCTGTTCATCGTCCAAAATAGTTCATTTTGGTTAGAAGTAGGTTACATTTGCAATTTCATTTGTACGCTGTATAAGTCCACATGCAGAATTAAAGAGACAAGTAATTGCCATCTGAACCAGCCCTTGGTGAAGGTGGAATCCGGATGAACAGTAAATGTCAATGTTGATGGCCTGAACAATGCTGCTTATCTTTATTGCTTCAACTGTGATTTAATTGTCTTGGTAGGCAATTTGTTTCCAGAATTGATTTGAAGGAGCAATTGGTTTTTGTTTGTGAATAGACACATTGCAATGAGTGAAACATGCATTATTTCCTAGAGGTATGATTGAAAAGTTTGAAAGTGAGAACTTTCAGCAGTCAAGGATTCGTTTATTTTCTTGGTAGATTCTTTTCCTAATACATGATATAGTTTTCACCCATGAAGGGTTATTGGTCACATTTACAATGGTTTTGAATTTGAAACTCTATGGGAATTATTGGTAATTGATATTGAACTATAGAAAAATTAATTAAAAATTATACGGCAACATAGAATTTTTTTAAAATGCCAACTTTGTTCTAGTGTAAATGAAAACATAACACAGAATTTTATTGAAAGATCATACTTTATAATCTTTCTAAACATTTGTCAGTAAATTTGGCAGTGAGGGAGAATCTGAGTCGTGGTAGAAGTCTGACTTGTGAAAAACAAAAACAAAATCGAAAAAATATCTGTTTTCTTTATAGATTTGAAAAGATCTTGAAGTTTAATTCCTTTATGAGATTTTGTTTACAAATAGGATTTAATTTGTATAGAACTGTGTTTTCGATATTATAAAAAAAAAAAAAGGTTTGTGAAAAAAACACCAAATGAATACCGATTTGTCAGCATTTTATGACTTCTATGAGAGAACCGTTTGTTCATCACAACTCAACCCATGGTGTACCGTAGATGGAATCTAGATGGACAGTAAATGTCTGCCTTGATGACCAAAACAATGCAGCTTATCTTTATTGCTTCCTTCACCTGTTAACTCAGGGTCCTAATGCCAAATTGGTATCTATCATTGACTGGTAGCAACAATGTTCTTTTGTGTTAGAAATTGTATCTATTATTTAATGGGTAGCAACATTGTTTTGTGTGTGTTAGAAATTGTATCTAATATTTAACTGGTTGCAACATTGTTCTTATACGTCATAATATCTTTCTTATGTTCAAAGGTTTTAGTATTTTAATCCATGTGTCCATGTGTCATCAGTAAAGCTGTATGAACCAAAACAGCTTTGGCATTTTAAAGTTTGTTCAATATATCTTATGCTATAGATCTATAGAGTTTTGATGATAGACAGATGCAGTAGTAGTTTGTTCCACTGTGAGTGTAGTAGAGACAGGATGTATCTCCTTGTAGTGATGGTGGGTTCCTACAGTCAGCTGTGTACAGGTGTAGTTTGTTCCACTGTGTGAGTGTAGTAGAGACAGGATATATCTCCTTGTAGTGATGGTGGGTTCCTACAGTCAGCTGTGTACAGGTGTAGTTTGTTCCACTGTGTGAGTGTAGTAGAGACAGGATATATCTCCTTGTATTGATGGTGGGTTCCTACAGTCAGCTGTGTACAGGTGTAGTTTGTTCCACTGTGTGAGTGTAGTAGAGACAGGTTATATCTCCTTGTAGTGATGGTGGGTTCCTACAGTCAGCTGTGTACAGGTGTAGTTTGTTCCACTGTGTGAGTGTAGTAGAGACAGGATATATCTCCTTGTAGTGATGGTAGGTTCCTACAGTCAGCTGTGTACAGGTGTAGTTTGTTCCACTGTGTGAGTGTAGTAGAGACAGGATATATCTCCTTGTAGTGATGGTGGGTTCCTACAGTCAGCTGTGTACAGGTGTAGTTTGTTCCACTGTGTGAGTGTAGTAGAGACAGGTTATATCTCCCTGTAGTGATGGTGGGTTCCTACAGTCAGCTGTGTACAGGTGTAGTTTGTTCCACTGTGTGAGTGTAGTAGAGACAGGTTATATCTCCTTGTAGTGATGGTGGGTTCCTACAGTCAGCTGTGTACAGGTGTAGTTTGTTCCACTGTGTGAGTGTAGTAGAGACAGGATATATCTCCTTGTAGTGATGGTAGGTTCCTACAGTCAGCTGTGTACAGGTGTAGTTTGTTCCACTGTGTGAGTGTAGTAGAGACAGGTTATATCTCCCTGTAGTGATGGTGGGTTCCTACAGTCAGCTGTGTACAGGTGTAGTTTGTTCCACTGTGTGAGTGTAGTAGAGACAGGATATATCTCCTTGTAGTGATGGTAGGTTCCTACAGTCAGCTGTGTACAGGTGTAGTTTGTTCCACAGTGTGAGTGCAGTAGAGACAGGATATATCTCCTTGTAGGGATGGTAGGTTCCTACAGTCAGCTGTGTACAGTTGTAGTTTGTTCCACAGTGTGAGTGTAGTAGAGACAGGATGTATCTCCTTGTAGTGATGGTGGGTTCCTACAGTCAGCTGTGTACAGGTGTAGTTTGTTCCACTGTGTGAGTGTAGTAGAGACAGGTTATATCTCCTTGTAGTGATGGTGGGTTCCTACAGTCAGCTGTGTACAGGTGTAGTTTGTTCCACTGTGAGTGTAGTAGAGACAGGATGTATCTCCCTGTAGTGATGGTGGGTTCCTACAGTCAGCTGTGTACAGGTGTAGTTTGTTCCACTGTGTGAGTGTAGTAGAGACAGGTTATATCTCCTTGTAGTGATGGTGGGTTCCTACATTCAGCTGTGTACAGGTGTAGTTTGTTCCACTGTGTGAGTGTAGTAGAGACAGGATATATCTCCTTGTAGTGATGGTGGGTTCCTACAGTCAGCTGTGTACAGGTGTAGTTTGTTCCACTGTGTGAGTGTAGTAGAGACAGGTTATATCTCCCTGTAGTGATGGTGGGTTCCTACAGTCAGCTGTGTACAGGTGTAGTTTGTTCCACTGTGTGAGTGTAGTAGAGACAGGATATATCTCCTTGTAGTGATGGTAGGTTCCTACAGTCAGCTGTGTACAGGTGTAGTTTGTTCCACTGTGTGAGTGTAGTAGAGACAGGTTATATCTCCTTGTAGTGATGGTGGGTTCCTACAGTCAGCTGTGTACAGGTGTAGTTTGTTCCACTGTGTGAGTGTAGTAGAGACAGGTTATATCTCCTTGTATTGACGGTGGGTTCCTACAGTCAGCTGTGTACAGGTGTAGTTTGTTCCACTGTGTGAGTGTAGTAGAGACAGGTTATATCTCCTTGTAGTGATGGTGGGTTCCTACAGTCAGCTGTGTACAGGTGTAGTTTGTTCCACTGTGTGAGTGTAGTAGAGACAGGATATATCTCCTCGTATTGACGGTGGGTTCCTACAGTCAGCTGTGTACAGGTGTAGTTTGTTCCACTGTGTGAGTGTAGTAGAGACAGGTTATATCTCCTTGTAGTGATGGTGGGTTCCTACAGTCAGCTGTGTACAGGTGTAGTTTGTTCCACTGTGTGAGTGTAGTAGAGACAGGATATATCTCCCTGTAGTGATGGTGGGTTCCTACAGTCAGCTGTGTACAGGTGTAGTTTGTTCCACTGTGTGAGTGTAGTAGAGACAGGATGTATCTCCTTGTAGTGATGGTGGGTTCCTACAGTCAGCTGTGTACAGGTGTAGTTTGTTCCATTGTGTGAGTGTAGTAGAGACAGGATATATCTCCTTGTAGTGATGGTGGGTTCCTACAGTCAGCTGTGTACAGTTGTAGTTTGTTCCACTGTGTGAGTGTAGTAGAGACAGGATATATCTCCTTGTAGTGATGGTAGGTTCCTACAGTCAGCTGTGTACAGGTGTAGTTTGTTCCACTGTGTGAGTGTAGTAGAGACAGGTTATATCTCCTTGTAGTGATGGTGGGTTCCTACAGTCAGCTGTGTACAGGTGTAGTTTGTTCCACTGTGTGAGTGTAGTAGAGACAGGATATATCTCCTTGTAGTGATGGTAGGTTCCTACAGTCAGCTGTGTACAGGTGTAGTTTGTTCCACTGTGTGAGTGTAGTAGAGACAGGATATATCTCCTTGTAGTGATGGTGGGTTCCTACAGTCAGCTGTGTACAGGTGTAGTTTGTTCCACTGTGTGAGTGTAGTAGAGACAGGTTATATCTCCTTGTAGTGATGGTGGGTTCCTACAGTCAGCTGTGTACAGGTGTAGTTTGTTCCACTGTGTGAGTGTAGTAGAGACAGGTTATATCTCCTTGTAGTGATGGTGGGTTCCTACAGTCAGCTGTGTACAGGTGTAGTTTGTTCCACTGTGTGAGTGTAGTAGAGACAGGTTATATCTCCTTGTATTGACGGTGGGTTCCTACAGTCAGCTGTGTACAGGTGTAGTTTGTTCCACTGTGTGAGTGTAGTAGAGACAGGTTATATCTCCTTGTAGTGATGGTGGGTTCCTACAGTCAGCTGTGTACAGGTGTAGTTTGTTCCACTGTGTGAGTGTAGTAGAGACAGGATATATCTCCTTGTAGTGATGGTAGGTTCCTACAGTCAGCTGTGTACAGGTGTAGTTTGTTCCACTGTGTGAGTGTAGTAGAGACAGGTTATATCTCCCTGTAGTGATGGTGGGTTCCTACAGTCAGCTGTGTACAGGTGTAGTTTGTTCCACTGTGTGAGTGTAGTAGAGACAGGATATATCTCCTTGTAGTGATGGTTGGTTCCTACAGTCAGCTGTGTACAGGTGTAGTTTGTTCCACAGTGTGAGTGCAGTAGAGACAGGATATATCTCCTTGTAGGGATGGTAGGTTCCTACAGTCAGCTGTGTACAGTTGTAGTTTGTTCCACAGTGTGAGTGTAGTAGAGACAGGATGTATCTCCTTGTAGTGATGGTGGGTTCCTACAGTCAGCTGTGTACAGGTGTAGTTTGTTCCACTGTGTGAGTGTAGTAGAGACAGGTTATATCTCCTTGTAGTGATGGTGGGTTCCTACAGTCAGCTGTGTACAGGTGTAGTTTGTTCCACTGTGAGTGTAGTAGAGACAGGATGTATCTCCCTGTAGTGATGGTGGGTTCCTACAGTCAGCTGTGTACAGGTGTAGTTTGTTCCACTGTGTGAGTGTAGTAGAGACAGGTTATATCTCCTTGTAGTGATGGTGGGTTCCTACATTCAGCTGTGTACAGGTGTAGTTTGTTCCACTGTGTGAGTGTAGTAGAGACAGGATATATCTCCTTGTAGTGATGGTGGGTTCCTACAGTCAGCTGTGTACAGGTGTAGTTTGTTCCACTGTGTGAGTGTAGTAGAGACAGGTTATATCTCCCTGTAGTGATGGTGGGTTCCTACAGTCAGCTGTGTACAGGTGTAGTTTGTTCCACTGTGTGAGTGTAGTAGAGACAGGATATATCTCCTTGTAGTGATGGTAGGTTCCTACAGTCAGCTGTGTACAGGTGTAGTTTGTTCCACTGTGTGAGTGTAGTAGAGACAGGTTATATCTCCTTGTAGTGATGGTGGGTTCCTACAGTCAGCTGTGTACAGGTGTAGTTTGTTCCACTGTGTGAGTGTAGTAGAGACAGGTTATATCTCCTTGTATTGACGGTGGGTTCCTACAGTCAGCTGTGTACAGGTGTAGTTTGTTCCACTGTGTGAGTGTAGTAGAGACAGGTTATATCTCCTTGTAGTGATGGTGGGTTCCTACAGTCAGCTGTGTACAGGTGTAGATTGTTCCACTGTGTGAGTGTAGTAGAGACAGGTTATATCTCCTTGTAGTGATGGTGGGTTCCTACAGTCAGCTGTGTACAGGTGTAGTTTGTTCCACTGTGTGAGTGTAGTAGAGACAGGATATATCTCCCTGTAGTGATGGTGGGTTCCTACAGTCAGCTGTGTACAGGTGTAGTTTGTTCCACTGTGTGAGTGTAGTAGAGACAGGATGTATCTCCTTGTAGTGATGGTGGGTTCCTACAGTCAGCTGTGTACAGGTGTAGTTTGTTCCATTGTGTGAGTGTAGTAGAGACAGGATATATCTCCTTGTAGTGATGGTGGGTTCCTACAGTCAGCTGTGTACAGTTGTAGTTTGTTCCACTGTGTGAGTGTAGTAGAGACAGGATATATCTCCTTGTAGTGATGGTAGGTTCCTACAGTCAGCTGTGTACAGGTGTAGTTTGTTCCACTGTGTGAGTGTAGTAGAGACAGGTTATATCTCCTTGTAGTGATGGTGGGTTCCTACAGTCAGCTGTGTACAGGTGTAGTTTGTTCCACTGTGTGAGTGTAGTAGAGACAGGATATATCTCCTTGTAGTGATGGTAGGTTCCTACAGTCAGCTGTGTACAGGTGTAGTTTGTTCCACTGTGTGAGTGTAGTAGAGACAGGATATATCTCCTTGTAGTGATGGTGGGTTCCTACAGTCAGCTGTGTACAGGTGTAGTTTGTTCCACTGTGTGAGTGTAGTAGAGACAGGTTATATCTCCTTGTAGTGATGGTGGGTTCCTACAGTCAGCTGTGTACAGGTGTAGTTTGTTCCACTGTGTGAGTGTAGTAGAGACAGGATATATCTCCTTGTAGTGATGGTGGGTTCCTACAGTCAGCTGTGTACAGGTGTAGTTTGTTCCACTGTGTGAGTGTAGTAGAGACAGGATATATCTCCTTGTAGTGATGGTGGGTTCCTACAGTCAGCTGTGTACAGGTGTAGTTTGTTCCACTGTGTGAGTGTAGTAGAGACAGGATATATCTCCTTGTAGTGATGGTGGGTTCCTACAGTCAGCTGTGTACAGGTGTAGTTTGTTCCACTGTGTGAGTGTAGTAGAGACAGGTTATATCTCCTTTTAGTGATGGTGGGTTCCTACAGTCAGCTGTGTACAGGTGTAGTTTGTTCCACTGTGTGAGTGTAGTAGAGACAGGTTATATCTCCTTGTAGTGATGGTGGGTTCCTACAGTCAGCTGTGTACAGGTGTAGTTTGTTCCACTGTGTGAGTGTAGTAGAGACAGGATATATCTCCTCGTATTGACGGTGGGTTCCTACAGTCAGCTGTGTACAGGTGTAGTTTGTTCCACTGTGTGAGTGTAGTAGAGACAGGTTATATCTCCTTGTAGTGATGGTGGGTTCCTACAGTCAGCTGTGTACAGGTGTAGTTTGTTCCACTGTGTGAGTGTAGTAGAGACAGGATATATCTCCCTGTAGTGATGGTGGGTTCCTACAGTCAGCTGTGTACAGGTGTAGTTTGTTCCACTGTGTGAGTGTAGTAGAGACAGGATGTATCTCCTTGTAGTGATGGTGGGTTCCTACAGTCAGCTGTGTACAGGTGTAGTTTGTTCCATTGTGTGAGTGTAGTAGAGACAGGATATATCTCCTTGTAGTGATGGTGGGTTCCTACAGTCAGCTGTGTACAGTTGTAGTTTGTTCCACTGTGTGAGTGTAGTAGAGACAGGATATATCTCCTTGTAGTGATGGTAGGTTCCTACAGTCAGCTGTGTACAGGTGTAGTTTGTTCCACTGTGTGAGTGTAGTAGAGACAGGTTATATCTCCTTGTAGTGATGGTGGGCTCCTACAGTCAGCTGTGTACAGGTGTAGTTTGTTCCACTGTGTGAGTGTAGTAGAGACAGGATATATCTCCTTGTAGTGATGGTAGGTTCCTACAGTCAGCTGTGTACAGGTGTAGTTTGTTCCACTGTGTGAGTGTAGTAGAGACAGGATATATCTCCTTGTAGTGATGGTGGGTTCCTACAGTCAGCTGTGTACAGGTGTAGTTTGTTCCACTGTGTGAGTGTAGTAGAGACAGGATATATCTCCTTGTAGTGATGGTGGGTTCCTACAGTCAGCTGTGTACAGGTGTAGTTTGTTCCACTGTGTGAGTGTAGTAGAGACAGGATATATCTCCTTGTAGTGATGGTGGGTTCCTACAGTCAGCTGTGTACAGGTGTAGTTTGTTCCACTGTGTGAGTGTAGTAGAGACAGGTTATATCTCCTTGTAGTGATGGTGGGTTCCTACAGTCAGCTGTGTACAGGTGTAGTTTGTTCCACTGTGTGAGTGTAGTAGAGACAGGATATATCTCCTTGTAGTGATGGTAGGTTCCTACAGTCAGCTGTGTACAGGTGTAGTTTGTTCCACTGTGTGAGTGTAGTAGAGACAGGATATATCTCCTTGTAGTGATGGTGGGTTCCTACAGTCAGCTGTGTACAGGTGTAGTTTGTTCCACTGTGTGAGTGTAGTAGAGACAGGATATATCTCCCTGTAGTGATGGTGGGTTCCTACAGTCAGCTGTGTACAGGTGTAGTTTGTTCCACTGTGTGAGTGTAGTAGAGACAGGATATATCTCCCTGTAGTGATGGTGGGTTCCTACAGTCAGCTGTGTACAGGTGTAGTTTGTTCCACTGTGTGAGTGTAGTAGAGACAGGTTATATCTCCTTGTAGTGATGGTGGGTTCCTACAGTCAGCTGTGTACAGGTGTAGTTTGTTCCACTGTGTGAGTGTAGTAGAGACAGGATATATCTCCTTGTAGTGATGGTAGGTTCCTACAGTCAGCTGTGTACAGGTGTAGTTTGTTCCACTGTGTGAGTGTAGTAGAGACAGGTTATATCTCCCTGTAGTGATGGTGGGTTCCTACAGTCAGCTGTGTACAGGTGTAGTTTGTTCCACTGTGTGAGTGTAGTAGAGACAGGATATATCTCCTTGTAGTGATGGTAGGTTCCTACAGTCAGCTGTGTACAGGTGTAGTTTGTTCCACAGTGTGAGTGCAGTAGAGACAGGATATATCTCCTTGTAGGGATGGTAGGTTCCTACAGTCAGCTGTGTACAGTTGTAGTTTGTTCCACAGTGTGAGTGTAGTAGAGACAGGATGTATCTCCTTGTAGTGATGGTGGGTTCCTACAGTCAGCTGTGTACAGGTGTAGTTTGTTCCACTGTGTGAGTGTAGTAGAGACAGGTTATATCTCCTTGTAGTGATGGTGGGTTCCTACAGTCAGCTGTGTACAGGTGTAGTTTGTTCCACTGTGAGTGTAGTAGAGACAGGATGTATCTCCCTGTAGTGATGGTGGGTTCCTACAGTCAGCTGTGTACAGGTGTAGTTTGTTCCACTGTGTGAGTGTAGTAGAGACAGGTTATATCTCCTTGTAGTGATGGTGGGTTCCTACAGTCAGCTGTGTACAGGTGTAGTTTGTTCCACTGTGTGAGTGTAGTAGAGACAGGATATATCTCCTTGTAGTGATGGTAGGTTCCTACAGTCAGCTGTGTACAGGTGTAGTTTGTTCCACTGTGTGAGTGTAGTAGAGACAGGTTATATCTCCCTGTAGTGATGGTGGGTTCCTACAGTCAGCTGTGTACAGGTGTAGTTTGTTCCACTGTGTGAGTGTAGTAGAGACAGGATATATCTCCTTGTAGTGATGGTTGGTTCCTACAGTCAGCTGTGTACAGGTGTAGTTTGTTCCACAGTGTGAGTGCAGTAGAGACAGGATATATCTCCTTGTAGGGATGGTAGGTTCCTACAGTCAGCTGTGTACAGTTGTAGTTTGTTCCACAGTGTGAGTGTAGTAGAGACAGGATGTATCTCCTTGTAGTGATGGTGGGTTCCTACAGTCAGCTGTGTACAGGTGTAGTTTGTTCCACTGTGTGAGTGTAGTAGAGACAGGTTATATCTCCTTGTAGTGATGGTGGGTTCCTACAGTCAGCTGTGTACAGGTGTAGTTTGTTCCACTGTGAGTGTAGTAGAGACAGGATGTATCTCCCTGTAGTGATGGTGGGTTCCTACAGTCAGCTGTGTACAGGTGTAGTTTGTTCCACTGTGTGAGTGTAGTAGAGACAGGTTATATCTCCTTGTAGTGATGGTGGGTTCCTACAGTCAGCTGTGTACAGGTGTAGTTTGTTCCACTGTGTGAGTGTAGTAGAGACAGGATATATCTCCTTGTAGTGATGGTGGGTTCCTACAGTCAGCTGTGTACAGGTGTAGTTTGTTCCACTGTGTGAGTGTAGTAGAGACAGGTTATATCTCCCTGTAGTGATGGTGGGTTCCTACAGTCAGCTGTGTACAGGTGTAGTTTGTTCCACTGTGTGAGTGTAGTAGAGACAGGATATATCTCCTTGTAGTGATGGTAGGTTCCTACAGTCAGCTGTGTACAGGTGTAGTTTGTTCCACTGTGTGAGTGTAGTAGAGACAGGATATATCTCCTTGTAGTGATGGTGGGTTCCTACAGTCAGCTGTGTACAGGTGTAGTTTGTTCCACTGTGTGAGTGTAGTAGAGACAGGTTATATCTCCTTGTATTGACGGTGGGTTCCTACAGTCAGCTGTGTACAGGTGTAGTTTGTTCCACTGTGTGAGTGTAGTAGAGACAGGTTATATCTCCTTGTAGTGATGGTGGGTTCCTACAGTCAGCTGTGTACAGGTGTAGTTTGTTCCACTGTGTGAGTGTAGTAGAGACAGGATATATCTCCTCGTATTGACGGTGGGTTCCTACAGTCAGCTGTGTACAGGTGTAGTTTGTTCCACTGTGTGAGTGTAGTAGAGACAGGTTATATCTCCTTGTAGTGATGGTGGGTTCCTACAGTCAGCTGTGTACAGGTGTAGTTTGTTCCACTGTGTGAGTGTAGTAGAGACAGGATATATCTCCCTGTAGTGATGGTGGGTTCCTACAGTCAGCTGTGTACAGGTGTAGTTTGTTCCACTGTGTGAGTGTAGTAGAGACAGGATGTATCTCCTTGTAGTGATGGTGGGTTCCTACAGTCAGCTGTGTACAGGTGTAGTTTGTTCCATTGTGTGAGTGTAGTAGAGACAGGATATATCTCCTTGTAGTGATGGTGGGTTCCTACAGTCAGCTGTGTACAGTTGTAGTTTGTTCCACTGTGTGAGTGTAGTAGAGACAGGATATATCTCCTTGTAGTGATGGTAGGTTCCTACAGTCAGCTGTGTACAGGTGTAGTTTGTTCCACTGTGTGAGTGTAGTAGAGACAGGTTATATCTCCTTGTAGTGATGGTGGGTTCCTACAGTCAGCTGTGTACAGGTGTAGTTTGTTCCACTGTGTGAGTGTAGTAGAGACAGGATATATCTCCTTGTAGTGATGGTAGGTTCCTACAGTCAGCTGTGTACAGGTGTAGTTTGTTCCACTGTGTGAGTGTAGTAGAGACAGGATATATCTCCTTGTAGTGATGGTGGGTTCCTACAGTCAGCTGTGTACAGGTGTAGTTTGTTCCACTGTGTGAGTGTAGTAGAGACAGGTTATATCTCCTTGTAGTGATGGTGGGTTCCTACAGTCAGCTGTGTACAGGTGTAGTTTGTTCCACTGTGTGAGTGTAGTAGAGACAGGTTATATCTCCTTGTAGTGATGGTGGGTTCCTACAGTCAGCTGTGTACAGGTGTAGTTTGTTCCACTGTGTGAGTGTAGTAGAGACAGGTTATATCTCCTTGTAGTGATGGTGGGTTCCTACAGTCAGCTGTGTACAGGTGTAGTTTGTTCCACTGTGTGAGTGTAGTAGAGACAGGATATATCTCCTTGTAGTGATGGTAGGTTCCTACAGTCAGCTGTGTACAGGTGTAGTTTGTTCCACTGTGTGAGTGTAGTAGAGACAGGATATATCTCCTTGTAGTGATGGTGGGTTCCTACAGTCAGCTGTGTACAGGTGTAGTTTGTTCCACTGTGTGAGTGTAGTAGAGACAGGATATATCTCCCTGTAGTGATGGTGGGTTCCTACAGTCAGCTGTGTACAGGTGTAGTTTGTTCCACTGTGTGAGTGTAGTAGAGACAGGATATATCTCCCTGTAGTGATGGTGGGTTCCTACAGTCAGCTGTGTACAGGTGTAGTTTGTTCCACTGTGTGAGTGTAGTAGAGACAGGATATATCTCCTTGTATTGATGGTAGGTTCCTACAGTCAGCTGTGTACAGGTGTAGTTTGTTCCACTGTGTGAGTGTAGTAGAGACAGGATATATCTCCCTGTAGTGATGGTGGGTTCCTACAGTCAGCTGTGTACAGGTGTAGTTTGTTCCACTGTGTGAGTGTAGTAGAGACAGGATATATCTCCCTGTAGTGATGGTAGGTTCCTACAGTCAGCTGTGTACAGGTGTAGTTTGTTCCGCTGTATGAGTGTAGTAGAGACAGGATATATCTCCCTGTAGTGATGGTAGGTTCCTACAGTCAGCTGTGTACAGGTGTAGTTTGTTCCACTGTGTGAGTGTAGTAGAGACAGGATATATCTCCCTGTAGTGATGGTAGGTTCCTTCAGTCAGCTGTGTACAGGTGTAGTTTGTTCCACTGTATGAGTGTAGTAGAGACAGGATATATCTCCCTGTAGTGATGGTAGGTTCCTACAGTCAGCTGTGTACAGGTGTAGTTTGTTCCACTGTGTGAGTGTAGTAGAGACAGGATATATCTCCTTGTATTGATGGTAGGTTCCTACAGTCAGCTGTGTACAGGTGTAGTTTGTTCCACTGTATGAGTGTAGTAGAGACAGGATATATCTCCCTGTAGTGATGGTAGGTTCCTACAGTCAGCTGTGTACAGGTGTAGTTTGTTCCACTGTGGGAGTGTAGTAGAGACAGGATATATCTCCTTGTAGTGATGGTAGGTTCCTACAGTCAGCTGTGTACAGGTGTAGTTTGTTCCACTGTGTGAGTGTAGTAGAGACAGGATATATCTCCTTGTATTGATGGTGGGTTCCTACAGTCAGCTGTGTACAGGTGTAGTTTGTTCCACTGTGTGAGTGTAGTAGAGACAGGTTATATCTCCTTGTAGTGATGGTGGGTTCCTACAGTCAGCTGTGTACAGGTGTAGTTTGTTCCACTGTGTGAGTGTAGTAGAGACAGGTTATATCTCCTTGTATTGATGGTAGGTTCCTACAGTCAGCTGTGTACAGGTGTAGTTTGTTCCACTGTGTGAGTGTAGTAGAGACAGGATATATCTCCTTGTATTGATGGTAGGTTCCTACAGTCAGCTGTGTACAGGTGTAGTTTGTTCCACTGTGTGAGTGTAGTAGAGACAGGATGTATCTCCTTGTAGTGATGGTGGGTTCCTACAGTCAGCTGTGTACAGGTGTAGTTTGTTCCACTGTGTGAGTGTAGTAGAGACAGGTTATATCTCCTTGTAGTGATGGTGGGTTCCTACAGTCAGCTGTGTACAGGTGTAGTTTGTTCCACTGTGTGAGTGTAGTAGAGACAGGATATATCTCCCTGTATTGATGGTGGGTTCCTACAGTCAGCTGTGTACAGGTGTAGTTTGTTCCACTGTGTGAGTGTAGTAGAGACAGGTTATATCTCCTTGTAGTGATGGTGGGTTCCTACAGTCAGCTGTGTACAGGTGTAGTTTGTTCCTCTGTGTGAGTGTAGTAGAGACAGGTTATATCTCCTTGTAGTGATGGTGGGTTCCTACAGTCAGCTGTGTACAGGTGTAGTTTGTTCCACTGTGTGAGTGTAGTAGAGACAGGTTATATCTCCTTGTATTGACGGTGGGTTCCTACAGTCAGCTGTGTACAGGTGTAGTTTGTTCCACTGTGTGAGTGTAGTAGAGACAGGTTATATCTCCTTGTAGTGATGGTGGGTTCCTACAGTCAGCTGTGAACAGGTGTAGTTTGTTCCACTGTGTGAGTGTATCCTTGTAGTGATGGTGGGTTCCTACAGTCAGCTGTGTACAGGTGTAGTTTGTTCCACTGTGAGTGTAGTAGAGACAGGATGTATCTCCCTGTAGTGATGGTGGGTTCCTACAGTCAGCTGTGTACAGGTGTAGTTTGTTCCACTGTGTGAGTGTAGTAGAGACAGGTTATATCTCCTTGTAGTGATGGTGGGTTCCTACAGTCAGCTGTGTACAGGTGTAGTTTGTTCCACTGTGTGAGTGTAGTAGAGACAGGATATATCTCCTTGTAGTGATGGTAGGTTCCTACAGTCAGCTGTGTACAGGTGTAGTTTGTTCCACTGTGAGTGTAGTAGAGACAGGATGTATCTCCCTGTAGTGATGGTGGGTTCCTACAGTCAGCTGTGTACAGGTGTAGTTTGTTCCACTGTGAGTGTAGTAGAGACAGGATGTATCTCCCTGTAGTGATGGTGGGTTCCTACAGTCAGCTGTGTACAGGTGTAGTTTGTTCCACTGTGTGAGTGTAGTAGAGACAGGTTATATCTCCTTGTAGTGATGGTGGGTTCCTACAGTCAGCTGTGTACAGGTGTAGTTTGTTCCACTGTGTGAGTGTAGTAGAGACAGGATATATCTCCTTGTAGTGATGGTAGGTTCCTACAGTCAGCTGTGTACAGGTGTAGTTTGTTCCACTGTGTGAGTGTAGTAGAGACAGGTTTTATCTCCCTGTAGTGATGGTGGGTTCCTACAGTCAGCTGTGTTCAGGTGTAGTTTGTTCCACTGTGTGAGTGTAGTAGAGACAGGATATATCTCCTTGTAGTGATGGTTGGTTCCTACAGTCAGCTGTGTACAGGTGTAGTTTGTTCCACAGTGTGAGTGCAGTAGAGACAGGATATATCTCCTTGTAGTGATGGTAGGTTCCTACAGTCAGCTGTGTACAGTTGTAGTTTGTTCCACAGTGTGAGTGTAGTAGAGACAGGATGTATCTCCTTGTAGTGATGGTGGGTTCCTACAGTCAGCTGTGTACAGGTGTAGTTTGTTCCACTGTGTGAGTGTAGTAGAGACAGGTTATATCTCCTTGTAGTGATGGTGGGTTCCTACAGTCAGCTGTGTACAGGTGTAGTTTGTTCCACTGTGAGTGTAGTAGAGACAGGATGTATCTCCCTGTAGTGATGGTGGGTTCCTACAGTCAGCTGTGTACAGGTGTAGTTTGTTCCACTGTGTGAGTGTAGTAGAGACAGGTTATATCTCCTTGTAGTGATGGTGGGTTCCTACAGTCAGCTGTGTACAGGTGTAGTTTGTTCCACTGTGTGAGTGTAGTAGAGACAGGATATATCTCCTTGTAGTGATGGTGGGTTCCTACAGTCAGCTGTGTACAGGTGTAGTTTGTTCCACTGTGTGAGTGTAGTAGAGACAGGTTATATCTCCCTGTAGTGATGGTGGGTTCCTACAGTCAGCTGTGTACAGGTGTAGTTTGTTCCACTGTGTGAGTGTAGTAGAGACAGGATATATCTCCTTGTAGTGATGGTAGGTTCCTACAGTCAGCTGTGTACAGGTGTAGTTTGTTCCACTGTGTGAGTGTAGTAGAGACAGGTTATATCTCCTTGTAGTGATGGTGGGTTCCTACAGTCAGCTGTGTACAGGTGTAGTTTGTTCCACTGTGTGAGTGTAGTAGAGACAGGTTATATCTCCTTGTATTGACGGTGGGTTCCTACAGTCAGCTGTGTACAGGTGTAGTTTGTTCCACTGTGTGAGTGTAGTAGAGACAGGTTATATCTCCTTGTAGTGATGGTGGGTTCCTACAGTCAGCTGTGTACAGGTGTAGTTTGTTCCACTGTGTGAGTGTAGTAGAGACAGGATATATCTCCTCGTATTGACGGTGGGTTCCTACAGTCAGCTGTGTACAGGTGTAGTTTGTTCCACTGTGTGAGTGTAGTAGAGACAGGATATATCTCCTTGTAGTGATGGTGGGTTCCTACAGTCAGCTGTGTACAGGTGTAGTTTGTTCCACTGTGTGAGTGTAGTAGAGACAGGATATATCTCCCTGTAGTGATGGTGGGTTCCTACAGTCAGCTGTGTACAGGTGTAGTTTGTTCCACTGTGTGAGTGTAGTAGAGACAGGATGTATCTCCTTGTAGTGATGGTGGGTTCCTACAGTCAGCTGTGTACAGGTGTAGTTTGTTCCATTGTGTGAGTGTAGTAGAGACAGGATATATCTCCTTGTAGTGATGGTGGGTTCCTACAGTCAGCTGTGTACAGTTGTAGTTTGTTCCACTGTGTGAGTGTAGTAGAGACAGGATATATCTCCTTGTAGTGATGGTAGGTTCCTACAGTCAGCTGTGTACAGGTGTAGTTTGTTCCACTGTGTGAGTGTAGTAGAGACAGGTTATATCTCCTTGTAGTGATGGTGGGTTCCTACAGTCAGCTGTGTACAGGTGTAGTTTGTTCCACTGTGTGAGTGTAGTAGAGACAGGATATATCTCCTTGTAGTGATGGTAGGTTCCTACAGTCAGCTGTGTACAGGTGTAGTTTGTTCCACTGTGTGAGTGTAGTAGAGACAGGATATATCTCCTTGTAGTGATGGTGGGTTCCTACAGTCAGCTGTGTACAGGTGTAGTTTGTTCCACTGTGTGAGTGTAGTAGAGACAGGTTATATCTCCTTGTAGTGATGGTGGGTTCCTACAGTCAGCTGTGTACAGGTGTAGTTTGTTCCACTGTGTGAGTGTAGTAGAGACAGGATATATCTCCTTGTAGTGATGGTGGGTTCCTACAGTCAGCTGTGTACAGGTGTAGTTTGTTCCACTGTGTGAGTGTAGTAGAGACAGGTTATATCTCCTTGTAGTGATGGTGGGTTCCTACAGTCAGCTGTGTACAGGTGTAGTTTGTTCCACAGTGTGAGTGTAGTAGAGACAGGATATATCTCCTTGTAGTGATGGTGGGTTCCTACAGTCAGCTGTGTACAGGTGTAGTTTGTTCCACTGTGTGAGTGTAGTAGAGACAGGATATATCTCCTTGTAGTGATGGTGGGTTCCTACAGTCAGCTGTGTACAGGTGTAGTTTGTTCCACTGTGTGAGTGTAGTAGAGACAGGATATATCTCCCTGTAGTGATGGTGGGTTCCTACAGTCAGCTGTGTACAGGTGTAGTTTGTTCCACTGTGTGAGTGTAGTAGAGACAGGATATATCTCCCTGTAGTGATGGTGGGTTCCTACAGTCAGCTGTGTACAGGTGTAGTTTGTTCCACTGTGTGAGTGTAGTAGAGACAGGATATATCTCCTTGTATTGATGGTGGGTTCCTACAGTCAGCTGTGTACAGGTGTAGTTTGTTCCACTGTGTGAGTGTAGTAGAGACAGGATATATCTCCCTGTAGTGATGGTGGGTTCCTACAGTCAGCTGTGTACAGGTGTAGTTTGTTCCACTGTGTGAGTGTAGTAGAGACAGGATATATCTCCCTGTAGTGATGGTAGGTTCCTACAGTCAGCTGTGTACAGGTGTAGTTTGTTCCGCTGTATGAGTGTAGTAGAGACAGGATATATCTCCCTGTAGTGATGGTAGGTTCCTACAGTCAGCTGTGTACAGGTGTAGTTTGTTCCACTGTGTGAGTGTAGTAGAGACAGGATATATCTCCCTGTAGTGATGGTAGGTTCCTACAGTCAGCTGTGTACAGGTGTAGTTTGTTCCACTGTATGAGTGTAGTAGAGACAGGATATATCTCCCTGTAGTGATGGTAGGTTCCTACAGTCAGCTGTGTACAGGTGTAGTTTGTTCCACTGTGTGAGTGTAGTAGAGACAGGATATATCTCCTTGTATTGAGGGTGGGTTCCTACAGTCAGCTGTGTACAGGTGTAGTTTGTTCCACTGTGTGAGTGTAGTAGAGACAGGTTATATCTCCTTGTAGTGATGGTGGGTTCCTACAGTCAGCTGTGTACAGGTGTAGTTTGTTCCACTGTGTGAGTGTAGTAGAGACAGGTTATATCTCCTTGTAGTGATGGTGGGTTCCTACAGTCAGCTGTGTACAGGTGTAGTTTGTTCCACTGTGTGAGTGTAGTAGAGACAGGTTATATCTCCTTGTATTGACGGTGGGTTCCTACAGTCAGCTGTGTACAGGTGTAGTTTGTTCCACTGTGTGAGTGTAGTAGAGACAGGTTATATCTCCTTGTAGTGATGGTGGGTTCCTACAGTCAGCTGTGTACAGGTGTAGTTTGTTCCACTGTGTGAGTGTAGTAGAGACAGGATATATCTCCTCGTATTGACGGTGGGTTCCTACAGTCAGCTGTGTACAGGTGTAGTTTGTTCCACTGTGTGAGTGTAGTAGAGACAGGTTATATCTCCTTGTATTGATGGTGGGTTCCTACAGTCAGCTGTGTACAGGTGTAGTTTGTTCCACTGTGTGAGTGTAGTAGAGACAGGATATATCTCCCTGTAGTGATGGTGGGTTCCTACAGTCAGCTGTGTACAGGTGTAGTTTGTTCCACTGTGTGAGTGTAGTAGAGACAGGATGTATCTCCTTGTAGTGATGGTGGGTTCCTACAGTCAGCTGTGTACAGGTGTAGTTTGTTCCATTGTGTGAGTGTAGTAGAGACAGGATATATCTCCTTGTAGTGATGGTGGGTTCCTACAGTCAGCTGTGTACAGTTGTAGTTTGTTCCACTGTGTGAGTGTAGTAGAGACAGGATATATCTCCTTGTAGTGATGGTAGGTTCCTACAGTCAGCTGTGTACAGGTGTAGTTTGTTCCACTGTGTGAGTGTAGTAGAGACAGGTTATATCTCCTTGTAGTGATGGTGGGTTCCTACAGTCAGCTGTGTACAGGTGCAGTTTGTTCCACTGTGTGAGTGTAGTAGAGACAGGATATATCTCCTTGTAGTGATGGTAGGTTCCTACAGTCAGCTGTGTACAGGTGTAGTTTGTTCCACTGTGTGAGTGTAGTAGAGACAGGATATATCTCCTTGTAGTGATGGTGGGTTCCTACAGTCAGCTGTGTACAGGTGTAGTTTGTTCCACTGTGTGAGTGTAGTAGAGACAGGTTATATCTCCTTGTAGTGATGGTGGGTTCCTACAGTCAGCTGTGTACAGGTGTAGTTTGTTCCACTGTGTGAGTGTAGTAGAGACAGGATATATCTCCTTGTAGTGATGGTGGGTTCCTACAGTCAGCTGTGTACAGGTGTAGTTTGTTCCACTGTGTGAGTGTAGTAGAGACAGGATATATCTCCTTGTAGTGATGGTGGGTTCCTACAGTCAGCTGTGTACAGGTGTAGTTTGTTCCACTGTGTGAGTGTAGTAGAGACAGGATATATCTCCTTGTAGTGATGGTAGGTTCCTACAGTCAGCTGTGTACAGGTGTAGTTTGTTCCACTGTGTGAGTGTAGTAGAGACAGGATATATCTCCTTGTAGTGATGGTGGGTTCCTACAGTCAGCTGTGTACAGGTGTAGTTTGTTCCACTGTGTGAGTGTAGTAGAGACAGGATATATCTCCCTGTAGTGATGGTGGGTTCCTACAGTCAGCTGTGTACAGGTGTAGTTTGTTCCACTGTGTGAGTGTAGTAGAGACAGGATATATCTCCCTGTAGTGATGGTGGGTTCCTACAGTCAGCTGTGTACAGGTGTAGTTTGTTCCACTGTGTGAGTGTAGTAGAGACAGGATATATCTCCTTGTATTGATGGTGGGTTCCTACAGTCAGCTGTGTACAGGTGTAGTTTGTTCCACTGTGTGAGTGTAGTAGAGACAGGATATATCTCCCTGTAGTGATGGTGGGTTCCTACAGTCAGCTGTGTACAGGTGTAGTTTGTTCCACTGTGTGAGTGTAGTAGAGACAGGATATATCTCCCTGTAGTGATGGTAGGTTCCTACAGTCAGCTGTGTACAGGTGTAGTTTGTTCCGCTGTATGAGTGTAGTAGAGACAGGATATATCTCCCTGTAGTGATGGTAGGTTCCTACAGTCAGCTGTGTACAGGTGTAGTTTGTTCCACTGTGTGAGTGTAGTAGAGACAGGATATATCTCCCTGTAGTGATGGTAGGTTCCTACAGTCAGCTGTGTACAGGTGTAGTTTGTTCCACTGTATGAGTGTAGTAGAGACAGGATATATCTCCCTGTAGTGATGGTAGGTTCCTACAGTCAGCTGTGTACAGGTGTAGTTTGTTCCACTGTGTGAGTGTAGTAGAGACAGGATATATCTCCTTGTATTGATGGTAGGTTCCTACAGTCAGCTGTGTACAGGTGTAGTTTGTTCCACTGTATGAGTGTAGTAGAGACAGGATATATCTCCCTGTAGTGATGGTAGGTTCCTACAGTCAGCTGTGTACAGGTGTAGTTTGTTCCACTGTGTGAGTGTAGTAGAGACAGGATATATCTCCCTGTAGTGATGGTAGGTTCCTACAGTCAGCTGTGTACAGGTGTAGTTTGTTCCACTGTGTGAGTGTAGTAGAGACAGGATATATCTCCCTGTAGTGATGGTAGGTTCCTACAGTCAGCTGTGTACAGGTGTAGTTTGTTCCACTGTGTGAGTGTAGTAGAGACAGGATATATCTCCCTGTAGTGATGGTAGGTTCCTACAGTCAGCTGTGTACAGGTGTAGTTTGTTCCACTGTGTGAGTGTAGTAGAGACAGGATATATCTCCTTGTATTGATGGTAGGTTCCTACAGTCAGCTGTGTACAGGTGTAGTTTGTTCCACTGTATGAGTGTAGTAGAGACAGGATATATCTCCCTGTAGTGATGGTAGGTTCCTACAGTCAGCTGTGTACAGGTGTAGTTTGTTCCACTGTGTGAGTGTAGTAGAGACAGGTTATATCTCCTTGTAGTGATGGTAGGTTCCTACAGTCAGCTGTGTACAGGTGTAGTTTGTTCCACTGTGTGAGTGTAGTAGAGACAGGATATATCTCCTTGTATTGATGGTGGGTTCCTACAGTCAGCTGTGTACAGGTGTAGTTTGTTCCACTGTGTGAGTGTAGTAGAGACAGGTTATATCTCCTTGTAGTGATGGTGGGTTCCTACAGTCAGCTGTGTACAGGTGTAGTTTGTTCCACTGTGTGAGTGTAGTAGAGACAGGTTATATCTCCTTGTATTGATGGTAGGTTCCTACAGTCAGCTGTGTACAGGTGTAGTTTGTTCCACTGTGTGAGTGTAGTAGAGACAGGATATATCTCCTTGTATTGATGGTAGGTTCCTACAGTCAGCTGTGTACAGGTGTAGTTTGTTCCACTGTGTGAGTGTAGTAGAGACAGGATGTATCTCCTTGTAGTGATGGTGGGTTCCTACAGTCAGCTGTGTACAGGTGTAGTTTGTTCCACTGTGTGAGTGTAGTAGAGACAGGTTATATCTCCTTGTAGTGATGGTGGGTTCCTACAGTCAGCTGTGTACAGGTGTAGTTTGTTCCACTGTGTGAGTGTAGTAGAGACAGGATATATATCCCTGTATTGATGGTGGGTTCCTACAGTCAGCTGTGTACAGGTGTAGTTTGTTCCACTGTGTGAGTGTAGTAGAGACAGGTTATATCTCCTTGTAGTGATGGTGGGTTCCTACAGTCAGCTGTGTACAGGTGTAGTTTGTTCCACTGTGTGAGTGTAGTAGAGACAGGTTATATCTCCTTGTAGTGATGGTGGGTTCCTACAGTCAGCTGTGTACAGGTGTAGTTTGTTCCACTGTGTGAGTGTAGTAGAGACAGGATATATCTCCTTGTAGTGATGGTAGGTTCCTACAGTCAGCTGTGTACAGGTGTAGTTTGTTCCACTGTGTGAGTGTAGTAGAGACAGGATATATCTCCTTGTATTGATGGTAGGTTCCTACAGTCAGCTGTGTACAGGTGTAGTTTGTTCCACAGTGTGAGTGCAGTAGAGACAGGATATATCTCCTTGTAGTGATGGTGGGTTCCTACAGTCAGCTGTGTACAGGTGTAGTTTGTTCCACTGTGTGAGTGTAGTAGAGACAGGATATATCTCCTTGTATTGATGGTGGGTTCCTACAGTCAGCTGTGTACAGGTGTAGTTTGTTCCACTGTGTGAGTGTAGTAGAGACAGGTTATATCTCCTTGTATTGATGGTGGGTTCCTACAGTCAGCTGTGTACAGGTGTAGTTTGTTCCACTGTGTGAGTGTAGTAGAGACAGGATATATCTCCTTGTATTGATGGTGGGTTCCTACAGTCAGCTGTGTACAGGTGTAGTTTGTTCCACTGTGTGAGTGTAGTAGAGACAGGATATATCTCCCTGTAGTGATGGTAGGTTCCTACAGTCAGCTGTGTACAGGTGTAGTTTGTTCCACTGTATGAGTGTAGTAGAGACAGGATATATCTCCCTGTAGTGATGGTAGGTTCCTACAGTCAGCTGTGTACAGGTGTAGTTTGTTCCACTGTGTGAGTGTAGTAGAGACAGGATATATCTCCTTGTAGTGATGGTAGGTTCCTACAGTCAGCTGTGTACAGGTGTAGTTTGTTCCACTGTGTGAGTGTAGTAGAGACAGGTTATATCTCCTTGTATTGATGGTGGGTTCCTACAGTCAGCTGTGTACAGGTGTAGTTTGTTCCACTGTGTGAGTGTAGTAGAGACAGGATATATCTCCTTGTATTGATGGTAGGTTCCTACAGTCAGCTGTGTACAGGTGTAGTTTGTTCCACTGTGTGAGTGTAGTAGAGACAGGTTATATCTCCTTGTATTGATGGTGGGTTCCTACAGTCAGCTGTGTACAGTTGTAGTTTGTTCCACTGTGTGAGTGTAGTAGAGACAGGATATATCTCCTTGTATTGATGGTAGGTTCCTACAGTCAGCTGTGTACAGGTGTAGTTTGTTCCACTGTGTGAGTGTAGTAGAGACAGGATATATCTCCCTGTAGTGATGGTGGGTTCCTACAGTCAGCTGTGTACAGGTGTAGTTTGTTCCACTGTGTGAGTGTAGTAGAGACAGGTTATATCTCCTTGTATTGATGGTGGGTTCCTACAGTCAGCTGTGTACAGGTGTAGTTTGTTCCACTGTGTGAGTGTAGTAGAGACAGGATATATCTCCTTGTATTGATGGTGGGTTCCTACAGTCAGCTGTGTACAGGTGTAGTTTGTTCCACTGTGTGAGTGTAGTAGAGACAGGTTATATCTCCTTGTAGTGATGGTGGGTTCCTACAGTCAGCTGTGTACAGGTGTAGTTTGTTCCACTGTGTGAGTGTAGTAGAGACAGGATATATCTCCTTGTATTGATGGTGGGTTCCTACAGTCAGCTGTGTACAGGTGTAGTTTGTTCCACTGTGTGAGTGTAGTAGAGACAGGATATATCTCCTTGTATTGATGGTGGGTTCCTACAGTCAGCTGTGTACAGGTGTAGTTTGTTCCACTGTGTGAGTGTAGTAGAGACAGGATATATCTCCTTGTATTGATGGTGGGTTCCTACAGTCAGCTGTGTACAGGTGTAGTTTGTTCCACTGTGTGAGTGTAGTAGAGACAGGATATATCTCCTTGTATTGATGGTGGGTTCCTACAGTCAGCTGTGTACAGGTGTAGTTTGTTCCACTGTGTGAGTGTAGTAGAGACAGGTTATATCTCCTTGTAGTGATGGTGGGTTCCTACAGTCAGCTGTGTACAGGTGTAGTTTGTTCCACTGTGTGAGTGTAGTAGAGACAGGATATATCTCCTTGTATTGATGGTGGGTTCCTACAGTCAGCTGTGTACAGGTGTAGTTTGTTCCACTGTGTGAGTGTAGTAGAGACAGGATATATCTCCTTGTATTGATGGTGGGTTCCTACAGTCAGCTGTGTACAGGTGTAGTTTGTTCCACTGTGTGAGTGTAGTAGAGACAGGATATATCTCCTTGTATTGATGGTAGGTTCCTACAGTCAGCTGTGTACAGGTGTAGTTTGTTCCACTGTGGGAGTGTAGTAGAGACAGGATATATCTCCTTGTATTGATGGTGGGTTCCTACAGTCAGCTGTGTACAGGTGTAGTTTGTTCCACTGTGTGAGTGTAGTAGAGACAGGATATATCTCCTTGTATTGATGGTGGGTTCCTACAGTCAGCTGTGTACAGGTGTAGTTTGTTCCACTGTGTGAGTGTAGTAGAGACAGGTTATATCTCCTTGTAGTGATGGTGGGTTCCTACAGTCAGCTGTGTACAGGTGTAGTTTGTTCCACTGTGTGAGTGTAGTAGAGACAGGATATATCTCCTTGTATTGATGGTGGGTTCCTACAGTCAGCTGTGTACAGGTGTAGTTTGTTCCACTGTGTGAGTGTAGTAGAGACAGGATATATCTCCTTGTATTGATGGTGGGTTCCTACAGTCAGCTGTGTACAGGTGTAGTTTGTTCCACTGTGTGAGTGTAGTAGAGACAGGATATATCTCCTTGTAGTGATGGTGAGTTCCTACAGTCAGCTGTGTACAGGTGTAGTTTGTTCCACTGTGTGAGTGTATCCTTGTATTGATGGTAGGTTCCTACAGTCAGCTGTGTACAGGTGTAGTTTGTTCCACTGTGTGAGTGTATCCTTGTAGTGATGGTGGGTTCCTACAGTCAGCTGTGTACAGGTGTAGTTTGTTCCACTGTGTGAGTGTATCCTTGTATTGATGGTGGGTTCCTACAGTCAGCTGTGTACAGGTGTAGTTTGTTCCTACAGTCAGCTGTGAACAGGTGTAGTTTGTTCCACTGTGTGAGTGTATCCTTGTATTGATGGTGGGTTCCTACAGTCAGCTGTGTACAGGTGTAGTTTGTTCCACTGTGTGAGTGTAGTAGAGACAGGTTATATCTCCTTGTAGTGATGGTAGGTTCCTACAGTCAGCTGTGTACAGGTGTAGTTTGTTCCACTGTGTGAGTGTAGTAGAGACAGGTTATATCTCCTTGTATTGATGGTAGGTTCCTACAGTCAGCTGTGTACAGGTGTAGTTTGTTCCACTGTGTGAGTGTAGTAGAGACAGGTTATATCTCCTTGTAGTGATGGTGGGTTCCTACAGTCAGCTGTGTACAGGTGTAGTTTGTTCCACTGTGTGAGTGTAGTAGAGACAGGTTATATCTCCTTGTAGTGATGGTGGGTTCCTACAGTCAGCTGTGTACAGGTGTAGTTTGTTCCACTGTGTGAGTGTAGTAGAGACAGGATATATCTCCTTGTATTGAGGGTGGGTTCCTACAGTCAGCTGTGTACAGGTGTAGTTTGTTCCACTGTGTGAGTGTAGTAGAGACAGGTTATATCTCCTTGTAGTGATGGTGGGTTCCTACAGTCAGCTGTGTACAGGTGTAGTTTGTTCCACTGTGTGAGTGTAGTAGAGACAGGATATATCTCCTTGTATTGAGGGTGGGTTCCTACAGTCAGCTGTGTACAGGTGTAGTTTGTTCCACTGTGTGAGTGTAGTAGAGACAGGTTATATCTCCTTGTAGTGATGGTGGCTTCCTACAGTCAGCTGTGTACAGGTGTAGTTTGTTCCTACAGTCAGCTGTGTACAGGTGTAGTTTGTTCCACTGTGTGTGTGTATCCCTGTAGTGATGGTGGGTTCCTACAGTCAGCTGTGTACAGGTGAGATAGACTTGATTAACATCTCCAGGCCAACAAGTATGTACTTGAGCTTGTAACATTTAGACAGAAAACAATTCTGCAAATATATCTTTATAAATGTGCTTTGAAATAAAATTCAATTTGCATTTTAGTAAATTAGTTCAAGGATTATGAGAATTTTAAAAAAATCAGTTCTAATTACAATTTATCATTTCTATTTACAAATATACAGGTATATTAGGAAATCAGTCGGAATGAGGTTGATCCACTAATTTGTTGTAGTGTAAAGTAACAACAAGAAACCTTTGCTCTCCTTTTTAATTGCATTGGCTTGATTGGATACCTGTTTGTGAACAGGAGACTTCGGCTTCAGGCAGGATGTCTTGTGAAGGGGAAGTAAAAAGAAAGCACATAATGAAGGAACTACAATTGATAAGAGGTTTGATCGTTTTGTCTGGAAGCTTCTGTAAATATATCATCACAAATGTGTTTAGAATTAACATTCAATTTGCTCTGAAGATGAAGGATAATGAGAAAATATTTAGGTAATCTTAGCTTTCATTACCACATATCCTTTTCTATATACAAATATAAAGACGGTAATGAGGTAATCAGTCGGAATGAGGGTAATTCTCTAATTTGTTGTATTAAGTAACGACGAGGAGCCTTTGATATTGTAATTATTTCCTAATGAATTGTCTTGGTTAATTAGATTAGTTTGAAGTAGGAACAAACCAAGGTGGAAATGTGATGGATATATAGTGTAGTTGGAATGTTTTAAAATCAGATTCTAGTCAGTTTCCAGTCAAAGATTCCAGTCAAAGATTCAAGCCACAGATTCCAGTCACATATTCTAGTCACAGATGCCAGTCTTAGATTCCAGTCAAAGATTCCAGTCACATATTCTAGTCACAGATGCCAGTCTTAGATTTCAGTCAAAGATTCCAGTCACAGATTCCAGTCTCAGATTCAAGTCACAGATTTTAATAGAGATCAAAATCGAGACAGTGGTTCTTCTTTGTCAAAAGCGAAAAAATACCAGTGTTATATTAAAAAAAAGATCAGTTGATAAATCAAACTTATATAGGGTCAAAAGTCTAACAAGATATATATGTCCAACCGATCCATTGGTCAGTTGTCTCAGGTATTTATCCATGGTCCGTACAAACAACCAGAACATGTTGAGACACTGGATTTCTGAGAATGGAATCTTTGACTCTGGTGAAAGAAATTCTACACAGTTATTTACTTGTCCAAGGCATGACATTCCAGTGTTAATTTGGTAATAAGAGAGGCATTATAACCCTGGCAGATATATAGCTGTTAAGGTCAGGTATTTATTTTACCTGATAAAATACATAGAGTTGGACAGTTTTTATGTGTCTATCTTTAGAGAATGGCAATTCATTTTCACAGGGTAAATGGTTGATATATCTACTGTTGTTTGTATTAACAAAATACCAGAATTGAGATAGACTTTCAAATCGAAATCTGTTTAGCCTTTCTTTAGCCATTCAGTAGTTATAGTTCAAGAGTTTTCCTGTAGTTAAAGAGCTGTGGTTCCTGTAATATGACCTTTCTGAATGGTTTTGAACTAATTTAGTAACCAAAGTGTTAATTCAGTAAGTCAAGGAAGGAATCTGAAATAAAACAACATTTTCCTGAAGATTGACATCCTCATTATAACAGAAACATGAAGATGTTCAAGGAACGGTCCAATAAATCTCTCTGGAACTTTCTGTCCATCAATGAAAGACATGCCTCACAGACATGTGTTGTTCTTTATGGTCAGTGCTACAATGAAGAGAGGAGATTGAATGTACAGACATGCTAATTGTTTGCTTCATTACAGGTTATAGAATTCTCCTGAAAAGTCATTAATCTATGAAAGAAGATGTACTCTATGACTTGTTTCTGTTATATTATGTTGAAATGTAATGTAAACATTCAGAATCTGAATTAATTTAGTAACGCTGTCAATAAATTGTCGGGTTACCATGCATATCTACATATAATGGAATATCAGTTAAATCAATCTGAAAATAAACTGTTAAAAACTTGTCCTGAAAATTGATATCTTCATTACCACAGAAACATGAAGAAGATGTTCAAGGAACGTCCAGTAAATCTCTCTGGAAAATTCTGGCCATCAATGACAGACATGCCTCACAGACATGTGTTGTTCTTTATGGTCAGTGCTACAATGATGAGAGTAGATGGAATGTACAGACCTCTCAGCTCTATGTCTTCATTACAGGTCACAGAATTCTTTCAAAAAGTCATTAATCTCTGTGATATATTGGTAGTAGTTGGTTCATGAACTGTCTTCAATTCTAATTATAAACTTCAAAGTATGCATTACACATGAGGAATAATAGAGTTTGTTCTTGTAGGCATATTTGTAACTGTAATTGTAAATCGTGACAACATCATTTATAAAGACATTTATAAGGATTTCACGTTCAGGTGCGTTATGAAATAAGAACAGCTGCAGAATTTTATAGCATAAGTCTTGAAGACATTGTTTGGGTTATAATATATATTTTCTAAAAAAAGGTTTAAGCACTCTCAGACCATTGTATCAAATAAGAGGCAAGAACAGATCCCAGAAGCTACGCTTGAATTTGGACATTTAAAAACAAAACTTATTTCAGAGACGTTACAACTACTCAATTCGTGCTTGTACTAAATGCCATAGCATAGCAAATGTCATATCCATAGAAAGCTTCTGATTATAGCAGCTGAAATGTTCTCTATTTCATTCAGCAGTGATACATTCTGTCAGTGAGAAAACCATTTGTCAGTCTCTACCGACAGGTAATTTTACTATCACATAGCTTTACGGTCACTTCATCTGGTTTGGATTCCTACCAGAAAGCAATGCCAAGCTTGATGTAACTGTTCAGAATAACTTTTTGCCTCGCTTTCCCAGAATAAGGTTTTTCTAAAAAAAGTGACTTGTAGGTAATGATAATTATTTTGAACTTGAAGAACGCTGGTTCTAAGTTACCATATTTTAATCACCATATGATTCTAGAATCTGAATTTTAAAAACATTATTTGTTGGTCATCTTAGAACAAAATCTTGTATGGTAGAAAAAATACTGTTCATCCATCTGTGGTCAACCCTTGGCTTGCTACTTCGGCTAGATCAGTAACATTCTGGCTGCAGGTCATGGTCCCTCCTGAATTATTTCATTGATTTAGTAATTATTATTCTTCGATCAGTTCCTTGGTTTACCATTTATGATTCTTTGATCAGTTCCTTGGTTTACCATTTATGATTCTTTGATCAGTTCCTTGGTTCAGGATTTATGATTCTTTGATCAGTTCCTTGGTTTACCATTTATGATTCTTTGATCAGTTCCTTGGTTTACCATTTATGATTCTTTGATCAGTTCCTTGGTTCAGGATTTATGATTCTTTGATCAGTTCCTTGGTTTAGCATTTATGATTCTTTGATCAGTTCCTTGGTTTAGCATTTATGATTCTTGGATCAGTTCCTTGGTCTTGGTTTAGCATATATGATTCTTTGATCAGTTCCTTGGTTTAGCATATATGATTCTTTGATCAGTTCCTTGGTTTAGCATTTATGATTCTTGCATTAGTTCCTTGGTCTTGGTTTAGCATATATGATTCTTTGATCAGTTCCTTGGTATAGCATTTATGATTCTTGGATCAGTTCCTTGGTCTTGGTTTAGCATATATGATTCTTTGATCAGTTCCTTGGTTTAGCATATATGATTCTTTGATCAGTTCCTTGGTTTAGCATTTATGATTCTTGCATTAGTTCCTTGGTTTACAAATTATGATTCTTGCATTAGTTCCTTGGATTGTTATTTTCAATATGTAATCCACCTAGGCAAAGAATGGTGTCTTGTAAATGACTGTTACTCATTCCAACTTTTCTCTCCCCAGGAGGAAGATGAGTGATGGCGGTGCCCGGGAGGAAGTTTGAGCGTCAGCTGAGTGACTGTTCCTGTTCCGCGGAGAGCCTCAAGACTCTGAACGATGACCTCCGGGACCACTTGTCCCAACTCCGGTCCCAGCTGGAACATCGGAGAGGGAGCTTCAAACAGGACCACTGGCAGAGGGTTGTGGACATCCGGGCGATCCGGGAACAAGAACAGAAGAAACATGTGTCGACCATTGTGGAACTGCGGAACAAGCTCCAGAGGGAGAAGAAGAGGGAACTGGAGAACCTCAAGGAACAGCTGCAACACAAGCATGAGCAGGAACTGCAGAAGGTGACGCGTCTGAAGGATATGGACGTCACCAAGCTGAAGCACGAGCTGGAGCAGAAGGAATCCCTTCTTCATCGACTCATCAGTGAGAGCAGACGCGACTCTCTGAAGCTGTCCAAGGATGGGAAGAAGTTCAAGCTGCTCAATGAGCTCAGTGATCTGAGGAATACGAAGAAACAGCTCGAGGAGTCGCTGACATACGCGAGTGAAGCGGAACGACAGTATTGCAGGGAGTTGCGTAAAACTGCGGAACATTACCAATCAGAGGTCATGAGGGTCAAGCGGGAAGCACGGATAGACATTCGGCACATGGTGAGTAGAACATGTAATCTTTAATGAATTTTTAGAACTTATAAGTTAGAGTAACAAGATGTTGTTTGACTGGCATGTTTATGACAAGTTATCAGATCACATTTATCTTGAATGTGTTAAACAATCAGGTTTGACAACAGTTGCCAAAGATGACATAAAGACATTTTATGTTTCTTAATATTTTGTTTTCAAAAGTGGATTATAGTTGATTGCAGTCTTGTTGTGAGAATGAGCATCAAGAGTTTATTGCAAACCAACAAAATTGGTCTAACAAATATCTATTTTATTTGATTAAGTTTCAAGGAAGCAGAAATATAATTATCTAAAAATTGTCAACATTTTTCACATGCCTTTAACAGCTTTATCCAAAGTCATATACTACTACATTATCATTTTGGCAATTAAAATTTCGTCTACGAGAAGACATTTCATAGGAATTCATTATGAACTTGATCATCGAAGCAAATTGACTCTACTTCAGCATATGGTTTGAGGATTTTTTTGGTTTGTTAATTAGTTACAGGAACCGCAGCGACATGATTTATTTGGAGTTACTTGGTGAAACACACTTCACACACGTCAAGGTTAACAGTAGTTGTAGACGAGTATGATTCAGAACTCTTTTATCAGAGGAGTATCAAAAATCTGTTTCCACTTCCTCCCTTAATTTCCCCTGGAGACATCGGACATGAAACAGTTCATGATAGTGTAGATTCAAGATGTATATACCCAGCATGCTGGATATAATTCAAACTTGTGGCTGCCATCTTTGACATGGCCGCCATCTTTAGTTCTACTTGACTCGTAACTTGTATGAATCCCCAGAACACTTCCTGTGCACTTTGATGGACCATAAGCCTGGAGTGATATAGACAGGTGTTTCTGCATGTGGGTGAAGTCGCTCACCTTCAATATGAAGTTGACATCATGAAATAGCTGAAGAATTTAATTTGATGCATAAAGACAAATTTTAAGTTGATGCTTAGGGATTCCTCTTAAAGGGGCAGTAGCAAGTTTTTTCGCTCAAATAAGTTGATGAAATGTATTTGAAAAATAATTTAACCAATGGTAAAACATCGTTCTCTCATCGGAAAATAAAGTTTAAAATGAGTGTACATGTTTCAGTAAAGCCATGGGAATCGTTTTTGTAATACAAAATAATAAATTGTGTTCATAATAAAATGGCCGCCATGCAATTTTTGCTTTATACGCAACATAGTTTTTACCACTACAGAAAATTGGTTTGTGTAATAAGATGTTTTACCCTCTAAAGTTAATTTAAATGACATAAACTATCATTATAAATGGGAAATTTGAAAAAATAAATTTTGCAAAAAACGTGCTACTGCCCCTTTAAAGAGGAAACTTATATGTTTCAATTTTATAATCTACTACATAACCAATGTTTGTGCTTATATTATCTTCAACACCAAGAACATAACAAACACAGAAATTTAGTGAGTTACTGTTTGTTGCAACAAAATGGCAATGCATGTTGGAAATCAAGCAAATAGTTTCTGAAGATCATGATATTGGTATAGTAAGACAGGTATTTTTTGGAAGTGGAAGGGGGATATAGGTTTGAGCTCCGTCCGTGCGAGATAAAGGGGACAGCTTTTCTCAAAAAACGTTTAAGATAGGATGACCAAATTTGGTGTGTGGCTTTACGGCATAAATACTTTGATGGAGTTCGAAAATGAGAAGCGTGCAATTATTTTTTCCGGAGTTATTGCCCTTGTTCCTTTTTTTGGCTTTGTTCATGGTATCTTCAAAGCGGATAGCTTTCCTCAGAAACTATTTAAGATAGGATAAACAAATTTGGTGCGTGGCTTGAGGGTATCGATACCTTGATTGAGTTCAAAAATTAGAATTGTGTGATTATTTTTTTCTGGAGTTATTGCCCTTGTTCCGTCTTCAGGTATCTTCTTTTTTCTTAGAAACTGTTTAAGATCAAATCAGTTGTGTGGGATGAACTTGATGAAATGAAAATTAGAATTGCACAATTATTTCTTCTCGAATTATAGCCCTTGTTCCAATTTCTTGGGTCTGGCGGGGGATGTTGATGACTTCTTGTTTGGTATCTTATTATTTACAAAAAGTATGCCATGTGGTGTCCCTTAATGGACTAGCTTTCTATATCAAATAACCCCAAAGAGATGTCAGAAATGTTAGAAGTCCAATTAAGAGAAGAGGGACATATCTCCAACAAGATGGAGGTGAGAGGAAGGCATGTTTATGTGTAGAATGGAACCTCATGCTTATCCATGTGCAGTGAGAGATAGATCAAATATCTCCTAAAACATCTCTCAGTAACAAGACATGTCTAATTACAAGCACTAAGACATCTAAACAAGGTAAAGCTGTGAGACTGATGAGACTGCTAGGTGATGAATGAATTTCCAGGATCCACAGAGTTATGCATGGGTAGTCATTTACATTTTTGTACATTTAGCCTCTGAAATGCATATTTTTGTAAAGTTCAAAATTTTATGACAATAAAATAAAAAGAAGCCTCTGAGATGAGTTCATTTTCTTTAAACTGAGCTCTTATCTTGTTGTAGACTTGCCTTGAATGTAAGAAATTAAGGGGTCTGAATGACAGACTACCTCTAAGGGAAAGCATAGCAAATTTGGTTGTTATTATCAGAGAACATTGGAAAATATTCATACAAGTATCCAAGGACACAGTGTCGGAAATGTCAGAGATTCAACTTTACCTAGGGGTCCTGAAATATTTGCTAGCTGTGTTAGATTATTCTCTTTAACTGGTTGTGCTTCCTGTAAAATGGACATTCAGAATGTAATTTGTTTTACATAACCTGTTTCCTGTGAGCCCTAGGTCATTCTCAGAAAGCCTATTTTTAGCCATTGGGAAATCTCGGATAACTCCCTTTGCTAAATCATTGTGATTCCTGTAAATTGGCAACTCAGCATAGGCTGACACTGATAGATTCATCAGCTGAAGTGGTGAGAAAAGAAGACATATGTCTAACAAGATAGAGCTGACAAGCTCTCGTGTTTATGTGAAGGCCAGTACATATGAGTAGCTAAGCTTATCAATGAGCAGTGAGAGGAAGACAGAGTTCCAGCTAGAAACCTTAGACTAATGTAAGTTTGTGGACACACCGCTACCATAGGAGACAGATCTACCTCCACAAGTTTAATAATGAAAGTAAAATTTTCTCAAATTAATATAATAGGTTATTAAAATTAGAAGTCTAATTAGAAATCAGAAAGAAATTACTGAGGTCCATGCTGATAGGTTGATAATTTGTGAAATATTGAACAGGGTCCCGCTGCACGAAACGCTAAGGCGACCTCAAGTCACTCAGGTAGCCTTAGTGCAATGTTAAAAGATGGCACTAAGGTTAACCTTAGTGTTAAGTTTGCTTTGTGCAACGGCCACCAGGATTTTAAATAAGTAAAAGAAGACTTATTTTAATTAGCACCTCCACCATAAGTACCCCCTCTCATTGCACCCTCTTACCCCCTCCTCACAATACCCCTCTACCCCTCTACCCCTCTACCCCTCTACCCCACCCCCTACAAACTTACTGTATGCTTGAAGAGCAGTGATAACTGAAAATCATAAGCATATGCACTCTCCCGTTGTCTGTTCTTGATTACAAGATTAATTTTGAAAACAAAAATGCTGCAGATTATACCAAAAAGATGTTCATTGCTTTACACAAGTTATTTAACATTAATGTCAATCCAAATTGACCAACTAAATAACACCTCTTCCTAAGTGCTATGATTATTAGTATCTCCTTATGCTAGTTTCTGTTAAGCCCCTTGGTTACAGTATCTTAGAGTTGAGAAGATTAAAGGGGCAGTAGCACGTTTTTCCGCTGAAATAAATTGATAAAATGTATTCGAAAAATAATGTCACCAATAGGAAAACACCCTTCACTCTTCGGAAAATCACGTTAAAAATGAGTGAACATGGTTCAGTAAAGCCATGGGAATCGTTTTTTGTCATTCTGAATAATAATGTGTTCACAATAAAATGGCCGCCATGCAAGTTTTGCTTTATATGCAGCACTGTTATTACCACTACAGATAATTTGTTTGTGTAATAAGATGTTTTACCCTCTAAAGTAAATATAAATGACATAAACTATAATTATAAATGGGAAATTTGAAAAAAATAAAATTTGCAAAAAACATGCTACTGCCCCTTTAAGAAACAAAATCAAACCAAGATATCATGTTGTTCTTATGGAACTATTTCTCCAATTGAGGAATATCAGAGAGCCTTTAATATTTCAGGAAGCTATTAAAACCACACAATGTTTACTCAGGGACAAAAAGACAATTTCTTTACAAGATTGCAAAGAATCCACAATGTTCATCCTTTGAAAGATGGACGGCTGTTTTTCAAGAAGATTAACAAGACTTTATATTTAGAGACCAGGAAGGGTACACACACACCGGCCATTGGGAAAATAAACACAGCTCCATTCAGTGGAGTGTTGTGCTGTGCGGGAGAAATACGGAACTCTGTGAAGAGAACCAGCTCTTTTTGTTTGGTGCATCTGTTGTTATTTTTGCTAATGGAAATAAATGTAATTAAAGTGCATAGAATAGGCTACAAATCTGTTCATGGAAAATGGTTACCTTGGAATTAATGGTCCTGGAACATTATTTTGGTTAAAAATATTACTGTCAATTACATTTACATGGTGCGAAATATCAACATAAGTTTTTATATCAATTTAATCATTAGTGTGCACCTTCACTAGCGGATCCAGGGGGTCCGGACACCCCCCTTTTCAAATCCATGTATGGGATTTGGGTCCTGACCTGAACCCTGTAAATGAGGAATATATTGCCTGACATGTTCAGTGAGGGATGGATAGCAGTACTGGTCGGTGCTACACACAACTTGATATCAGAGACCTTCTCTGGTACTGTTCTGTTTTGTGAAGGATTTGGTTATAAAAGACAAAGATAAAGAGTCTGGCAATGGTTATAACCATTGATAGGTCTCTGTCAGTTCTAGTAGAACACAACTCTACATAAGAAATAGGTTTACCTTGATGTGTAGGCACTGGCAGTTGAGAAAATAAACTGTGTGAAGAGCTGAGTTGTCAGAAGGATACACCATTCTCTATTGTTGTCTTTGATAATAGAAATAAGTATACGATGAGAGAGTGCAGATAATAGGTTATAACTCTGATCATGAGAGAATGGTTAACATTGAAACAATGTCCTTATTCAGAAACATTGAAGACCTAATTCAGGACTGTTCATGTCCCACTTCAGAACAGTTGAAGTCTTAATTTAGAAAATAAACACCTTGAAATGAAATGATATCCTAATGCAGAATTGTTTAAATGATTTTAAGATTTTTGATTGACCAATTCAGAACCGTTGATGTCCTTATTCATTGTAAAGCATCTTTGATTGTTTAAAAAGCATTTTGAACAAACCTCTTTAAATTATGATGATGTAATTTCTATCAATTTGAATTCATATTATCTACTATATTTTGTTTCATGAGATTTTATAACTTCAATGAAATATGTTCTTTAAAAGCATGTACATGTAATATATTATTCACAAGTATCGACGTGGTAGAGTTTTAACTCCTTTTAAAATTACCAACAGTTCATCATGGCAAGAAGTTTCATTGTTGGAAATCTAGTCTGTCATCCCGACCCCTTAAATTTAAAGAGCCGAGGCAAGTCTAAAGAGCTCAGAACACATCTCAGGTGCTCTTTTTTTATCTTTATTCAATTTTGAAATTTAGGCGAAATGGCAGAATATTGGAAAGCCTGCAATGTCTCTGTGTTATGATGAAACCTGTGAGCACCTGTCGTTCACCTTTGGGATTCATCAAATTAACATCCTAAAAAGTGTGTACAAACCCCCCTGAATTCCCGATCTTGATCTGCCACTGTAGCCATTGTAAGTGAGAATTCTCCCTTTATGGCTATGATATTCTGATATAAATATTGTATATAAAATTGAAAGGTTCTTTTGAGTTTTGGTTTTATTATTATTTGACCAATCAACCATTTCTATACATTGTAATCCATTGGTTGTCACACATCGTACAATAATAATAATAATTGGATACTTATATTGCGCCTTTCCACGCCCTAAGGCATGCTCAAAGCGCTACAATTATTACCCCGAAGGAATTGTACTTTCAGAGCTGCTACTAAGCGCGTCGTCAGTACTTCCCGTATTCAGGTACCCATTTGTACAGCGGGGTAGACTGAGTGCAGTGTGGATTAAGTGCCTTGCCCAAGGACACAACACAGTGTTTGACCCAAGGCACAAATCTTTGGTGTCTCCACTTCTACGTACAACCAGATGTCCTACAATAACGACCCGTAAACCTGATTCATTCAGTGTTCTAATTTATATTTGTCAAAGGTTAACATATCACAGGGCAAAAGGTCAACCTTTGAGTGGCGGAAAGAGATCATTTTCATCAATGAATTACAGCAATTTCTTATAACATTTAGACCTCAATAGCTGAAGTAAAAGATTTTATTCAATAGATTCAATCGATTTATAATCCTTGTTTCACCTCTCTATGTAAAATGTTGATTTGAATTATGAATGCCATTGAGTTTATTTGCATGAACGAGTGTGTTTTGTACAGTACAAGGATTTTTTTCTTTAAAATAAAATAGAGGATAAACATTTTTTTATCAAGTGAAGCAATAAAATGATATGACTGAGAAGTTGTTTTAAAGTGTTTGACTCTGGAATGAGATTGGTTACAACTTTGATGTGTAATACGTTATAATCCAAATCTTTCGGTTTCAGAAATTATAACCTTTGTCACACTTTTAAGTAAAATGCGGAATGATTTTTTTCTATAAATTCAAATTCTTTTTCAAACTGTAATCTGAAAAAACAACATTTACCCTTCTAAAAGTTTATGTTTTGATTTTGAGATGTACATTTGTTCAATGCCTAAGAGGAGAACTTTTGTTAAAAAAAAACTCTCATCAGTGGAATGTGGGTGACATTTTTGGTCATATTATTTAAATCTCAAAGCAAACTGAATTGACACTGAAGTTTTTCCAAGTGTTTATTGTGATTAACATGACGAAGCCGAGATGCTGACATTTCGAACTGCTCAAACAAGGAGGTCAACAGCCCGCCTTACACCTGGCTGAAGAGCTAACGACCAGGGAAGCACTCACACAAACTCATCAAAGCTCGATATTTTACAACAAAGTATCACATGGATAAAACATGCATATTGGACAGGATAATACTGGCTGTCTGGGATGAAATATTTCATTGAGATCAGCTAGAACTGCCGATTGATGATAATAGTTTGGAACTTTGATTAAGACAAGGTGAGATTTTACCTCTGTATCTATTACTGTTTCTGGAGTATATTTTCAGGAAGGGAAATGATGAACTGTGTATGATGGCTAACATAGTTTATTGAAATCAGCCAGAATTTTGGATAGGTGATAGTTGGAAACTTTTCTTATAAGACAAGGTGAAATTTCACCTCTGTATCTATTACTGTTTGAGAGTTTTTTCTCTGTATCTATTACTGTTTCTGGATTATATCTTCAGGAAGGAATGTGAACTGTTTAATAGTTGATTTCAAACATATCAGCCAGAATTTCCAATTAATGTTAATAACAACTGTTTGAGAGGCATTCTAGAAGTTAGTTTGATAAAAAAGACAAATATTTTATGGATGATCAACTTCTTTATTAACGTTTCGGTATAGACCCTTCTACCGTTATCAAGCATATGTTGATATGATATGCTTGAAGGATAAGGATCTATACCGCGACGTCGCTATTTTTAATAAAGAAGTTGATCATCCATAAAATATTTGTATTCTTGATGTTAAGAGTTGGAAACTTTGATTAAGACAAGGAGAGATTTTACTTCTGTACCTATTGTTTTTTTCTGGAGAAGATTTTCAGGAAGAATGGAGAACTTTTTAACAGCTTATGACTAACATATTTAATTCAGATCAGCCAAAATCAAAGTTGGAAACTGCTGTAAGGACATGGTGATATATTAACTCTGTATCTATTACTGTTCTGTGTATGGAAGGAAATTATATATATACCGGTAAGCTAAATGAAATGTCAGTTTACAAATATAAAAGGTGGATAAGAATGTTCATTGAAGATATTATATAGCTATCTGTTACTTCACTGACAAGATTAGATTCCACCTGTATATTTATTTCTATGTATGTTATATCAGAAAATTAATTGTTGGATTTATACAGAAGATAAGGTGAGTTTCTATCTCTGAAAATGTTCTTGATATCAAATTAAGGTTGTTAGAATTATGATATAAAATATAATTTAATACAATGTATAGATATAATTGTGTTTTATCCCAGTTTAAATAACCAACAAGTAGTCATTGCCAAGAAATAATGATATTAGTGAATAAGACAAGGAAATCTGCTCTCTCTGTATGTATTTCTTACAACAGCATGGTGTTTGAGGAAGCAAGGTTTACATGTTGTGAGAGTATTATCAACACAGCTTGTTTGCTGTGTATATAACCTTCAGCAACTGTGTGGAAGGGATTGATTGGTTCTCATGTTCTGGTCAACAATGAAAACAACTTTGTTTTTATTGTCATGATCTGTAGAGGAAGATACCAAATAGAATTAAAGATGTTCGTGTTAAATGTGTTTAATATTTTGTTTATGTATGTTAATCATATTGGGGGTAAGGGTAATCTCACTCTATAATTATCTATATTAGCTATCCAGTGTTTTTCACAACATATATCAAAACCAATTTAAATAAAATAATAGGATACATGCATTGAAGGGGGTGTGGTTCACATCACTCAATACATTGAAGGGGGTGTGGTTCACATCACTCAATACATTGACTTCAATTGGTCTTCAGGAATTTTCAAAGGGAGGGGGATTCAAAACCCAAGAATAAATTGTACTTTTGACTTCTATTGGTTTTAAAATGTTGTTTTAGATATCTCCCTCCATCAGGAATTTGGCAAATTGTTGCAAGAAATCAATAATCTTTATACATGAAATAAAATTTAGAATAAATGCAAGAAATCAATAATCTTTATGCATGAAATAAAATTTTGAATAAATGCAAATCCGCTCACCTGACATACTTTCTTAAGGAAAAGTAATGAGATACAAATATGTGCCCGAATGATTCATAATAAATTCACAATAGAGGGTTATCTCCAAATAGTAACATCACACACATGCTTCCACCAGCAAAGTTTTATTCAGAAATGATACATGAATATACAATGCTGCCAAGTTTTGGTATTAGAAAAATCATGTATGTTAAACCCCATTAGCGTATTTTGCTAACAATGTATGTGTCTGCATGCTTATCACAAGTGGGATGGAAAACACGTGCAAACAGTAAACGAGTGTGCGATAAGCTTTGTAGCACATAGACAGGTAGAAAATTTAAGAGATAAAGGTAAGATTCTCGTCGAGGTGTATCTTCATGTGAGAAACATGTGTTTAGCTAATAACTTTACAATTAGAAGTGTGATATATTCTTTTTCATAGACAGCTGGTGATAAAGCATATATTCGTATAAAAGAATATGAATATTAATACAATAAAAATGCTGTCAAATTAAGGTTTAAGAAAAACATTTGTTTCAAACCTCATTAGCATAAAAGTATACAAGCATCAGAAGAGTGATGTAAAACACAGTGAGCTAATGTGCGATAAGATTAGCGATGGATAAAAAGGGAGAACATGGAAGATATAAAGAGATGCATGTGCAACATGCTATAACTGTATAACATTGCAACAAGATGTGTGATAATCTTCCCTCAGTGAATATAATATGACATGAGCAAGGGTGTCCTAGGAGTTTTATGAGACAAGTGTTAATTTTAACCTCTGAAAGTGATGGTTTTATACAAATTTCCAGTGACATTTTGTATAAGACATATGACATACTTTTGAATGTATTATTTTCTTAATGAACCCATTCTATTGATATCAATTTTGGAAGCAGAAATACATTAAACAAGTGTGAAGGTCCAAATCAATGACGTTATAGACAATGAAATATGGGACATTCTCTTCTTCTGCTCCACTCAGTTCTTCCATCCTCACCTCTGTTGCTTTTGGACTAGAAATTGAGAATCCTGATTGGTTGCATAAAAAAGTTAGTTGTGCAATCAGCAATATTATTTCAAACTGAACATTCTGTAACTGTCGAAATGACAAGAGTTGGTTCATCTGTACCCGTTGGTTCATCTGTACCCGTTGGTTCATCTGTACCCGTTGGTTCATCTGTACCCGTTGTTTCATCTGCCAAACTGAACTGAACAACTGTCGAAATGACTAGAGTTCCTTCATCTGTACCCATTGGTTCATCTGCCAGTCGCAGTATTAGGAAAGAAATAAGGATGTTACCACTGTTGGTAACTGTTGCTGCTAGGGGATTGTGCGAGAATAGTGAAATATGGCCCATATTCAACAGAGGTTAGGATGGAGTGGCGTAATTCTGTGGGAAGAGAATCGCTAAACAATGGCTGCTGGGTAAAAATCATATGTGCACATATGACAAATATGATGCTGATTTTACTTTACATAAAGTAGATATCAAGAGAATGATGTTTGGGTGTTAGAAAAACAATAGTATTAAACACCTTTAGCCTATCTCTCTAACCACTCTAAGCAAGTTGCTTGCCGGAAGTGTATTGCTTTACTTTACTCAGGAGAGTGTAATTGTGATGAAGAGTTTAGTTCACATAGAAGATATCAGATATACAGGTAAGATTATCAGGGAGATGTATGTCCCTGCAAAAACATGCTTTAAACAATTCCATTGGAAAGAGAAGGGACTTGTGTGTTTCTGGAGTCTGGTAAAAGCATAAGATTGAATGTGAAATTATTGTTTTAGTGAAGATTAGAAGTGAAATTTAACAATTGATATAGCCACTGCACATGTACGGAACGTATAAGTATATTTTGGTGATGTAACATCATGTAAAGCAGTGTGTTAGTGTCTCATGATATAATACAATTTGTTATCAAATGAAATTAAGGTAGAATATAGTAGTTACTGTTAACAGATTTTGTAAAACATTGTGTAAATACATTATGCAAAAGTAAACCCCTTGATATGAGACATGCTGTAAGACTTATGAAGTAGATAAGATATTATGGATGTATGTGCATGAAAAAAGAAGTATCATTTATTAATGTAATGTATTACATATGTATAACATTGATGTGAGAGAAGTGTGTTAAGACTTTTATCCAAGGGTAATAAAGAAGCTATAGGCATGAATTTGAAAGATACTTTTTGTTAGTGGATGGAGGAGCCATGTAATATAAATGATGTATAACATGTAATCTTGTAGGAAAGATGAGATGAAGTTCCTTTTCAGTTCTTATAACATGAGTGACAAAAAGTGATTGTTATATATCAATTATAGCACTGCACCAGTCCAGAACAAAGCCTTTGAAGCAACGTTTTAGTTCTTTGTAAGATTTAAACTGACATTCATCTGTAGTCTACACCAGCAATTGCTCCTTAATTAGAGGTTGTATTGCTCTTTGGTGATAAACAAATTTAAATCTTGAAATTTACAGTCATGAATGTTCATCTATGTTTTAAATATGGATTTTATCTTGACATACTAGATTGAGTTTGAGCTACCAGAGTGGAATGTCCATTTAACGTTTATGCACATGAATACAACAAGCGGAAAAACATGAAATGCTTGGTCCCTCAGAGTGGATCCTTAAAAGTGTCTGGTTCATGGCCTATAAACATATATTTACAATATGAACAATATCAGTGGATAAGATTGGAGAGACGTCGATATCTGACTTTACAGTCAAGATCTTGAATTATTGTTCAAACTGTAATACAAACAGACATCCAAACCTCTGACGTTACATGTCCCAATATTTAACCCCAGCGGTCCTTGTTGTTTTGTAGCTTTTTCTTTTGAGAAAATATATATGTCGACTGAAAGTCAGGCTGTGTAATTAAGTTAGTAATAAAGAGATAAGATCATCAGACGGTGGACTTAGAAGCTTTACACTGGACATTGGTGTTTCTTCCTGGGTCATTTCGGTGGTCAAGCTGTGGATTATTGTTGACTCACACTGATATATGTGACATGGAAGTTAGGACAGTAATCTTGGTATGTAAGTTTCCAGTTGTAATTACATTTTGGTTAAGTTTAGTTTATTATGAATCTTAGTGTTCTGTCTTTAGAAGGTCCTGCAGAAATTTGTCCATCAAACGTTTGGTGTTCCTTAAATAAAATGTATATATTTTACCACTAGTCTAATCTCGTTCACACTTGTTTAGGAATGCGTTTATATTAATTATTTAAAATATTTTTAAATTGAATTTCCTGAATTCATGTTTAATGTATATAAAGTATCGTAAGAGCGAATTAAAAATTATGTATCGTGAAAAAAAAAGGAAGAGAAACCTGAAAACTAATCTTACCCCTTTCCTGAAAAAGAAAATTCAGAGTCAAGAGATTTGTTGTCCTAAAGAGATCCGATGCATGACATGAATTAACATTTGAACTTCTTCTCAATGCCTTCCTTGTTAGATCTGTGTGGTGATTCAGTGTTAGAATAGATTACAGGCTTGAGCTACAGCTTGGTTTACAAACAAACCCTCGGACAGACAGATTACCGTTTGTTGTGTGGACAGGCAAATACTGTCTGTCTTTCCTCAGTGACCTCTGACCCCCGTTTAAATAACTTGCTAGACATGCAAATTAGAAAGAGATTCCATTTTGCAAATGAGTTTTTTTGAGGGCTAATGGATATTTTGTGTGGTTTTGAATGGATGTACTATATTTCGGACTCTGATGAAACACGCACTAGGTAATGTGAAAGTTTGTTGATTTTATCATTGATAAACTAAGATATAAGTTCTGAAACACTAACTTATCTGTGGCTGATCCAGCTGGGGGTTTAAGGGTTATTTATTGCAGTAAGTTACAGAGCTGTGAGTGAACCAATTTGGTATTCAATTTTATTTCTCCTGCTACAATGTTGTCAGACGTGTAGAATGCGTTCGTCCGTCAGAAATTGTTTCCTGAGCATGATAAACTTCTTTTGTTTGGAATCGATGTACTATATTTCAGACTCTGAAGAAACACTCTCTTGGTAATGTGAAAGTTTGATAAACTCAAATATTACTTATGAAACACTAAATTACTTGTGGCTGATCCAGCTGGTGGTTTGGTTGTTTGTTTGCAGTAAGTTACAGAGTGAACCAATTTGATTTTGAATGGATATACTTTATTTCGGACTCTGATGCAACACTCTCTAGGTAATGTGAAAGTTTGTTGATTTTATCATTGATAAACTAAGATATTAGTTCTGAAACACTAAATTATCTGTAGCTGATCCAGCTGGTGGTTTGGTTATTTTTTTGCAGTAAGTACAGAGTGAACCAATTTGGTATTGAATTGTTATACCTGGTACAACACTGTCAGACATAAAGTGCTCCGCATGTCCGTTTATGCGTGCATCCGTCAGAAATCATTTCCTGAACGTAACTAAAAAACTATATGGCTTGGAAACTTTAAATTTGGTGTGGATGTTACCTATGTGGTGCTGTTGTGTTTTTTTCTAACTCCCAAGATCCATATAATCTTTGAAATTTTGACCAAAATCTTAAATTTGTCGGACTTTGTTTCGTTTCTCAAGTGTATCTTGAAAACTATATGACTTAAAAATTTCAAATATGGTATGGATGTTACCTATGTGGTGCTGCTGTGCTTTTTTGGAGTTTGCAGATGCAGATGATTTTCAGACTTTGTTCTGTTTTTGGAGCATAAGTTGAAAACTAAATGACTTTGAAACTTTAAATTTGTATGGGGAATTTATCAATGTGGTGATGCCTTTTAGGGGTTACAACTCCTCAATGTTCATTGAAGGTGAGATGAGGTGAGGTGAGATGAGGTGAGTTGGGTTGTTAACGCCACTTTCAAGAGTATTTCATGGCAACTAGTATTATGTGTAGGATAAAACACGATACAGAGGTTATGCTTGGGATTGTAAAACCCGAGGTTTGAAAGCTGAGCGGGAAGTAAGACCGAAAGCAAAGCTTGAGGTCTTACTTCCCCGAGGCTTTCTTAACGAGTGTTTTCAATCCCAAGCATAACCGAGATAGAGTGTTTTATCTAACTTAGATACTGTAAAACATAAATGTGAGTGTTAATCGTATATAGAGGTTTTCTTACAGCAGAAGAATGAGGGGTAGTGTTTGAAATTTTACAGCGGAAGAATTTTATAACTGTCAAAAGTCAAAATTTACATTTTATAATGTTTGATTCCCAAATTCTGCATTATAAAGAGTATGTTTCCCGGACTAGCGTTATATAGAGGCAGAGACAGTGTGACTGTAAATAGAGGAAATCCACACAGTTCTTTTGTCTTCCTCGGTAGCGTGGAGGTAGAGCGTCCGGTTTAAAGAGCAACGGGTATAGAGTTTTCGATTCCCGCCATCTACACACTCTGAAAAGGTTATCTTTGTATACTTTTCAATAATAATTGTTATGAATTGAGTTGTGAAAAACATCTTAGTCTCATTTAAGGTCTTACTATCAAAAGTAAAAACTTACTTTCACAATAAAAACCTCATACGTGGTTATTATCAGAATAAATACCGACTGAAGTAATAATGAGGGGTTATTACGAGAAAACAAGATACCTACAAAACAATAGACAAATTCCCTGATAGGTTTCTTATACAGGGAGAAAGCCCACAACTCCATGGTGGCTATGCATTGTGGCTATGCATTATTTAAAGCCCCTGACTTGGTGCAGGATATTTGACCTGAAAATGCACTTGATGTATACAATGCACATAGAGGATGTTTGGATGTCTGACATTTACAAGAGAGTTACAGCTGTCACCGATCTTTTTGTGTATTTCTAGAAAAGCGTATTTAAGTGTGTTGTTTTTCTTTATTAATGCATCGTCAAGATTTAAGTTATCCAAGACATTGAGAATACATTTACAATGCATCTGCTAAATATGTCATGCTAATATTTTTTGGGGCAACATGATCAATGAATTTAAGTCTAATGTCAAATTATTGTTAAATTGTCAACAGAAAGCCAATCATTTTATCTCGTTAAACTTTTAGACATTTTGACGTTTGACTTTGCTCACCTCCAGCTAAAGGGACATAACTCTTGTACATTCATGTTCAGTTGGCAATACATGTACGTCTGATTACTTTACAGACAAATATTTGATATAAATAAAAAAAATTGTAGAATCAGTATATATATAAACCATGATTTCATAATCTTGGTTATATTGTCATGACAGAATCAGCAAAGTATTATTTACAAAAGATTTAATATCCCTCCTCAAGTGCTTTTCATACATGGTGAAGTGAAACATCTCTCTGAGGTAAAATCTTCATGCATATTCAAAGATCTGACTTTGCAAAGGGAGAACACTCTGTCTTCCCTACCACTGCAAGGTTCTGTAGGTATTATCTTGGAATCGAACCAATGGCGTCAAGGATTTGTTATTTGTTAACAACTGTATTAGCGTTTATATCAGAGTATTCAACATGCATTCAATTTTTATATGGTATATTTAAACAAAAGTTTTGGTGTTTGATTTGCAAAGTCTGTGACTGGCAGGATTCCCTTTAATTGATATTTTTCCCTGAAATTGTTTTTTAAATAAAAATATTTTTATTATATCTACAATTTATGTTATCTTTGCTTTTTAATTTTTTTTCATTCAATGTGTTTTGCAATTAAAAAATAATTTCTGTATATGAAAAAATATTTTCAACCATACTTGTATGACTACAAATTGTAATAACATATAATCCTAAGATATTTATCCATTTTGAAAATTTGTATGAATTTGTTTGTGAATTCTAAAAAGACTCCCTGGCTCTAGCTCTCCTCCAGCTAATAATGTACCTCAGTGCCAGCCACTAGTTGGCAGATGCCCATCTTTTCATGAAAACCTCAAACTGCATGTTTTGTGCAACCTTGAACTATAATAGAAATGTTTTGAAAGCGAAAGCGGTCTTACCATTTGATGAATTTAATCCTTTTACACTTCTATATTTAAACACCATTAACCCTTTACCTGCTGAATCATTTAGTGTCAAACCACTTCCAGTGGCTGAAACCCTGGAATCACAATGTGTTAGCAAAGGGAACAATCCAGGATTGGCCAGGAGCTAAGATGTATATCATCCTGGTATATTCAGAACTTGCTAACAAAGAGGATATAATTTCACGTTTGGCCAGGGAATATTGCAGGTAAAGGTTTTTAGTATACAATGGATGGTGTTCTCGGCAGGATAAAGGCAACAGATATACGGATAAAGATGCAAATTTCAGAGGTCAAGTGACAGCAACTCTTTTGAAAATTAAAATTACATCACAATCGTTAACATTTCGAACACCTGTAATAATGGATATAGCTTCATGTAAATATACATTCTTCATTTCATGAAAACATGAAACATGAATTTGAGAAATGAGGCAAAGGATTCAACTTTATACAATGCAATGAAAAACGCATATTTTCTTCTGGAAATAGCGTGTTTGTGAAGCAGTTAGTGAAGACGTGCGCTACTTGTACATGGGAGTCTAGACGAGGTGTATGTTGTCTTGTTTATCAGACTTGTACTCTAAGATATCGGTTCCAGGAATAAGACAGGAAGTAGGTACATGTCTCTACTGGGTGCATTGCCAGGAACTATTTAAAGACCGTCATCTACTTGCGTCAAGCTAGGAGCACATCCTTAATCCATGTACTGTAATATTACAATGTCTCCAGAGGAAGAGAAAAGTTGATCTCTGTTGGGTCCTTAGAACGTTTTAAGACCATGTCACCCACTTGCATAAAGTCTCATTTACCATGAGAAATTTTTTGTATTGTAACAATTTTGTTCTTGATTATAACATTTTTAAACCACGTGACACTTTCTCTAAACTAAGACTTTTGAGTGCACCATAAATTTGCGCATTTGCAACAACATCTTCAGAAGAATAAAATACAAAGATCCCTATCTGGTTCCTTTGATTATAACATTCTAAGGCCATCCATTACTTTCACAACGTTAGACTCTTAGAACAACCATGATTCTTACGTTGTAACAGAATGATAATTAACCCTTAACTTGCGAATCCCGGAATTATCCGGGCGGGCTATAAGCGATTCCGAGGTGTCTGTATACGGATCCCGGATACAAGACTTAGAATAATTCACGGCTGTCTCTCTACTTTACTAGCCCTGTCAACGGGTCCCGAGTCGATTGTGTCCGCGACCCGACCCATGAGAATGGCTGTATTTACGCTCCGCGACCCGACATGAGAATGAAGCTTTGTTCAGTGTGTGGTCGGAATATCAAGCAAAATTCACACCAATTTGCGTGTGCATTGTTGACCCGTAACGCATCGATAATTAGCTTTACAAAAGGCCAATTATGTCGGGCTTAGCCCCCGAAGCATTGATTAGCTTGAGGCTATTTTCACCCACGTGTTTGTATTGCGTTGGGTTTGCCTCGCCCGAGACTGCTATCTGCCTCGCATCTCGCGAGACGGGGGAAAAAAATCGCTAACTCTCCTTACTCCCGCCCGCACTTCATATCATGTGAGCGAATTGTTTGTTTTCCAAAAAAAATACGGCAAAATAAAGGGGAAACAATGGACAACATTCCCATATAAAATTAGCAAATGTCAAAAAAATAATAAAGACACCGCAAGCGCCTTGGAAAAGGGCACCTTTACACCGACAATCCCTTTAACAATCAGCGATTTTCACAACTTGTTACACATTTATCACGGCTAAAATACTGAATGCATTTTCATGATTTTTATATCACAATAAACCAAAAAGAATAATCTTTTATTCTATATAAAATGTGCATAATTATTTCACAGAAATAAAGATACAATTTTACCTTTCTGAGAGGCATGTGAAACCAAACGGCATACAAACTAATCAACATATTTTCATCAGTTATGGTTCGAGGTTAGCTTTTATTAGCTCATCAGGCCTGAAAGGCCCGATGGGCTTATGGCATGGGATGTCGTCCGTCCGTCCGTCCGTCCGTAAACTTTTCACTTTTTCGACTTCTTCTCCAGAACCAATGAATCGAGAGAACTGAAATTTTATGTACAGAGTCCTTGGCCCATGGGGATTCTAAATTGTAGATTTGGTGACCCTGTGACCCCAAATACGGGCCCCAGGGGTCTTAACCTATAAAGCTATTTTCATCTTCTTCTCCAGAACCAATGACTCCAGAGATCTGAAATTTTATGTACAGACTCCTTGGCCAATGGGGATTCTAAATTGTAGATTTGGTGACCCTGTGACCCCAAATAAGGGCCCCAGGGGTCATAACCTAAAAAGCTATTTTCATCTTCTTCTCCAGAACCAATGACTCCAGAGAGCTGAAATTATATGTACAGATTCCTTGGCTAATGAGGATTCTAAATTGTAGATTTGGTGACCCTGTGACCCCAAATAAGGGCCTCACAGGCCATTACCTAAAATCCTGTTTTCATCTTTTTCTCCGGAACAAAAAGACCTAGAAGGCTGTAATATTGTATGCAAACTCTTAAGCCAATGGGGATTCTAACTTGTAAATTTGGTGACCCTGTGACCACAAATATGGGCCACAGCCTAAAAAACCTTTGAAAATGAATTTGAACTGATATTTTATGACTACTTCAATTACTTTATTTGAAATGTATGTTGACTTGAGATAACAATCTACATTGTGGACATGTTTGTCAAATTGATGTTATCAATGTGAAATGAGAACTATTGAATAGCCTATGAACTGAAAATTGTGACAAGTCATAAAGGACTAAATTGAAGACGGTTAAGAATTCTATTATTTTACATGAGATATGTGAACTGCATATGACTGGTGATAAAATGATAAGATAAGATTATTTTCATCTTCCTCTCCAGGACGAAAAGACCTAGAAGGTCGTCATGTTGTGTAATGAGTCTTTAGCCAATGGAGATTCTAAATTGTAGATTTGGTGACGCTGTGGCCCCAAATAAGTGCCTCACAGGCCATTACCTAAAATTATGTTTTCATCTTTTTCTCCGGAACAAAAAGATCTAGAACGCTGTAATATTGTATGCAAACTCTTTAGCCAATTGGGATTCTAACTTGTAAATTTGGTGATTCTGTGACCCCAAATATTGGCCACAGCCTAAAAAACCTTTGAAAATGAATTTTGAAACTAGCTACAAGAGTTTGTGATACCACATCTTCTTTTCCAATAAAGAAAAATAAATGAAGATGGGGAAAACAAAATTTAAAATATGTAATTTACTGGCTGTGAGTCCAGGGTCTGCATGTTGTGTAATTGCAGGTGTTGACCTGGGGAGTGACCACTCCCTGGCAGAGATGCAAACAGCAGCTAATACACGGAGGTTTCAGGTTACTTCTCTGCTGTGTTACTCATTTAGTCTTACACTCAGATGCTCAATAGAATTTATTAATTAAATATTGAAAAGGAGCCTATGACATTATGAGCCAATGAGAAACAGGATTTTTAGAAACAAATAGGGGCTCTTTTTCATTATGTAATAAATGTTGATAATTCCAGAATAAAAATAAGAAGTAAAACAAAAAACTGCAAAGGTCTACATTATTTATAATGAGTATGGATTAATGTGTAACCAATTTTGATAAAAACTTTTAAATTTGATGACTGGGCAATGATTTATTATGTGATCATCTTAATCTTTACAATAGAGATAATTAATAACATGATTCCTGATGAGCTTCAGAGCCCGTGGCTCTATTTTTTGAAAGGTAAAACAACATAACCATATTAGGGTTGACATGTGCTTATTTGTCAACTGGTTCGAGATTATGATTTCTTGGAAAAGTGCGATGAACGACCGTTCGCAATGCCGCATACATGTTGTAAGTATTTACGATTTTATTGGTGGAAATAAAGACAAACTTTACATAGCTATAGAATTATAACCAAAGGTCGCATTCTAATAATATTTATATCATTGTGAAGCTAGACATCTTGTCTTCAATTCCGTAGGAATTTTTTTCGTTTCGTATTTATGATGTTACGAGGCCCGAATTAAAGACAATCTTTCGAAAGTAATAGAATAAAAACGAAAAAACATAGAAAATTCATTCAAAGTTTCGGGTGTGAATTAGCCATTTGTGTACGGGTGTCGCTACATGAATTTGTATTGAACGCCCTTATATAGTCCTTATTCGCCATGTACATGCCATATATTTTGTAAAAACGGTACCGGAATCGCCGCCTGGAAATTCCGCCGGCAGAGCTAGTTAGTGCCAAAGCCCAAACTACTGCTGCGAGCTGCGAGCCTGTAAATTCCGCCACAGGGGCTAAAAATGGTAAAATATATATACGCAACGTAAGGGTTAAGGTATGGTTTTCTATTGGGGTCATTGCTCTGAACCGTTAAGGATTGCCCCAATTCTTAGTACTTTTGCACTAGTCAAAGAAGTTTCAATTGGATAGAATTCTTCAGGATTATGGCGTGCGCTGTGTTTCGTTATCTGTCGTCTTGAAACATTTTGATTCTTTCCAGAGCAATTTCTTTGGTTATATGTGTTTCTGTTTCAAAAAGCTCAAAGTTTGATGTTCCACATAGATCCTTTTGACTGAACAGCATCCGGCATCTCAAAGATTCATAACTTTTCAATGTCTGCAATTTTGAGCATCTCAGAGTGGGATACCACAGTGGTTACTGTGTTCAACTTCGGATAAAAAAAAGTCTGGAGTTTGAATCCCACCAGTGGATAGGCATCTTTGTCTGCAGTAGAGAACTGTTCTACACACAGTAAGGTTTGGGTGCAATGCCTCACTGAATTTCAGTGCAGTATCATCCATGGTTCACTAGTTTCAGCTGAAGGTAGCAGGTTTCACAGCAATGTATAACAACAATGGTTTTGCAGACTTTTTCCAGCTGCTATTTTAAAGAGCATGGTGCCTTTTCTTGGTTCAATTTCACCTCTCCTATTGACTGGTTTAATTGAAACTGCATATTTTAATTTCCTTTATAACTTTTACTTTCTTTTTCCTAATGGTTATACTTCCAATAATGACATTTCATTCTTCAATTAACGCCCTGAAATCTAGAAATAAATTAACAGTTAGATTTTATTTAATACATATTTTAAAAATTGTATTTGATTTAAAATAATGATATATGGATCTTGTTCTGTTTTATAGACAGATAACCCCGGCCTCCCTGGGTAACACAAGAAATAAGTCATGTTCCACTTCATTGTTTTTATTTTCGGAAGGCTTCTAAAAGGGTAAAAGACTGAAAAATACAAAGAAAGTACATTCAGTATGTTTTAGAGCACAACAATGTCAATTCAAAAACACGTTTGCTTACATATCAATTTTCAAAGAAAGCTGTATTGACAATGCAGATTAATATTTTACTGCCGCTTCACATTTGTTAATCAAACATAAGATAGCATAAAGATATTGTACAAGGATGGTAAAAATTATTAAAAAAGTAAATATACCCATCACTGTTCGCCATGAGCGCGAAACCACGTGGTACTATGCCAAATTTATAAAAACAAATATTTACCAAAATTTACATGAGTTTGTATAATCATTACATGATAGAAGTGTTGTAAACACAATTTGTCGATGAATAAAGGGATACATACACTTTGGTACCTATGGATTTCCTAAAAGGTGCATGATCTGCAATGCCGAAGACGTGCACTGACGCCATGTTGAACCGAAAACCAAAAACCCGAAACCGAAACCAGAATTTCCTGGAAGTCAAAGGGAGATAACCCATACCATGGTCCTAGAATGCCGCCATAAAAAATTCAATAATAAAGCCAATATGTAGCTGTTTTGCATGAAACAGTACACTCCCCACCTAATATCTGTGACAAGATATTACCGAAACAATGTTACATGAATATTTCAACATACAATTTTAACTTCAAATACAAAACTTAAGTTTCCTAACATCACTTGAAAATACAAATATAGTGCTGATCATAAGTCAACAAGATTCATATTTTGACTACCCATACATATCAATATACTTTTATGCTGAAAACAATTGTTTTCATTTCAAACATTGTTGGCTTTTCAAACTAAGCCAAACAAATCCTCAACATGTCATGTGAAACAACATCAAAGTCAAAGAAACATCCAAATCTCCAAAAATGTCATTATTTTTTCAAAGAAAATATCAACTTGGTTCACTTTTAAAAATCACTAGGTAAGAATTTCTAAAGCAAACATCAATAATCACTCCCAATCTTTGAGAAATACACAAGATGCATAACTAAACATGGTTAGGTCATGATGACCTGAAAAACTAGGTCACTGTGACACAAGCACTGGGTCACTGTGACACAAGAGAACCATTTCTGCTATGGGTCTCACAAAAAGAGTGGGTTTTCCATTTGAACACACTCTGACAGTAGCTTTCCTTACTTTCCCATCAGTACTAGGGATAGCTTCAACTATTCTACCCACAGGCCATGAGTTTCGATGTGTAGTTTTGTCTCTGATGAGAACAATGTCCCCCGTGTTGATATTCGGTCGATTTTCTGTCCACTTTCTCCGGTGTTGAAGAGATTGTAGATATTCCTTCTTCCACTTTACCCAGAAGGTATCAGCAAGTACTTGAACCTGCTTCCACTGTTTTTTATACAAATCAGTGATAGTTCCTGTGCAACCTATCAGAGGTTCCACACTGTGATTGGTCTTCTGGGTCAGAAGTGTGGACGGTGTCAAAATGAAGGGGTCAGTAGAGTCTGTCGACACAGGTACAATTGGACGGGCATTAACAATCGCACAAACCTCGGCCAAGAAAGTTGTCAATACCTCATGGCTCAGATTTCTATGCGAGATTTCACTCATCATATGATCCAGTATGCGACGCACTACCCCTATCATTCTTTCCCACACCCCTCCCATGTGAGACGCATGGGGCGGGTTGAATAACCATGTCGCCCGGTGTCCATTCATGAACGATTTTACACTGGAGTCCTCCACATTCACACTGTGAACTCCGAGAATATCTGTTGCTCCTACGAAATTGGTTCCGCGGTCCGAGCGAAACAGTTCGACATTGCCGCGCAAAGCAATGAATCTGCGTAGAGCATTTATGAATGATGAGGTTGACATTTCTTCAATCACCTCTATGTGAATAGCTCTTGTTGACAGACAAGTAAAGAGTAGGGCCCATCTTTTACTGTTTGTCTGACCCCGGGTCTTTCTTACTGCAATAGTCCACGGTCCAAAGGTGTCAACACCGACATTGGTGAATGGGGGTGTTTGAGTGACACGATCTGCTGGCAAGTCTGACATGATCTGTTGTTCTTGGGCACCTCTTAGTTTCCTACAAATGACACAGTGGTGAATGACTGACACCACAAGCCGCTTGACTCCAGTGATCCAGAAACCCGCAGACCTGATTGCTCCTTCCGAAAGGTGTCTTCCTTGATGATGGATCTGTTCATGATGATGTCGGACAAGTAATGTTGCAATATGATGTTTGCCGGGAATTATGAGAGGATATTTCTCATTCATGCCCAGTTCACTGTTGGAGAGTCGACCTCCGACCCTTAACATCCCTTCATTATCCAACTGGGGATTCAGTGAAATGATAGAGCTGCTCTTGGGTAATCCAGTCTTGGATTTTAAAGCCTCTATTTCCTGATGATAGACTTCCTTTTGTACCTGGGATATGAGAAACAATTCGGCTTCAGTTTCCGAATGTTTCTTCAGTAGCTCTGTTTGTGAATCAATGTGTTTGTGCGACTTCTTAGCAAGGGCCTTCAAACGAGTGAAACACTTTACCAATCTGTTCCATTTGGAGAAGTTCTCAAATCTGTGTGAGCCAAGCAGGTTTTGGCTGTTTATGGAAGTATGGGTGGCCATAGATCTGATTTCCATTTCATCTGTGACGTCTTTTTCAACACGTGTAGCGTTAGGATCCTCGTGTCGATGGTCATCAGACGACTTCGGCTCTGGGCCTAACAACCATGGATTTGTGCCTAGCGTTGATGCGGTCACAGGGCGAGTTGCTTGATCAGCTGGATTACTGGCTGAAGCAACATACTTCCACTGAGAGGGTTTGGAGTGTTTCCTTATCTTTTCTACCCGATTTGTCACATACACTGAGAAGCGCTTTGTGTTGTTTGAAATGTATCCCAACACAATTCGACTGTCCGTATGGTACTGAACACAATCCGCTGCGATGTTCAACTGACATCCAACAATGAGAGCTACCTCAATGCCTAGCACAGCTGCACACAGTTCTAAGCGTGGAATGGTATGGCCATTCGAGGGAGCTACCTTAGCTTTACCCAGCACGAATCCATACTTTTCTTTGCCATTAGTGTCCATCATCTTGAGGTACGAGACTGCGGCGATCGCATTTTCCGATGCGTCCGAATATACGTGAAGCTCTCTCGATTCCATGCCACTGAATGACACTGGAAGTATAGTTCTGGGAATCTGTAGGTTCTCCAAATAAACCAGAGAGCTTTTCCACTGCTCCCATTTGTTGTAGTACTCAGGGGGTAGAGTTTCATCCCAATCTACGCCGTCAGATATGAGATCTCGCATGATGCATTTACCTTCCACAACTACGGGAGCCGCAAACCCCATGGGATCAAAGATACTGTTTATCACAGATAAAACTCCACGTCTTGTGAATGGTTTCTCTGTGCCTGATGTCTGAAAGGTGAACGTGTCCGTGTTTATGTTCCAGGTCATTCCAAGGCTCCTTTGTAGTGGGAATAGATCATGATTTAAGTCCAAATCTTTAAGGTCCTTGGCAAGATCGTCATTGGGAAAGGCGTTCATGACTGCTGCACTGTTTGAGGTTATCTTATGCAAACGAAGCTGTCCATTTTCATACAGAGATGACTGGGTCCTCTTCAACAGACTTATAGCCTCTTCCTCCGTCCGGAGTGATGTGACCCCGTCGTCCACATAAAAGTCTCGTTCAATGAATTCTCTGGTGTCGCTGCCATGCCTCTGCTCCCCACCGTGAGCTGCCCTTCTCAAGCCATAGGTAGCTGTGGCTGGGGATGACACATTTCCAAAAATGTGTACATTCATACGATATTCAATCAATTCCCTGTCCAGGTCGTTGTCAGCATGCCACCAGAATCTTAGATAATCTCTGTCCTTTTCCAAAACCTCGAAACAAAAGAACATCTGCTGAATGTCGGCTATTATTCCTACTGGTTCCCTGCGGAAACGCAACAAAATTCCGAGTAAGTCATTCATCAAGTCCGGTCCTTGTAGCAGAACTGAATTGAGGGAAGTGCCTTCACACATAGATGCTGAATCAAACACTACACGGATAGAAGACGGCTTCCGTGGGTGATACACAGCAAATATCGGCACATACCAGGCTTCAGTCTCATGATTCTCTAGTGGCGGCGCCACTTCAGCATGGTGATTATCAAAGATCTTCTGCATGAAATCCTTGAATTGAGCCTGTTTTTCCTTGTTTTTCTTCAGATCTCGGGTTAATGACTTAGCCCGATTGTATGACTGTGCTTTATTGTTTGGCAACCTTGAACGTGGTGATTTGAAGGGAAGTGGAGATTCCCATTTTCCGTTTGAATTCAACTTCATTTCCTTATCCATTATATCCAGGAATTCCTTATCCTCGATAGAGTGACCAGGCATATCATCTTCACGGGTGACTGTGAAGATTCTATCATGAATGTCGGGTAGCCGTGTAGAGTTGTAAGTGTCCTTCAGTTGTAAACGGTTAGGGCATGGCTCACAAATTGATGTCCGTCCATTGTCCAGAACATGAGTCTTGCTCACATACACTGGTGAGGGGGGATGGATCCTGCCAAGGCACACTTCACCCACTATCACCCAGCCTAACGGGAGTCTCTGTGCGTAAGGAGATTTGGAAGGTCCTGTGATCTGATCCAACACGTGATGTACTTCTGGAAGGTCACGTCCGATCAGAATTTGGATAGTAGCAGTTGTGTCCAATGGCGGTATACATCTAGCTATTGGTTGTAGGTGAGAGTGATTGAGTGCCACCTCTGGGGTTGGAATCTCATCAGTGTGATCTGGGATATCGTTGCACTCAATCAGTGTAGGGAGTTCAAACGCCTGATTTCCATCCATAGATTCAATGGTGAATCCGTCTGCACGTCTACCTAAAGTCTCCACACGACCGCCACATGAAGACAATGTATACGGTACTGTATTTCCCTCAATGTCAAATGTTTCAAAGAATGTAGTCTTACACAACGATGCATTGCTTTGATCATCAATGGAAGCATACATGAGCACTGCCCTTTCAGATTGACCCTTAGGATACACCCGTACCAGGATATGTTTCGCACATGACCTCCCTTGAAATGAACCGTTACACACCTGAGTGCACTTAGTTGACAAAGATGCTACTGAATTCTTGTTAGAGTTCTCAACCTTCTTGTCTGCCTGTGGTTTGGGGTTGATATTTGGACCTGACGAAGTTCCGATATTTCTTGAGGGTTCATTACCTTGTTCAATATGCAAAGCTGTTGCATGTCTCCTACTGCCACACTCTTGGCACTGACAGTTTTCAGTGCATTCACTGGCAAGATGTCTGGATAAACAGCACCTAAAACACATTCCCCGTCTCATGAGAAAGTCTTTTCTTTCCTGAAAAGGCATAGATTTGAAAGTTCTACAGTCATTCAGGGTGTGACGCAAGTTTAGATGCAGAGGGCAAAACTCTCCATCATTCCTAAAGTTCCACTGTGGTTTTTCCGAAGAAGTTGAGACGTCAGTTTTCCGGGTGTTCACTGATGCGGGTTTGTGGTTCCTTTGAGGTCCCAGTTGCTGTTGGTGAGATTCATACATGAAACATGGATCGTTTCGTAGCCTACTGATGTCACGTACAAACTGCACAAATTCTGAGAAGGGAGGAAATGGAACAGACCATTTATCCTTATATCTGAATGCATGATTTGTCCACCTGTCAATAATGTTGTTTGGCAATTTGTTAACAATCGGATTAACACCTGAGGAAGAGTCGAAATATGCCAAAACAGCTTGGTAATTGGGATCACTTTTTGTGCACTCAATCTCTGATAATAGATCAGACAGTTCATACAACCTCGTGTGATCTTTGTAGCCGATTTTTGGAAAATTAGCAATTCTCCTATTCAATGAGGCCTCCACCATGACAGGGGAACCATACCGTTCCTCCATTCTATTCCACACCTGAGTCAAACCTTTCACTGGGTCATGAATATTTGCTGAGCGTAGACTCTGTGCAGATTTCCTAGACTCGGGGCCGAGCCACTTGAGCAGCAAATCAAGCTCCTCAATAGCAGACACATTCAACTCACTAATCACGCTAAAGAAACTAGATTTCCACATAGCATATGATTCTGGTCTATCATTAAAATTGCTGAACCTGGTTAACAACAAATCTTTCTTCAACAAGAACTTTGTGAGTTCTGAAGCCTGATCATATGCATGATTAGTAACAACATGATCTGTGATCACCCGACCTGTGGTCGTGTGACCTGAATTAATATTGCCCGAATGACCTAATTTTGAATGTCCCTGCTCAACACGTGAAAACTTCATATTATTGTCAACATGTGTGTCACCATGATCATTTGTATGATTAGTAACAACCTGATCTGTGATCACCCGACCTGTGGTCGTGTGACCTGAATTAATATTGCCTGAATGACCTAATTCAAAGTGTCCATGTTTAACATGTGAGAACTTAATATTATTGTCAACATGTGTGTCACCATGATCATTTGAAATTGTCACATGAGCAAGATGGTCAGAAATGTATCTCTCGGTCCTGTCTCTCGCCGATTCTTGTGGAAGTGATTTATCAAGGGAATGAAAGTCACTGCACGACTCTTCCGAACACGCCTCTTCTAACACCTTAATTTCTGCCTCGGTCATAGCAACTTCTTTTTCTTGCTTCAGGATGTTTAACTCAGCCTCCATCTCTGTCTTTTTCCTATCAACAACGGCTTGTTGAGTCTTCATTCGTTCATTCAACGAGGCTTCTTCCTTCAAGATGTCCGCCTCTTTCTGTGCATACGCTAGGCCGACTTTAGCTGACTCTGCTTCTGCCCTCTTCTTCGCAAGTATTGTTGCAAAACTACTGTTCCTGCTACTTTGGGATCGTTCAGACCCTGACTTCGTAGATTTTCCAGACTTTCTAGATTTTCTGGAGTGTGTTTCATCTACATTAGAAATCATATTCATTATTAGTTCATTAGTTTCATTAACAATTGCTAAGGTTTTACTTCTGGCCAAGTTATGTTGTTGTTCTGCCTGGAGGCTTTCTACCGTGTTCACACGTTGTAAGTAGATGACATAATTAGAGGCAATGTCACAAAAAGCACTATGACACCTTTGAAGATCACTCATATAACACTCTAAGTGTTCCTTTTTGTCACATGAACGAATGTTTGTCAGACTAAATGTATGTGCAATATACTCAGTCTGTTTTGTAAGTTTGTTAATGTACTTAGCATTATTTTCATCAAAGAGTGCCTGACCCTTTAAAGTTAATTTTCTAACACGTTGTCCTGACAACACAACTTCCTCTATATCATCTGAATCAAGATGAAATGCCTCCTCCTGTGAATCCTCGCCTGCCATCGTTGATGCACAAAGTTCTTTTACTGTTCTGTTTTATAGACAGATAACCCCGGCCTCCCTGGGTAACACAAGAAATAAGTCATGTTCCACTTCATTGTTTTTATTTTCGGAAGGCTTCTAAAAGGGTAAAAGACTGAAAAATACAAAGAAAGTACATTCAGTATGTTTTAGAGCACAACAATGTCAATTCAAAAACACGTTTGCTTACATATCAATTTTCAAAGAAAGCTGTATTGACAATGCAGATTAATATTTTACTGCCGCTTCACATTTGTTAATCAAACATAAGATAGCATAAAGATATTGTACAAGGATGGTAAAAATTATTAAAAAAGTAAATATACCCATCACTGTTCGCCATGAGCGCGAAACCACGTGGTACTATGCCAAATTTATAAAAACAAATATTTACCAAAATTTACATGAGTTTGTATAATCATTACATGATAGAAGTGTTGTAAACACAATTTGTCGATGAATAAAGGGATACATACACTTTGGTACCTATGGATTTCCTAAAAGGTGCATGATCTGCAATGCCGAAGACGTGCACTGACGCCATGTTGAACCGAAAACCAAAAACCCGAAACCGAAACCAGAATTTCCTGGAAGTCAAAGGGAGATAACCCATACCATGGTCCTAGAATGCCGCCATAAAAAATTCAATAATAAAGCCAATATGTAGCTGTTTTGCATGAAACAGTACAGATCTCCTTTTATCAAATTTAAAAGTATTGTACTACTGTCCTCAAGACATTTTTAGAAGTTGGTGAGATGAAGGAAAACTCTTTCACATTATCACATAGTGTAAATGAAGTCCAGCCACACAGCTACTATCAGAGACCTACAGCAGACCGGAGACCTAATCTCTTTATAAGGTAACGAGGCAGTAATGAAGATACCACGGTCTGTACTTGATCCTATTTAATGTGTATATCCTGAATTCTAGCCTAGTTCTTAATCACTTTCAATGAATTTGTCCAAAACCCTAAATTAAGGGACATTCATTTATCATAAATTTTTGTCAATTTGTGTATCAATAGACATCTAAATAATTATATTGTCTAAAAATCTCAATTAAAAAAAAATATACAATAGTGATTTTCAACGGATCCATATATCCAGTATTATCTGACTGGCAGCCAAGTGGTTACCTCAATCTTTTTATACAGGAAATGAAGACGTGATTTAGAGAGCAAAGTCAGCATTTTGTTCACCAAATGATTAGAAAATCAGTTAATTAATGAGGTATCACTGCCTGATTAAGAGGTGAACTTGAAATAGTAAAGGCATGTCCTTCCCCTTACATGCAGTCATCATTAAGCTAAATTCCAGACTTTTGTTATCAGGTTATTTTTGCTGAGTAAGGGTCTTACACTGTGTACATTACAGGTCAGTCATTTTCTTTAAATTAAACTCATGACTATTTTTGTTCGTAATTTTGACTTTGACTGGTGCATTTTACCATTTGACAGATTCTTAGAATAATTATGTTTTGGAACAGTTCACAACAATGACCAATATCTGTAAGTTCTTTGAGAAGCGTTTTAAAATTTGGAATGATACAAATAGTAAACATTATATGGTTAAAAACTTCCTTTACTTCATGTAATGAGACGTTTCGACACAGATTCTTTTGTCATTATCACACATCTGTACTTGTATATTTGGCTAAGACATCAGTCATTAAATATTTCAAAGAATTATGAATACACATAGTAATATGATAATTTTGTTACTCTTTCTAAATTTGCTTTAAAATAGCCCAATGTTATGAGTCACTTGAAATTTGGAAAATCTTGTTTCCATAATTATTCTGTAAATATTGACTGATACAAAGATCAATTAATATCATGCCATGTACACTTTGGTAACGATGTTGGCAGGTCAGGGGTCAAACTGCCCAATTATTGAAGAGTCAGCATGTTTATGTCAAGAAAGGTGTACTACAGGGATACCTTCTTCATCCTTGCTTGTTACTGTCACTGTGGAGTATTCACCTGTGGGAGTCGAGTACTGTAAATGTTCAAATAAAAGCTAGTCTCTAATATATAGCAGAAGTATGACAGTGAAATTAAACACTTGCTTGTTACTGTCATTTTGGACTATTCATCTCTAGAAGTCAAGTACTGTAAATGTTCACATGTTCACATTCTATTATATAGAAGAGGTGATAGTGAAATTAAACACTTTTGCTGTTGAAAAAATTAATGCCAGACTGCTCTGAGGGACCAATTTACAGGAATAACAAATCTTCAACATAGGAAATAATCTGGAATCTGGAGTTTGTCACTGGCTGAAAAATATCATGGAATATTCCTGGACCCTCAGAAGTAGGGTGAAATGTTGGCCACCCCAAAACATGGTATTCATATGTTTGCATTGTTTTCGGATAAAACAGCGATCTTTCCTTCTAAATATATTTCCTTCAGTTGATATAGTTTGTGTCATTTTTTGTGACAGATACTGGATGTTTAGAGGAACAGATTGAGTTGATTTCTCATCTTAGTTGATAGCAAGTATCATCCACTTTCTTATAGAGAGTTTCAATTTCACAAAAAAGCCAAAATGCCCATTTAGAGAAAGATTATTTTTATCTTGGTATAGTTATGATTTTTGTAGGTCCAGATTTCCAATAAACACAAGGCCAATTTTGAAACAGCAACTAAGGTTTACGTTAACTCCCATTCTTTAACATTACACTCAAGTGACTGATGATCATCACTTTACTTGTATATTGAAAGGCACTATATCCAATAAAGGCCCGAGAAAAGGGAAAAGAAAACAAATGAGGCAATCTTAGTGACTTAAGACCTTATACATGTAGTGCATTGAAAGGCATTGATATTTGATAAAAGTCTTGGAAACGGCAAAAGAAGGCAATGAATCAGCATTATTAGAGCAAATACGGTAGTGGTGTACAACAAGGCAACCTCATACATCCATGCTTGTTACTGTCAGGTTGGAGTGTGGTGTTTTTACCACGATGAAAATATAACGGTAACACAGTTATGGCGGGCGGAAGTGAACCTGTTTAATCACGGGGTACGACTCGATTACAAAGACAATAACATCGAGGTTAATTGATCACGGGATGGTCACATGACATTATTCTAAATATACCACAATTCCTCCCTGCTAAATTTGAACTTCTCAAAGAGATAAAATCTGTTATAGATATAAAGTCAATGGACTCCAACAACTTGGTACTTGGATCATCCAGTCAAATAAATGTCACTGATCTTCAGTATGGTAGGAACACTTAACAGTTCAACACAAAAATGAAGTGTAACACCTTCTTAAAACAATTAAAGAACTACTGTGAGTGGTCACTCGAGTTGTAACCAAACACGTGGTGAATTGGGGATTATTGTGCCCCATGAACACTATCACCACATAATCATGACAATAACTTTAAAATGTTAATTCAATCACAGGTCAAGCCTCTTAGGAGCTCGACGGATACGATGGGAGCGTCGAACCTCTCGTTGTGGTTGTTGAGGAAGTTTGACGTCTTCTGTGAATCGCTGAGCTGGAGTGTTGTCACTTGGAATGGTCGTGACAACTTCTGATATGTTTTCACTAGTTGGAACATCAGCTTTCGGTGACATGTTAGAATGTCTTATCTGGTCGACGTGCCGTCTCCAGTGTGTTGTAGGTCCGACTTCAACTTCGTACGACAGTGGACCTTTTCTAGCCGTAACAACACCAGGTACCCATTTGTGGTCGTTCCTGTACTCCCTAGCTGCAACAGCCTGTCCTACCTCAAACTCTCGGAGGACTCCAGTACCGGAGTGTTGTTTAGCCTGTCGGTTTTCAACAGTTCGTCTCACATTTGGCTTCACCAGGTCGAGACGTGTCCGCAAGTTCCTGTTCATCATCAGCATAGCTGGAGATTCATTTGTAGTGCAGTGGGGTGTATTCCTATAGGTCAATAGGAATCTTGATAGTTTTGTCTGAAGGTTCCCCTTTTCCTCCTTCATTGCACGAAGTGCTTGCTTGAATGTGTGAACAAATCGTTCAGCCAGTCCATTTGTTGCCGGATGATATGGAGCACTTGTAGTTTGACGAATTCCGTTCGCTTGTAGAAATTCTTTGAACTCTGCACTGACAAATTGTGGGCCATTGTCAGAAATGAGCTGTTCAGGCAGACCAGTTCTAGCAAAGATTGTTCTCAGAATTTCAACAGTTCTCTCAGATGAGGTAGACTTAGTCATGATTACCTCAGGCCACTTGGAATGTGCATCTACCACTACCAGGAACATGTATCCAAAGAATGGACCTGCGTAGTCAACGTGTATACGTTGCCATGGAGTGGATGGCCACTCCCAGGGATGAAGGGGTGCCTGCTTGGGCATATTCTTGCACATTTCACATCCATTACAGTGTTTGGCTAACTGTTCTATGTCAGAGTCTATGCCTGGCCACCAAAAGTAACTTCGGCTTAAAGCCTTCATTTTCACGACTCCCAGGTGTCCAGTATGAAGTTCCTGTAACATCTGAGATTGCAACTTCTTTGGTATCACTACCCTAACTCCCCACATAACACATCCTTGATGTACAGAGAGTTCATGTCTTCTGTTGTGGTACGCTGTCAGTCCATCAGGAGACTTGTCAGGCCAGCCTTGCATAGTTGCTTCATACACTTGACTCAACAAGGGGTCTGTTCTAGTAGCAGATTTCACCATCTCACTGGTCACTGGTAAAGCTTCAAATTGTTCCATGTGGAATATTTCAACAGAATCCACAAGATTTTCGTTTCCTCGTTCAAGAGGAAGTCTTGAGAGGCCATCAGCGTTGCAGTGTTTCTTTGTGTTCTTGTACACAATAGTGTAGTCATGAGCTGCAAGGTAAAGAGCATATCTTTGCATTCTAGCTGCAGCCATCGCTGGAATACCCTTGTCTGGACTGAGAATTGATGTAAGTGGTTGATGATCAGTCAGGATCATAAATTTCCGTCCATATACATATTGATGGAATTTCTTCACACCCCATACCAGTCCCAGAGCCTCTTTATCTATTTGTGAGTAGTTTCTCTCTGCTTTCGTCAAACTGCGGGAAGCGAATGCGATTGGTTTCTCAGATCCATCAGGCAAGATGTGTGACAATACAGCACCCAATCCATACGGCGATGCATCGCAGGCTACTCTCAGCTCCATATTTGGGTCATAATGTGTCAGCACAACATCAGATGTGACAAGTTCCTTGGCTTTCATGAAAGCATCTTCACATGATTTGGACCATTTCCATTTCTTGTCCTTTTCAAGTAGTTCGTTGAGTGGTCTCAGCACTGTAGCAAGATCCGGTAGAAACCGATGATAATAGTTGACCAGTCCAAGAAAAGCACGTAGTTCCGTCACATTTTCAGGTGCCGGAGCATTAGCCATTGCTTGGGTCTTTTCAGGCATTTTGTGCAGTCCATTTTTATCAATCGCATGTCCACAATATTCAATCTTGTCTTGAAAGAATGCACATTTTCCCACATTCACACGGAGATTCTTTTCCTGTAATCTTTTCAGGACCATCTCCAGATTGGACAAGTGATCTTCTGCACTGTTTCCAGATATGATGATGTCGTCCAGAATTACTTCGGTACGAGGGATGCCTTGCAAAATCTGGTCAATTGTGCGCTGCCAAATCGAAGGTGCTGTTTTGATGCCAAATGGTAATCTGTTGTATTGATACAGTCCTTTGGATGTGTTTACAGTCACAAACTTCTTAGAATTTTCTTCTACTTCCATCTGTAAGTATGCAGATGTTAGGTCAATCTTGGTGAATTGTTGTCCACCCGCAAGCTTTGCGAATATGTCCTCTATTCTGGGCAAAGGATATGTAACATCCTGTAGTACTGGGTTTACAGTCACTTTAAAGTCTCCACAGATTCGCACTGAACCGTTCCCTTTTAGAATAGGAACAATCGGAGCTGCCCATTCGCTGAATTCAACTTTGGATATGACACCTGTCTCTTCAAGTCTATCCAACTCTGCATCCACTTTCGGTCCAAGAGCATATGGTACATTTCTAGCTTTGAAGAACTTGGGTGACGTATCATCAGGGATCACCAACTTTGCTTTGATGTCCTTTAGGGTTCCTAGCCCTTCTTCAAACACACTTGGGTATTTGTTCAGTAGAGTTTTAAGTTCAATATTGGAACTTACAGGTTTGTCAACAGACTCACCAAGGCTATGTATCTCAGCCCAATCAAGTTGTATGTTGCGGAGCCATTCTCGTCCAAAAAGAATCTGCTGTCCTTCTGGCACAACATAAAGATCAAGTTTCTTGTTCTGTGACTTGTACTTCACATCCACCTTCATAACACCTGTAGGTATTAATTTCTCACCAGTGTATGTTTTCATACGAACTTGAGTGTCAGTCATTTTCACATGAGTGAACAGATCTTTATAAACGTCATAAGGAATGACAGAATATGCTGAACCTGTATCCAATTCCATCTTGAGAAATTTCCCTTCCACCTCCGGATTGACCCAAAACGATTCGGTGTCTGTGTCTCCTAAAGCATGTAAAGAACCAATCAGAAAGTCGTCATCCTTGTCATGATGTTCCAGATCTTCTGAAATATTGTGTATTTTCTTTGTTCTTCCACCTCTCTCTGTCTGTTTAGGTTTTGTTGAATTTGTAAAAGATGACTTTGCATGACATGCAGGGCTGATGTGACCTACTTTCTTGCATTTGTGACACACAGAACGTTTATATTTACAATCGTCCGGAGAATGTGGCCCTTTTTCACACCTGTAACAATTAGTCAAGTTACCTGGTCTCTTGTGGAAATTTCTTTTGCCTTGTAGACGGTTAACACTACCTACATGAGTATCTGTACTCTTCCCTTGTAGTTCAGACATATCCCTTGATGCTGTTTCATCCAACTTGGCTGTCGTGACAGCTACTTCAAATGTCAGCTTGCTATCTTTCAACATTCTCTGCTGTACTCTTTCATTTCGTAAGCCAAATACAAATTGGTCTCTCAGGGCAGTGGTCAAATTAGTACCAAATCCACAATGTATTGACAATTTTCTAAGGTGAGCAACATAATCTGCTATTGACTCGCCTTCATGTTGATGACGTTTCGAAAAACGAAAACGTTCTCCTATCTCTGTAGGTCTAGGATCTAAATGTTCATTTAAAATCCCCACAATTCTGTCAAAACTGAGATCAGATGGCTTATCCGGTGAACACAAATTCTTCAATAATCCGTAGGTTTCAATACCCATCGAACTGAGAAAAGACGGTACTTTGTTTTCAATAGACACATTATTTGCAATGAAAAACAGTTCCGCACGTTCTACATACGTTGACCAAGGTTCCTTTGATGGATCAAACACATCCAGAGAGCCAATAAGACCTGCCATAGTCGAGTGAGAATCAGTCCAAAAGTCAGGAACAACACCGGGCGCCCAACACGCAGCAGTGGTCTGAATCCGGTCAGAATTCGCAAACATCGACTTGCAACTTCGAAAGTTTATCAGAACTTCTTTTCAAACATCTTGAAACACATTTCCTGTTTCCTTAGGCGAAGTATTCGCCATCCTCGTCGCCAATTGTGGTGTTTTTACCACGATGAAAATATAACGGTAACACAGTTATGGCGGGCGGAAGTGAACCTGTTTAATCACGGGGTACGACTCGATTACAAAGACAATAACATCGAGGTTAATTGATCACGGGATGGTCACATGACATTATTCTAAATATACCACATGGAGTGTCCAGATGGACACTCTGTTACCTTTCAGTTGTTTTATGTGGCACTTACAGGAACTCTTCTTGACTAATGAGTCCATGGTATGTGGTTGTAGTAATAGTGTGATAGTCTGGTTCCTTTAAATTTAATAATAAACTTTGTTTTGCACCTTTTTTCATAAAAAATTATGATATTGGGAGAGAGAAATAGAAATTTAGTAGGAAAAATAAGAAATGGAATCATTATCTCTTAAATAATGTAATTTAGATATAAATATAACAGTTATGATATTTGCAAACTTTAAGATTCTAAAGAAAATAAAAATAAGAAAAAGCAACTAACTAGCGTACATTCCTGCTCTTCAATTATCTTTACATTATATATTATATACATTTATATTTTACAGAAAAACACATATTGCATCATTCTCAGAATATTTATGCACATTTGACCTTTGACTCTGCATATTTAACAACAGGAAGTTCCACGCTGGAAGCACCATCGTGTAAGATAATAATAGCGCCACGGCTTATAGCGAGAATGTGAGAAAGATGATCTACCATTTAATATTACAGTGAACACATGGAGAATGTACAGTGTTATGTTGTTTATTTGTAACATCATCAATATACTACTTATATGTTACTGGATGTATTGGAAACTCCTACACGAGAGAGTTCATAAAATGGTAAGAATTTGTTGGTATGTTTAGTGTTAATTAAAAGATTATTTTATTAAGTGAATTGATAATTGTGTTTTATGAATCTGACATATCACTTTCCTTTTCTTGGAGTCTTTATGTTTTCTGAAATTTTGTCTTCTAGAAGAAATATTATTAATTGAAAGAATAAATAAACTTCAAAACTTGACTTAGTGATAGGTTGAATATCATATTTCTAAATATTCATGTGACTGATTAGTCTCAAGTAAACTATGAATATTAAAGTATTTCAGAAAATTGTTTTGATTCAATGCTCATAGAATTTTTTTGAATTGTGAATTATTGATAATCTTCAGTGCGCAATATCATTTTCCTTGTCGGTATTATAAATGTCATTAAAATTGATTTTCATTGGTAAGGTGAGGTGAGTTGGGGTTGGAGTTTAATGCCGCTTTCAAAATTATTTCACTAATATCATGGCTGCTAGTAGTATTGCAGGGAGAAAGCCTGCAACAATATCGTGGCTATGTTTTGCGGTGAAACCTGCGAGCATCGGCTGGAACTAGCGAACCATGGGTGGTACTGCGCTGAATAATTTCTTATACGGGCACTGTCAATATTACTTGATTTTAAGTCATTTCATTGGCTGGATATAGTGATCCGACTCAAAAGTGAATTAGAATATTTGTAGTTGAATTTCAGATTATGAGTAGACCTATAAAAGGAGGGTTCTGTTGATGATCAGGGTATTATTTGTAGAAACGAAATTACAGAGGATATTCCCATTTACACATATATGCTATTAATACATGGTTAAAACATAGTCAAAATGAAAGATATTCAGTCCCTTTAACAGGGGAGAAAAAGAGATTTCGTTTGGGAGGGGGTCCCTTGGACCTCTCTTGGATTTGAGAAGGGGGGATAGATTTGCTATAGTGTGATAGATTGCCTAGGCTTTATTATACCCCCGACCAACGGTTGGGGGTATATAGTTATACCAACGATTCCGTCCGTCCGTCCGTCCGTCCGTCTGTCCGTCCGTCCGTCCGTCCGTCTGTCCTTCCGTCCGTCCGTCTGTCCTTCTGTCCGAAGACAATTTTTGTCCGATCGATTACAGAAGAACTATTCATCTCATCCTTTTTAAATTTGGTACATGTCTTCTTCACCACTAGGAGAGGTGCAGTGCGAAGTTTAAACCGAAATGGTGAATTTTTGAATTTTTGGCGATTTTTTTTATTTTTTAACTTAGTCAAATTCTGAGCATTTTTTGTCCGATCGATTACAAAAAAACTATTCATCTCATCCTTTTCAAATTTGGTACATGTCTTCTTCACCACTAGGAAAGGTGCAGTGCGAAGTTTGAACCGAATTGGTGAATTTTTTAATTTTTGGCGAATTTTTGTATTTTTTAACTTAGTCAAATTCTGAGCATTTTTTGTCCGATCGATTACAGAAAAACTATTCATCTCATCCTTTTCAAATTTGGCACATGTCTCCTTCACCACTAGGAGAGGTGCACTGCACAATTTGGTGAATTTTTTAATTTTTGGCGATTTTTTATATTCTTTTACTTTATCATAGCTAGAGTGAATGAAGCTACGAGTATTTCTGTATTGTGATTTGTTGACTTCATCATTTTCTTTTTCATGTAACTTTCATCAAAAGCTACTTCTGTGTTCTCGTTGATTTTACTATTTTATATTTCCACTGGTTATATTTTGGGAAAAGTTAAATTTTCTTTCCTTTCAGCCATAAACTGCTGTATATCTCTCACTGTGCCTTCAGGGGTGTGCTTCCATGTACCTGTTGTTTAAAGTCACTCGAATGAATCATTATGATGGATTAATTTCCAAAATAAAGTTGAAATCAGTGGTAATAGCAGTAGTGTATTATATTACCAATACCTTTTCAAGTTACTTTTATTCCTATTTTGACTTAAACCACCTTTTTCACATGAAGATCGAGACTTGTCCTACCATTTTCACAAACAGTTTAATCTTAGCAATTACCTTTCAAAGCTTATCAATCCTTAGGTGTGCAGACACCTCTCTCTTTAAGTAAAATAAAAATGTCAAACTTAAACAGTCGGGGGTATTAGTGAGCCACGCTCACTTTTTTGCTTGTTTTATATAAGGATCATATTAACTAATAGCTACCGGTTTATCAATTGAAGACTAATGTGAGTACTGGCAGCCTAGTTTGTCAAGTTTGAGAAAGATGGACAGGTTTAGAAGACCACAGTCCATCTTGTCAGTGCAGGATGAAAGTCACTCCATACTCTGTTATACAAGATTCTACCTGATTTAATACATAGGATAGGGCTAGGTTTCCAGCATCCATCAATATCACTTGGACAAGTGTACCCATGCACTGAGAGTGAAACAGATGAATACATGTGATGGATGTGAACAAGATCCTCTCTGAGTTGAGAGAATACTCCTGCCGGATAGAGAGAATACTCTGGCGGATAGAGAGAATACTCTGGCGGATAGAGAGAATACTCCTGCCGGATAGAGAGAAACATACCTGGATCAATCTCCATACGTAGGGTTTCATCTTTCATTTTGAAATTTATTATTCAACACTTTGATTTGATACACATTGGACTCTGTCTTCAGTCAGTTGGACAAAGTTCACCTTTGTGTTTAGAGGTGAATGTAAGTACATTTGAAAGATGTGATTTAAGACTGTGGGAGACTGAGGGTCTTGTGTGACAGTATACACAGTCTGTGAGAGATTTGTAAGAAACTATTGGGAAACTATGATATACTAAAACAGAGCCAGGAAATACTTAGAGAAACCAGAGGAGACTGGGAGAAACTAGGAGAGACTAGGAGAGTCAAGGAGAGATTGTGAGAGACAAGGAGAAACTAGGAGAGACTGTGAGAGACTAGGAGAGACTGTGAAAAAAGGAGAGACTGTGAGAGACAAGGAGAGACTGTGAGAGACATAGGAAGTGAAGGATCAGAAACTAGGAGAGACAAGGAGAGACGTCGGTAAGACAAGGATCAGAAACTAGAAGAGACTGTGAGAGACTAGGAGAGACATAGGAAGCCAAGGAGATACTAAAATAAACTAGGAGAGACTGCAAAACTAGGAGAGTAGGAGAGACAGAGAGACATGGAATATAGTAACAGAACCTAGGAGAGACTGAGAGACAAGGAGAGACTGGAAGTTATAACAAGAAACTGAGAGACATGGGAACACAAAGAGAGAGACAGAAAGACATTATAGGAGAGTCTCAGAGACAATGAGAGACTGAAAAACTAGGAGAGACGTATAGGAAGATGAGGAGAGACTAAGAGAAAGTACAGGAAAGTCTCAGATAGAAGGCATGACTTCAAACTATATGAGACTGTGAGAGATTGATCTTGAGTTTAAAAACATTCACTATAGTGAATCTGCTCTCATGTTGAAAAAAACTTTGATGTGTGAATACTCTCAGTGTTGAAAGAGACTCCAGCCCCAGCTCAGAGTGTTGAGAGAACACTCTCCTGTTGAGAGACAGAAAGACTCACGGTGAATGTACAGACATATGGTTTGCTAATCTACAACTCATAGATGTTTTTAGATGATTGGATCAGTTAAATGGTAACTGAGAGCTATTTGAAAACTCCTCAGTCTTGACTTGGTAATTGTGCAATTTAAATATCAGCCGTTCTTAAGTATGACATATCTGTCATTTGGACAACGTTCACATGTGGAGGATGTCCACTTGTGCCTTGTCAGGTGTGATGGATTCCAACACCTCTGATCATTGCCTCTGAATTCTACATGTCTGGGGAACCCTCTCCTGTTGATAGACATGCAGAGAGAAAGAGACGGAGAGAGGAGATACCCTTGCCGTACTCACACACATGGTTTCCTCTTTTACTGTGCATAGCTTGTTTTCTCTACACAGGGACAGACAGCTGATGAGCACTCTAGACTTACTGGAAATCTCTAAAACATTTTCACAAAATATGAAATAATTATTTAAAAAGAGTTTTAGTTTCGGATATTTCAAATCTAGGCTAGCTTTTCTAACAATCATTAAGTTTATATCAATAGCAAATAAATATTAGTTTATTGAAATAAAGAATTTGGAAATGGTTGCACCAAATTTTAGGATTTAGAATTAATGAGGTTTTCCAAAACCTGGATCTGAATCAAAACTGTAACTTACTTTTCCAAAATTTATACTTACTTCCAAGACATCAGCAAATTTGCTTTAAAGAAATTAGACTTGCTTTTCAAGCTATCATCAAGTCACTATCAATAAAGGTTAAAATAATGAAATAGGGGACTGGGAGACAGTCTGGGAGATAGTCAAGCTATCTCTTGTTGCTACATAATCCAAGACGAGGGGTCCTGGAATAATGCCAAATTGTATGGGTGCCAAATTCTTGGAGGGTATTGTGGGATAGACGCATCTTGGCGCTAGAACCGCAGTCACCATCAGGAAAGCCTCCTGAACAGAATGGAATCGTGTCATTCCCTGCCGCCGCCGCCGTGCGTTAAACTCCCAGCTCTTGGAAGTTCTTCCAAAACGCAAGGATTAACTTCATACTCCACAATCGGCCATCTTGTCAATATTGTGAGTTTTACAATTTTTTGAAGAATTTTTAAAGAATTTTGGTTATTGTCTTCTGGACATTTTATCATCAACTTTACAATTCTGGGAAAATATTTTATTAATTGAAAATATGTATAGAATAGTTGAAGAATGATTAAACGTTTTAAAGAATATTTACGATTTTTATGACCTTTTGATTAATTTGGGAAGAATTTGTTTTAGATATGGTCATTACTGTCATTGGTTAAAGGGTTACTTTCAGTTTTGTTTGATTAGAGTGTATTACTGTTAATGGCAATAAATCTTAGAAATTTGTTTTCTTCTAAATATCACCCAAAAGTATAAAACAACCATATCATTTTGTTTAGATAATAAAACAAAATTCAACTTTTGGAATGAAAATTAACAGCAAAATTCCCATTTCTAAATTCATCTTCAAATGAGTTAACAATGGAACACCGAAACACAATACAACAATTATGAATAAGGGGTGAGGCACTTAAAGTCTGGTGTTGCAGTATGAGTCAGGAGGTGATATTCTTCCACTAAATTCCTGCAACTCTAAAAGAGCTATATACATCGCTGTGTCACCCTGATCTCTACGAGACCGATTCTGCTCAGCATGTTGAAGAAATCTATCGCCCTCGAGCTTCCGTTTCTAATCTCTCTGGAATGCAGCTAAACGCTTATTATCGTTTGTTATATGTAGCCTGATATTTTGGGCACTTTGGTATACAACTCTTATGTTGAGTGTTCTTATGTTCTGGTTGAAAGTAATGAGACATTCTCTTGTGTTGTTGCACGAATACAGTGCATTTAACCATTGTACTTTCCTTTTGGGAATGTATTGATCAAGTCAGTTTTCAACTCATTAACATCATAACATCATCAAAAACAACATCATAATCATCTTCATCATCATCATCATTAACATCATAACATCATCACGATCATCATCATCATTGTCAAATAACCATCGTCATCATCATCATCATCATAATCATCATCATCATCATCATCATCATCATCAAAACAAAACAAAAGTAAATGTTAAATCTTGTTATCATCAGTTGATATTTGAATTAATTTTGAAACCATTTTATTAGATAATTGACTTTACATATTACTTAGCTACAGATCTTGGAGGTGTGTAATCAAGCTATCTTTGACATATCTTGCCATACTTTGATATTTGGACTAACTAAGGAAGTATTTGATCAGATATCACACTCAACCAAACAATGATAAGAAAGTTTTCAAAGAACAATGATAGATTAATGTGAGCATATTCACAATAGAATAATCATCAAATTAACTTAGAGGGTGGCTTCAGGTGTTTGAATCTTCCCCCCCCTACGTGCCCCTCCCCCTCCACCGCCCTCTCCCCAATTTGGAAAATTTTGCATGTAAAATTTATGACCCTCCCTCCCTTTTTCAAAATTTCTGAATGCGCTTATGCATTTATAAAGTACTTGTACTTAATGTGAGTGTGCTATGGGTACAAGCATGTTGGATAGGTAAAAATGATTGTGGTTATTGCATTATGCAAGGTACTTCATTCTGAAGCCAAGCTCAGTAACTTGTCTGTAGAACAGTGCTCATATTTGCTGATAAGCTTAAAAAACACCTTGTCTGTCATTCATTTGAATCAGATTAATTAGATAATCCCTTCAGTAATTAGATATTGTCAGAGCTTGTAGTTGGTTTCCCACTGGAATTGAACATGGCTTTATTTTACATTGGACCCAGCCTTGTTAGATGGTAGATATTATCTTCTTTCACATGAATTTTGTATAAGCGAGGGTACTAATGGTATATAACTGAGAAAGGTATGATTGCATTTGTTTGTGGAAATATTTGTCTTATACTGCCATTCTCATTTGTATAAACTTTACTTTCCTTTAGCAAATAACTCATTGGATATGTATGCTAGCTGCCGCTATGACGTAGTTTAGGGTTTATAGTAGCCCTGCTCCATGACTGTGTAAAATTAAGAGCCTTTAATACAGTCTAGATCTTCATTCAGCAAGTCTAGATTAACTGAATACACATATGGAACTGGTAGTAATGAAAAATGTATAATCATAAGGATGAAGATACAATAATTTTAAAAATTCCATGGACAAAATTTTAGTCTAGGTTTATAGCATTATATGTGTCAGTTCGTGTGCTTGTCCATCAGAAATCATTTCCAGAACATGACTTTAAAACTGTAAGATTTTACAATCTTTACAAAATTTTGGTATGGAAGTAATCTTTGTGGTGGTGTTGTGTCTTTATGAGTTGTAACTCCAGGATGCCAACAATTCTAAAATTCCGGAAAGATAATGGCCATATTTTACGACATTCCAGTATATGAGTAGAAAAATCAAATTGGTATGGGAATAACATTGTAGTGGTGTTGTGCCTTTAAAGGAGCTGTAGCACGCCGTTCTTATTGAAATAGGGTGCTCTCACAAAATTTAAAATAACTGTAACCAATGACTAAATAATATTTCTGAATCAATAAATAGATTAAAACGAATATATATGTTTTGGTTAAGCCATGCGAGTCCATTTCCCATCGAACGGCAATGTTATGGTGTTCACATTAAAATGGCCGCACAAGGGCAGTTCAAGTAGTCAGACAGGTGTAGCGATACCTAAACATTCAGAGTAGAGTTTTAAATATGTTGCATTGATGGCCTATTGTCTGAACTCAAAATCACATAAGACCTACAAATTCACCTCTCATACTGAAGAGTTCTACAAAATTGTTGCTTTATACGTTTTAACACCATTTTCTTCTAATATGGTTAACAATTTTCTATGGATACAGCCTTTCGTGTAGTTTAATGAACTATTTTACCCCAAAATAACAATTTATCATATGTACGAGCAGTGAAATACTGGGATTTATCAGTGAAATAAACTTTCTTTCAAGCTACAGTGAAAATAACTTATATTTTAACTATGACCAGTGACTGATTTAGTCTGACGTCATAACAAGGGTCTGACGTAGCGAATTGGCTTATGATGTCACATTGTTACTATGGTGACGAGATGTACCTAGCGCACGTTCATCATAATAACGAACCTTTTCTGGTGTCATTACAAGGATAATATATAATGAATAGAATATCTGTCAATTCTTGACAAATACCATGTTTAACTCATCTCGTGAGGGAGAAAAGTTATACGCTGGGTCACTCGGGAACATATAACCTTTCTACCTCACTTGATGAGATAAACATGGTATAAGTTAAGGAAAAACTGATATCATCTATATTTTATATAAACTTTAATAATAAACTGCAAAATAAAATGCTACCGTTAAGGGTTACAACTCCATAGTGTTCATTGAAAGTTTTTGTCATTCATTGACAGGGTTGACTTCATACATTTTCAAAATATTTCATGATATATGAAGATGATACTACAGTTCACTTTTACCTTGTTCGTGTTTTCAGGGTAATATCACTTATCTCTCTTCAAGTGGTGCCTAGAGCCAATTTTTACCAGTAGCATAAATGAAAATATTGTCTGAAAGGGACTGTAAGGTATTTTTGTGGACATAACTTTAAAAGAGGCACAGTTTTATTTTTCAGATCGTCGTTCATGTACTTTATATAATCTCATCGTGTTATTTTGGGTTTTTTTCACGGATAATTTTGATAGCAGTTAAGGATATAAATTATTTTAATTAATTATCAGCCTGGCTGTATGTTGGTTCTATATCCCTCAACAGGAAGATATATTTCCCATAAGTGATAATTCAGATTTAATATGGAACCCCCAAAAACCTTGCATAATAATGTCTTTGACAGATGGAAAAGTTATTTTCGGCGATGTCTGATGGTTGTTTTTATGGAGCATCTGGGATTGGATGCGTTTGATTGGTTGACAGAGTGTTTTCAAAGAAAACTCTTCGGTTCCTGGAAGTACCTGAAAGTACCTGAAATTCTCATCTCACTGTTTGTTTCTTTGATTATTATAGACCTCAACACCTGGGACGAATGGCGTTAGCACCTTATATAGGGCTGGCACACATGCAAAGGTATTTCTGCCTTGATGCCTGTAACACCTCGTCTGAAATTCTCTGAATTCTTTGCATTTTATCTTTTTTTAATAAGATTTTGTATTGCTAAAACATTTTCTTTTGATCTGAAATTTTGTGAATTTTTTGCATAATATCGCTTTTATTATTACTAAGGATGTTTGTGAATTTACTATATGCAAAGGTATATAATGTTTGCAATTGATCTGATATTCTGTGAATTTTGTACATTCTTTACAATTAAAAAAATATGCATTTATCAAATGCAAGTGTATTTATAATTTTAAACATTTGATTTGAAATTTGATGAATTCTTTCCATTTAAATTGAAGATTTTGAACAATTTTGTGTGTTTATCTGATGCAAGGGTGTTGCTAAATAATTTTTGCGGTACCTGATAAAGAAGTTTGCGAATCGTACACCTATCACTTTTAAATTTTGAAATTATTATTAGATCCTTTCTACTTTGCTATATAACTGAATTACACATAACACATTTCTTATTCTAAAATCTATTACATTTTGAGTTTTGTGAGTAATTCAAAAAGGATTTTTACCTGAATATGTATGTTATATATATGTTTTTAAAAACAAAATTTTTATACATTAAATCTGTGAACAATACCAGAAGAGATCAAAACAATAAGGAACACATTCAGAAATGATTTATCAAATTTAAACTTGTATATCTTTCTTAAACAAATATAAGCAATAATTTTAGTGATAACGGTTAAATTATCATTGTCCTGTTTACATTATTATTGTCCCACCTTTAAACAGTGATATAAGCAAACTCCACATGGATTTGTTTCTTCACAATAACATGTGAAACCATTGTCATACAGGGTTGTAATTGGTCTCCCCAAGCCTAGTTAAAGTGTTAAAGGACAATTAGAAGTGTTAAAGGACAATAATAGATAACAGCAGGGTGCTAAATGTCGCATGGGGTCATGCATGGCCTGCTGTTCTAACTGAGATACATGAGAATCTATGCTAATGCATTGGAGATGGTTAAATACTCTACTGGACAAAAGTCAGAATCTCTAGATATATTATGAAGTTTGGTTTACATTTCGATCTTTGAAACATATCTCTTGCGGTGATTTGGAATTGTTTGTTTCTTGAAACACTCCTTATAATTGTCATTTCTCAAATTCTTTCATTTTCATATTTGAATGCATGCTTTATGAACAAGTTTGTATTTTGAGTTAACAAAAAGACAAATATGAAATAATAATGAACCCCAAAGGACGTCATCCTTGGTTACCCATGGTTTAATATATGCTCCGTTACTCTCCACTATATCACCCATGGGAAACTTTGTCAGCGAAATCTGTACTAAAATTACCCGCCCTTGGCCGGCGTGACGAAGTCAGTAACCAAAGAAATATTCAATATGATAAGACGGAAATGGTCAAGGGAGATAACCGGTGATGGATGGCTAACAAATCAACCTCGCATGCTTTGCAACGAATTGATATGAATTGTCATTGGCTCGCAGGTCCAAGCTGCATAGCGGTTTGATTGGCTCACGCCGGCCAAGGGCGGGTAATTTGAGTACAGATTTCTCTGATGAAATTTCCCATGGGTGATATAGTGGAGAGTAACGGAGCATATATAAAACCATGGGTAACCAAGGATGAAAGGACGTATAAACCTAAAGAATGGTTGAGGCAACAGCTTGCTCTAGAGTATTAAAAAAATCTATTTACTTCATCTTTTATTTCAAATTTCCTGCCAGCCAGGTGTATCACATACTCAGATTCCTACACCCAGATACAAGTTGTTTTATTGTTTTATTGTTTTATATTTACATCATAACGTTGAGCTTACCAATCAGTTGCTCTGAGGATGTAATGGTTGCAATAAGAGAGCTACTCCGAAGAAAAGGTGTCTGTCTGAGCCTACACAGTAACTTTTGCTCGGTAGTGTACTGGTCACAGTGCACTGTTGGGGGTCAGGTAAACAACTGGGCGAGGAGACTGTGTATGCTCCTGTTTACAGGGGGAGGGGGGGAGGGGGAGGGGGGCGGTCGGCACTCTGCATGTGGACACAGTATGTGTTACAGTTCTGACCTATGTTTATCTATGTTCCTGTATACTGGGTCATGCTCTAGGAACGAGGTATGTTTATGAAAATATTGTTATTTGGTGTGCATTCGAGTTTCCTGAGATTAATTTTATAAAGAATTTTGTAGTTAATATTTGGTTATGATCTTTCCTAGATTGACTTTGGATAAGATTGACTTGCTCTTTCATTCCCTTGACATATTTCTTTTTGATTGAAAAAATGATGTTGCTATTGATAAACTGCATCTAAGTTATTTTCTAATTATTTTTAATAATTAATTGCAGAGAATATGAGAAGTATAAGATAATGAATTTAAGAGATTTGTAAGTTTTTATTTTAAGTGGGTTTAAAAAAAAACCTTGTTCTTTTTCTGTACTGTACTGTGACGTTTCAATACCAATCAAACAAGGTAGTCATAACTAAAAATATTAAAAATTGTTCAAACTATATTTATATAATTTCAACCAAATATGCAAATATTTTTGTTTTTATCCATATAAGATTCAGAGGCATTTAGAAGTTGATGTACAAGTTTCAGACAACTATTAACTTCTTTATCATAGGACATACATACATACATACATTCATACATACATACATACATACATACATACATACATACATACATACATACATACATACATACATACATACATACATACGTACATACATACATACATACATACATACATACATACATACATACATACAATAAGAAGTTGTAATCCATAATAGTTGTCTTTCTCCATACAAGCTTAAAATACAGTTAGAATCAATTTCATGTTTCATTTCAACTAAAAACCTTTTTGATAATAATCATATGACGTTTGTAGACACTCAATATCATTTCTCAATATTAAAAAGAATAATGTACAGAGGGGTACATTGCTGCTGATAAATTGATAAATATGAAGGTAAATGTCTGGTGGATACAGAACCCATATGGCTGGTATCATAACTGCATAGTTTCCGTCAGATAAGAAGAATCGGTTTACCTGAAACGGAAGTTTTGTGGGCTTTTTTTCCATGAGCTTAATTTTTTTTCTCTTGTTTTCATCTCAAAACAAGATCTTTCAGTAATCATTATAATTGGACTGCCAACTTGCTCAAACTATAGTTTCAAGTCATGTTTTCTTTATACACTGACACTGAACAATTTTGGTATGTCATGTCAAGGGATTGTGCTTTATTTGGAGAACAATCTATTTCAGCCTTCAACATCCAACAATATAATTCCTGATGTACTACAGAACCCATTGCTCTATTTTTAATTGAATGTTGGTAACAATTAGAATAAAAATATCTCCAAATTGGTTCAGCTGGAAGAAGATCGGTGAAGACACTGTGATGTAACATGATAAACACAGACAGTAACGCTGTGAGTCAAGTGCCGTTTTGTAGCACCATCGCCATGGTAACCAGAGTTTTTCAGTGTTGTCAGGAATGTATAGCCAAGATCTGTTTGCTTTGGAAACAGAATAAACTGACAGATAGAAAGTGTTATTTAGAAGTTTCTTGTTTATATTCAAAATAACCAAAGTATTTTTCCATGATAGGCAGCATGAATTGATAGATAAAACATATTTTTTAGAACTTCTTGTATACAATTCAAAATGATCACTATCTATTTCCACGGTATATAGAATAATGTGATGGATTGAAATTTGTCATTGAAGAACTTACATATGCAAGTCACCATAAAGTTTATGCATGGAATACAGCAAAAAACTGACAGAATTTTTTCTTAAAAATAACTTCTTCATGTAGACAATGCATAAAATGTGTTCTTGAGAAATTGTAAAACAAAATATTCTTCCTAACATCTTGTTTATTCAGTCACAACTTGAACCAAGAATGATCATAAAGCATTTTATGATGCATTTTATATTTGTAATAAATCCATTAGTTTATCTGATGATGTTATTTCACTGTAAATATGTTCTACTTTATCATTTTTCAAACAAACATTCCTTTCTAAGAACACTTGACTCATGCCAGCTTCCTGTTTACACAGTAGGTGTGTTTGGTGATGAACTGAACTTTTGTAATATCACATTTGAGACGCAATTAAGGAGAATTTATATTAAGGGTCTGGAAATAGACTAACTTTTAGTCTTCATACTTATATAAAAGGAAATCAAAGTATGAAAAATATAATTTATTATGAAATAAAAAAACCCCAGCATTATTCATATTCGGGTAGCAGAGAGAATCTTGGAATGCTAATATAGTTGAAAGGAGTTTATTATCTTTTCGTTTCGATTGTGAAGTTCGAAAGACTGTTTCACAGACTATAAGTGGAAATAGCATGTGATTGTTTTATTGGAATACCGAGTATTGACATTATTTATTCAACGATTAACCAAATACTGTGACACCTATAAGATGTATGGTTAGAGTACAGAAGTGATTGCCTTCATGTGAAAGATTTCGGAAGAATCTTTGAGAGCTATGGAACTTTGGATTTTGTTGGTAAATGTTTGATTGTTTGTAAAAATTAAGATTATGAAAGATTTGAAATGAACTGTTTGCTAAAATGGAAGTGAGAAGGTGGTTATGGTTGTTTATGCTGTCAGAAACGGATTGAAGAATTGTTATGAAATTTTGCTGTTTTTGGTAAAAGTTAATGATTTGTTTAATTTTTTTTTTTTAATTGAAATTACTAAGGTTTTCCATGACAGATGTAAGAAAAACAAGAAAGAAGATTGATTTTAAGAATGAGTGTTTTGTAGGACTTTTGGAATTTTGGATTTTGATTTAATTCAAAAACTGAAAAAAATATTAAAAATGAGATGTATATACAGACTTGTTCAAAAGTTTTAATTCTTTTCTAGGAATATGGGTAAGATGTATTTTTAATATAAAAAACATGGAAACAATCATACTGGACCTTTAAAGACAATCATTTAAAGAGAAATGGTTCATTTAGGAGTTAATTTCATCTGACAAGAGATAAACAAAATATTTTTTGGAGGTTGTGGAAATTTAATTTAAATAATTAATAATATTACTCTTACCAACAACAAAAATAAGAAGAAGAAAAGAAGGTAATTAGGCAGATAAGGGAACTGAACCTTTAAAACCAAGGTTTTGGAGAGAAAGTTCCATTTAGAAATCAATTCCATCAGTGACATTGAAATAACTTGAATCTACTCTGCATTGATCTGACCGTGCTGCAGACAGAGTGAGTGAGTTGGGTTAGTGCAGAGAGATGTCTCCAGTTTCTATATTCCTTGATAGTGTGATCTTGGTGGAGAATGTGATGGTGTGTCTACATGCTATGGTATACAGTGACCATACTGCAGACATGGGTGAGTTGGGTTAGTGAGGAGAGGTGTCTAGTGTCTATATTCCTTGATGTTTGTCCTGATAGAGACAGTGATGATGTGAGTACGTTCAACGGTACAGAGTGAACATACTGCAGACAGACTGGGTGTGTTTGGCTAGTGCAGAAGGGTCTCTAGTTTCTATATTCCATGATGGTGTGATCTTAGTAGAGGCAGAAATGGTGTCTGTAGATTCCATGGTACAGAGTGACATACTGCAGACATGGGTGAGTTGGGTGAGTGCAGAGAGGTCTCTAGTGTCTATATTCCTGTATGATGTGATGTTGGTGGAGGCAGTGATGATGTGTCTATGTTCCTGTATGATGTGATGTTGGTGGAGGCAGTGATGATGTGTGTATATTCCATGGACAGACTGGGTGAGTTGGGTTTGTGCAGAGACAGAAATCGTGTGTTAATTATATTCCATGGCACAAAGTGACCATACTGCAGACAGATGGTGATAGTGCAGCATTTATGCACTGTGCATAAGGGATGTCCTTAGCTTATTCTTTATATTGGTGTAAACAATTGCAATGTTGCTTGCTTATTTTTATTATTAGTTTATTGCTTTAGTATGCTCTCTACTGGTGCAGAAGGGTCTCTAGTTTCCATATTCCTTGATTGTGGTTTTGGTGGAGACAGAAATGGTGTCTGTAGACTTCATGGTATATAGTGATAATACTGCAGACATGGGTGAGTTGGGTTAGTGCAGAGAGGTGTCTAGTTTCTATATTCCTGTATGATGTCATGTTGGTGAAGGCAGAAATCTTGTGTGTCTATATTCCATGGTACAGAGTGACCATACTGCAGACAGACAGACAGACAGACAGACAGACAGACAGAGGGAGTTGTGATAGCGCAGCAATTGTGCACCATGCATAGGGATGTCCTCAGCTTATGCTCTGTGATGGTGGAAACAAAATGTGCATCTAATGAGGATCCTGTGCATCCGTTGAGGATTTATATATACTGTTGCATCCGTACTGCAGTATCATGTTGAGAGTAATATCAATAGAGTGCTGTACAGTGGGATGTCTCACCCTCTTGTGTCCTTGATGGTGTTGGATACATAGAGGATACTAAACTTCCTTCTATTTAATACAATTTTTATTAAACGAGTTAATGATTTTGTATAAAACAAGCGAAAGCGAGTTTGATACCAATCATTCACGAGTTTAATAAAAAATGGTATTAAATAGGAGGAAGTTTAGTATTCTGTTTATTACTTGCCCACCTATAATCCAGCGTAATAGCTGACATAGCTCTGAAACTATGATTCCCGCAAGTTATTACACTAGTTCAATATTGCCATATAAATATTACACTGCAATATCTTACACGGGCGAGTAATAAAGGCTAATATAGTGAAACATAAGAATGATTCTTTGCCACATATACAGGCGCAGAGTGTTTGGTGTACAATAACGCAGGCATCTACCATTCACCTTCTGGTCTAGCAACAGACCCAATGCTCACATGGTTTATGATTTACAGTTATTACTGCATTTGAAAATGGGGAGGGGACTCTAGGTCCTTGAATTTTTAATATGGAAGCTTTTTAGTCAGGGGTGCTAATTACTTTATTCCATTATTGTAAGTCTCAGTGTTGCAGAGCATGATGATCTAATCCTGTAATTGCATCGATAGTGTAATCTTGTATATACTTTCTGTGGTTGATCAGGCTTTAATCAGGATATTGGACACTGGTACTTTGAAAGCAGAAATTGGTACTTGAAAGATCAGGGCTACACGAATATGTATCAGAGAATACTACTATGACAGTATAGAGTTTTTAATGTAATACTATATGAAAAGTAGAGACTACTGAGTGAAGTGGTCATTTTTGCAAATTAGGAAAAACTAGTTGTATGAGTGAAATAACAGCTTCATTATCAATTTTATTAATGCTTTTTTTAAGGCACAGTACCACCCATGCTTCACTAGTTACAGCCGATACTTGCAGGTTTCACTGCATCATAGTCATAGTGGTGTTGTAGGCCTTCACCCTGCAATAATGTAAGCAGCCATGATATATAAGTGAAATACTCTCAAAAGCTGCGTTAAAATCCCAAATCACCTCATCTCACCTCTTTTATTCATTTCAGACATTTTGACAAATAATTTCATTAAAATCTTTTCTCTAGAGATTGAGCAGCCGAGAAGTTCAATTATAGGCAATACTGTTTTATGTATTCATTGAAACACACTCAAATGAAACTTGTTGTCTAATGATATTTTTCTTTATTTTCTTCAGATTGAGCAACTGAAGAATAAGGACAAGATAATTTCGCACTTGGAGAGAGAGCTGGGGCACAAGTCGGGGTATGCGCTGCAACTGGCGCTGGACCGGGAGACGTCGGGGGGCACACACGACGCCTCCCCCCTCCCCACCCCCGTAACCACAGTCACACGCGACATGGATCTCAGTCACAGTCACAGCAGCGGCAGCAACGGCAAACTCGGTGATGGCAACAGGCTTAAGTGTGACACCTATTTGGTAAGTAAGACACCTATGAGTTGGTGAGACACATGTCTTCCGTCCTAAAATCTTTGAACGACTTCTCTCCAAGGACCAGTAATGCTAGAAAGCTCAAATTTCTAGAATAAGATTTAGATTTATAATTTCATTTCAGGTGGTGGGGGTGATGGTGGGAGAGGTGGTGGGGGTGGTGGTGGGGGTGGGGGTGGTGTGTCCATAAATGTTTCTGGTTGTGGGAGTATCATATTTAAAGCTTCTTTGCTGTTTGGAGACTAATGAACTACAGGCCTCTGATAAAAACAAGAGATGACACACCTTTAAATTGTAGTTGTTTCTTAGAAAGCGAAGGTCTATAATAATTAAATTTTGTGTTGTAAAAAACTGGGCAATGTCTTAATCAGCATTTGTTATGTTGATCTTTACCTTAGAGATAATGAATAATGTAATGGCTCTATGGTTGTGAGGAGCACTTCTTGCACCAGGGTGAAATGATAAATTCATCGTAGTATGTCATATTTATTTCCACAATGAATAAATATCTAAATCCAGAATGTTTAGCGCACCAGGGTGAAATGATAAATTCATTGTAGTATGTCATTTATTTCCACAATGAATAAATATCTAAATCCAGAATTTTTAGTGGATAATTGATTGTAATCATGCATATTTCCATCAGTTATGATACAAGCTGGTCATGAAACCTACAAATGTATTATCAATAAATGAATAAGCCATATTAATTGAAAAAAGTCAATAAAATGATAACAGAATGAACAAAGTATATCGGAGCTGATGAGGACAGGTGGGGTCTGCTATTGATGAATTTATTGAACTCCACATTCTCGTATTGACGAACCCTTATTGTACAAAATGTGGTATATCAGTTTTGCAAGCAAAAACATTGAATTTACTTTATTTTAGAGGTGGGTAGCAATTCATTTGTTATGAATATGACTGTAAATTCTATGAACATTTTGAAACATCTAATATATTTTCAATGCATATGTAACCCAATAATATGTTATGATCTCAATTTTAACTGCCTGATTCCAACTTGTGTTTTGCGAATAGCCGCAACTGAAACTAACAAGCGACTGGTTTGCAGACAGACATTATTGTGAGCACTTACTTAGAATCGGGCAGCATTTGTGTTTTATGATTTGTTCATGACACTGAATTTGATATTTTGTTTGTAGTTAAGCTATGAGGGCGAGGGCAAACGAGCTATAGAGGATATAGCTCATCTGGAAACTGAGATCCATGAACTGCAGGAAAAGTGTGACTGTCTTATTCACGATAACCAGGAGCTGGTAGGTTCAGTCTTCTCTCTCTGTCTCTCTGTCTCTCTGTCTCTCTCTGTGTCTCTCTGTCTCTGTGTCTCTCTCTGTCTGTCTCTCTCTCTCTCTCTCTCTCTCTCTCTCTCTCTCTCTCTGTGTCTCTCTCTCTCTCTCTCTCTCTCTCTCTCTCTCTGTCTCTCTCTGTCTCTGTCTGTCTGTCTGTCTGTCTGTCTGTCTGTCTCTCTCTCTCTCTCTCTCTCTCTCTCTCTCTCTCTCTCTCTCTCTCTCTCTCTCTCTCTCTCTCTCTCTCTCTCTCTCTCTCTCTACTTCATTTTAAACAAATATGAAATACATCATCTATCATTTGTTATATAGCATGAAATGAACTGTTCAACCAATCGGTTCAACTGTTGTTGCATTCCCTTGAGTACTACTTCTTGCTGTAATCAGACCCTACTAATTAAGATAATTAGACTACAAGCATGATTCCCTCATTAGATTCTGATTAAATTACCAGGAGTTTGCACATGTTTTGAATCATACTATCATCCAATGAGTTTCTTAGTCATTAGTTACTAATCCTCATTTTAACATCAGTAAACCATTAAACTCTGAGGAAGTGAACTTGTAGAAAATTACTGATTTTAGCTTCAATATCAACTACCGTAATGCTGAGAAGTTTTACTCTACATGTTATAAGGTTTGGGTGCTCTGCTACATTGAATTTCAGCTTAGTACCAAGCTTGATTCACTTGTTCAAACCAACTCTTACAGGTTTCATGACAATGCAGAACAACAATGATGTTGCAGGCTTTCTTACTTGCTGCTGTGAGATTAGTTAGATGCTCTTGACTGCGACATATAAACCCCAATTCACCTCACTCAACTCACCTCAGTATAAATGGTGTTGAAAGCAGTATTCGAAGCACAATTCACCTTACCTGTAAAATATGTTGTTGGTACATTCCTTACAAATACTTTGGTTGCAGTTTGTGATTTTGCCCTACCTGTATGGATTATCTAATTAACTTCTTGATGCAGTATACATAGAGGAAACCAGTAACACATACCTTTATACTTATAAACTTATATACTTTTATACTATATACTTCATATACCTACCAACAGAACTACAGATAAGCTGCTTACTTACATACCTAGTTAATGTCAGTCTTTGGGTCAGTTTGTATGAGAAGAGTTCATACACTGTATGCTCTGTATGGGTCATGTGGAACCAATCAGGGTCGCTGACCATACTATGAAGTTCATTGTGGTGAGGGTTAGTGCAGTGGTTTGGACGTTTGACTTCAGATCAGGAGGTCCTGGGTTTGAATTCTGCCATGGGTTCCTCAACCTTGTCTTCTGTAGAGGTTTCGATGCCAAAGTACACTGTATTTCACTGCATTACCAAACATGGCTTGCTAGTTCCATTCTCTGGTTTCACGGTATGGTCAAAATGATGATGCAGGCTTTCTTCATGCAATAATTAATACTTGCCAAAGTCGAATACTCTTGAAACTATTGTTAACCCCAATCACCTCACCCCACCTGGTGTATGTTAGTGACATGCACAGATAAATATGGATGCCATTTATAGTAAAAACATATTCTTGGTTTTTTTAAACATGTTTCCTAAGAAAATAAAGTTGTAAAAAAATAAAAGAGGAAACAATTAATTATGTTTAAGTAACTTTTAAAATAAAAATTCGAAAAATTAGTTTCAATTTCAAAACTATTTATCATTTTAAACTGAGAAAAAAAGAAATTTATAATTGGTCCATATCAGGATGAAAAGGATGAAGAATTAAAAAAAATTGCTCAAGTGAAAGAGTAGGTAATTACTGATTAAAAAATCATTTTATTTTGGTGAAAATCTTTTTATATCTTTATATCAGTTCTAATTGTTCATCTCAATTAACAATAGAAGGATTTCGGAGTCAGTTTGTATTAGAACTGGTCCAACATTGGAGGCTTTTTGTTGGTCCTGTATAGCTGACCATAACCTGGTCTACATTTACCTACGTCCTACATTGATGTTAGTGTTTTCTTGGAGCTGTCTGGAAGGCCTGATAAAATATGAGAAACATTATTTTTTTAAAAAGAAAAAGAAAAACCTTTTTTAAATTATTACATTATTTTTCTTTAAAATTATAGAATTTCACTGAGGTATTTAAAGTACTGAGTTATTTAAAATATCAAGATGTCGTAATGAGAGCAAAATATAAGAGCTTCAATTTGTGTAATTTCTACAAGCACTCCATCACACAAATGTTGAATACAGATTATTGTTGAGAAATAAATAAGATTTATCGAATAATAAACCAACTCAATAGCAAAACAATGGAAATGAAAATGGAAAGAGTCATTTCTGTTATCAGATTTTAGTATCAACAAGACCTGCCTTACAATGGTTTGAGAAGTTACACATTTGGATAATTTATTGTCTCTAATACTGTAACGTGTCACTCTTTTGTGTTTCATTTATGAGCAGGTTGATTGATTGATTGATCTTGAGGCAAGAAAAATGTTTTTGTTTTGTGATTGATACATTTTTAATCGTTCAACCTTTTCTAGAGCTTATTAAATGTGTTAATATCACACTGGAAAAAGATTCAGTATTTCTTTTATTAAATATTTGAAAATTGAAATTCATTTCAAAATATATGATTTTATTGTGATAAAATTTAAAGTTCTGCATAAAAGTGTAAATAAAACAATATTGTATGTGCATGTATATCTTTTGAAATAAAAGATAATTCACATTATGTTGGCTATTCAATATCTTAAAATTAAATGAATATTAGGACTACAGTCAGACCTCTATAAACCGAACGCTTCCGTTGTTCATCAAAAACGTTCGGATAGTGAAATGTTCAGATTACTGAGTACTGAGGACTACTAAAGAGATTAGTTTGGTTACATCTTCCTACCGTTCGGAAACTGCGAGATTCGGATTATCGGTGGCCGGATTATATTAAAATCAAAGGATAGGATTACTTGAAAATTGTATTGACATATTTGTATTGAATGGAGGTTACATATTTCACTTTTAAACTGACGAAAATTTTCACATTTCTTTGTACTATTTTGCAAAATCTAAAATCCATTTCCTGCAAATTTTCACATTTTCATGTCATTGAAACTAAATACAGACACATTGTGCATATATCTAAATCGGAGGCTATATAAGTGCCAGCACAGTTCTCCACACAATGAAGCTTGTTGTAATGTAGATAGAAGGGTGAAATAGGTGTCAGTACATAACACGTACATTACGCTGATTGATGGCTGTCCCCACTGCCTTTGAAAGCGACAGTCAAGGTCCATAATGATGGGTTTCAGATCTGTGCAGATAAGCCTAATTGTGGTCTTAATTCTCTTGTAAGTGATCAATTTCTGTGAAATTGAGGTTGTCTTCACATCAAAAGTGTCTGTGAAAATGAGATTGCCTTTACACCAAAAGTGTCTATGAAATCGAGATTGTCGACGTCTTTACACCAAAAGTGTCTGTGAAATCAAGACTGTCTATATAGCACAAGAGTCAGTGAAATCAACATTGTCTCTACACCAAAAGTGTCTGGAGAAGAGAGATCCATTACTGGTGGTATTTCTTGAAATTGATCGATTTCACTGAAATCTACATTGTTCAAAGTATAGGTGTCAGGAAACAAGGAGAAAAGGAGTTATATTGGATAGTTGGACTCTTGTATAAATTTGGTGGAAATTGATGAAATTGAGGTCTCTCATCACTCAGTCACACTAGGTTCCAGGATATATGAAGAAGGAAGAAAACTTCAGTTTCATTGACCGCTTGTTATTGGTAAATTTCTGTGATATTGACGAGAATTGACATCATGGATTAAAGACTTGTCAGAAAGATTTAATTTAAAATTGACATTGTCTTCTCAACCTGTATACATGGATTAAGGAGAAGCAGCTACCGTATAGCAGGGTTGTCTGAATGATCTACATCACTGACAGTGACGAGCTGTTGACATGCATGGATATACAGAAGTCAGTTATTTAAAAGTTTACTGTCGGAAACTGGTGATTTTGAAAATAGGAAATAAGAGAGGAACGTATTTGAGATAAACTCTTGGGAGAGAAACTTGGATACTTTGCTGTGAACCTGTAATTGTTCATATATTTGTCCAACTTTAGTTTTTCTGGTGAGTTTTCTAAATTTTTTCTGTGAGTTGTATGCATCTTAAATTTTAACCTTTATAATTATCTATAGGCCGAGTCACATTAACTGTAATTGTAAATTAATTTTTGTCAATTTTAGTTTTTGCCTAGATTTATACTTATTCCATGCTTTGGGAATATTTAGATATTCTTTTAAATCAGCCTCTGATTATACATATGTTTATGTAATTTTAAGTCAAATATATGTGAAGTGTTTTGCAATTAAATGTTTTACTTTGTTAATATATATAAGGTCTGCATGGTTTCTCAGTGTAAAAGGAAAAACATTTAGTAGAAATATATCAACATTCAAAAATAGTTTTTCTTCAAAACAAAGGTAAATATTTAGATTTTGATCACAACATGAAATCTATATGAATTAGAGATCATCCAAATGCTTTGTAGCATAAACATATGAATAGTCAATATCATGTAAAAGGTCAACATATGCATAGAAAAATGTCTTTGATCATATATCCCCCTGTAAGGGTATGACCTTTATTTGTTATTCTAGCATATGGTCAGCCAATAAATACATCAACAGTGCTCCTTAACCTGTCGACCGTTGATACACAAGATTTTATGTGATTAACATCAGTCATCTTTACGTATCCTATAATATTTGGATAAATAAACAAGATTTACTTTTGTGTACTTTAATCAAAGGTTTTGGGTTGAGATAGGACAGCGGTGAGTGTGTCAGCTTCTGAGGTTTGGGGTTTGAATCCTATTTATCACCATTTGTTTTATGTTTGACATATTGTACATATAATTGTACATGGAATGTCAAAATTATGGCATTTATGATACAGGATTTCTTGAAAAGCATATGAAGAGAATGGAGTTTGAATCCCTTCAGGGGTAATGGTTGAAAAATTTAAATAGAACTGTTCTCCACATTGCTTTAACCCATCAGGGGCTTTCAATTTCACTTTGTTTTATTTTCACTAAACATCTTTCGGTCAGGATAGCATAGTGTGTTCAGCTTTGATTCATGAAGTTCAGGGTTTGAATCCAAGCAGCGTTTATACCTACAGTATACCAAAATGATATGAAGAAGTTATGGTTTAAATCCTGCCATTGGTTCAGCAACTTAATTTGTCATTAAAAAAATATTGTTCATAAAAACTTGTAATAAAATTGAAAAAAGCTTGAAAAGTAGCCAGCCCTAGATCAATTCTAATAACAAATCTCTCTCAAATGCTCTTATAAGGCCTCATTTCATAAACTGCTAAATTGGACAGGTGCTTGCAGGCTTCATGACAATACATTGTCAGGGCAGTGTTTCAGGATTTCTCATGCAATGATTAACATGCAGCCTTGATGAAGTGAAATATACTACAAGAGAAATAGTGAAAAACAGTGTTAAATCATAAAATCTTCACTACAATAAATTTGACACCAATATTACAAACTAAGACTAAAGAAACAATTCCAAAAATGCAGGATTCCATTCTGGTTTCTTGAGTTTATTGAGCTGCCAGAATGCTATTAGTAGATTGACAGCATCTTATCACCAATCAGGTGTAATTAGGAGATGAAGGGATTAGGGGGAGTCGAGTCAGGTGAAAACCTACACCTGTTGTATTTACCTGCTGATGAGATTGGCCTGGATGTTTAGGTACAAATTGGGGTTACTCCTCATCGTACCTACCTGATAGATCCAGACTGACCGTTAGTCTCCACAATGTTTCTTTTCATATTATTTGATACTGGTTTATATATATCTCGCTAAATTCATAAAGTGAAAAATAAGATATTGATACTAACTACCGGTACCGGTTACATTTCATATTGTCATAGCTTACACTCAATTATTTCCAAGGCATGGACGTTACTAACATTTAATATTTAGCAACGACTATTTCATTGACATGTCAAACTGTTTTTTCTTACAAAATTTATAAAAACAGCAAATATCTCTTTATCATATCAACATGTATCCTGTATATAATCTGCTGTTTCACCATCCATTCCATATGCTTGATAACGGTATAAGGATCTATACCGAAACGTAGCTATTGTTAATAAAGAAGTTGATCATCCATAAAATATTTGTCTTCTTCATCACACCAACTTCTAGAATGCCTCTCAAACAGTTTAGCAAATAAATAAACATAAATATTTAGGAAATTTCATTTGTAAGAATCTTGCTGATCATGTTTATTTTTCATTTTCAAAATGTAACAGAAGTGATTGTAAGAGATCACCTCCAATGGGATTCGAACCCGGAACCCCCGGGTGAGAGTCCTGGCTCTACGAGTTAATGTAAAGGGATATCCCACTAGCCGAAGCCAGTAGGAACACTTTCATCTCACCCTGCCACATTTTCTAATAACTTTTGTGACTTTACTTTAGAAATTAAAAGTCAAGTATAGAACAATTATTTTATGGAAAACAAATTAATGTATATAGGGAACAAAGAAGCTTTTTTTCATGATAATAGATTTGTTCTTATACTTGACCAACTCTCAAACATGCATGTCGGTGTGAGTAGTTTCACTGCATGTATGCATTTTCTGCCCAAATCGCACCATGACATGACATTCATTTCTGATATCATTTCACTTATATACTTGTTTGGTTTCTATAATCGCTAACCATTTCATCTTAACAACTGGAAACTACAAAATTATACTTTGAAGTGTCACATTAATTTTTCAGAGTAAAAAGCTCAAGGATATAGAACAGAAGAACCGGCAATTAAATGAAAAGAACAAAAAATTTCTTGACAAGAACGTTGAACTGACTTCACTGAATAGAAACTTCAAGGACCAAACACAATTGCTCACAGAAGAACACAAAAAACTTGTAAGTGAAATAGAAGTAGAAGTAGTGACTGTCTAACACAAAGATTTCACCATTATACTAACAATAGTCCCATATTCATCCAAAAGATGTCCAAAATGTGAAGAAAACAAACGTTTGTAAATGACATCATGACATCATGACATCATGGTGACATTGTAACATTGTAAGGACTTTTTTGTATACTTTTATTAACTCTGATCTGATATTGTTTACTGTAGAAGTCAAAATGTGAAGAATACAGAAAGTTTTCTAGTTATAGTGACATTCCAACAATCACAATGATCTCACTGAAAGAATTTCTTATTTCATAATCAAAGCATATTTGAAGCATATGATAATGATCAGAAAACATGATTTATTTTTCTATGTGTAACATCCCTTCTAGGCTCTGCATCATTCAGGAAAATACTTCCCACTTGGAAATGTTCTGCCTTCCAAACATCCTGTACCATCAGTGTATTTGTACTCACTACCCTACTACAATAGATACAAATACACCGATGGAGCAGGATGCTACAAATGATGATAACAAGCCGACATAAAGTTATAATGGTGTAATCATGGATCACTCCTAATAGGAATACTATTGAGAAACACATAAACAGGTTGCCTCAAAGTGGCAGGATGTTGCCGCTATCAGCCGTTCTGGAATCTCTAGGAATGTAAACCATTGGTGCCAAGAACATCATAACGGCTTTACTTGATTCTGAACCAATTTCCTGGTTCTTCACCTCTTCTTTGTTGCAGTTCCTCTACTAACTACTAACTACTAGTTTCTATGATTAACATGTGGTCTCGGCGGCAGGATAGCGCAGTGGCTTAGGATCAAGAGGTCCAGGGTTCGAATCCTGCCAGGGGCACGGCAACTTTGTCTGCAGTAGAGAACTGTTCTACATGCAGTAAGGTTTGGGTGCAATGCTACACTGAATTTCAGCTTAGTACCACCCATCGTTCACTAGTTCCAGCCGATGCTCGCAGGTTTCACTGCAATGCATAGCCACATGGCGTTGCAGGCCTTCTCTCTGCCATAATACTAGTAGCCGCGATATAAGTGAAATACTTTTGAAAGTGGCGTTAAACCACAACTCACCTGACCCAAACTATCATGCGGCCCTTGAACTAATTTTCTTTGAAAGAATACCTCTGAGACCGCTTTATTGAGCTTTCTCGATTTGCAACATATGACATACTTGTTTTGATTATATTTAGTATGAAGGTGTTTCCTGAGTAGTGCTACTAGTTTCTTTGACAAACTTTGATCTTAAATGAAAATTGTGAAAAAGAATTTCAGATTTAAAAGGATGAACAGTTAAGGAAAGGAGCCTCTCAACTTCATAGAGATTCCTAGACTTGCTAAAATAGGATCAAACTTTATTTGAAATAAAGGTCTTAGACTCTTTCAGAAATTGTGATCTTTAAACACTTAGGTAACCTCAGTACAATGTAAAGAATGGGAGTTATAGTTAACCTTATTGAAGGTTGTTTTGTGAAAGGAGTTAAAAAAAAATAAATTTGTTATGCATTATCTTTTAAGAAATAGGTCACTATTTGTTGCTTTTAAATTTGTTTTGAAAATATTTTTAATATTAGCATTAGAGGCGCAGTAGCTTCTTTGAATATGGCACTTCAGTGTGTGGAAAAGGGTCTGCCAGGCCCTGATCATGATCATTGTTCCTTCACCAGAACCTCCTCGAACACATCCAGAATCTGCTCCTTATATTCAGCAATAAGCAATTTGCTCCATGAACTGCATGCAAGTAAGCAGAACCAAGTATACCCACATGGTCATACACACATGGTTGTTATAGAGGTATCTCCACAAAAACGGATGATACGCAAAGATGATGGGGTTCATTTCACTTATGGAGCAGAATAGGACAAAATGGTGTCACTTTCAACATAATGTGTTTAAAAATATTGAAAGCATCATATTAATTCACAAATCCGTGAACTTTTTGTAGCTGACCAGCAAGATTCTCTTAATTGTTAATGGTAAGCCATTATCACCATGGTCTGTGTGTAAGTAAGCGTTACCAGAACTAAGTGGTGTTTCAGAGAAACAGTTGAAGGAGATTGGTTTACTAAACATGGTGTAGGGTTTGGTAACAGCATCTCTTAGTTGTTCGTGTTTCCTTATATCCAGTAAGTTTGAGTACTGTACCATGTGTCCGACTTCAAATAATTATAGCCCTGGAAGGGACTCAGCAACTTTGTCTGTTGTTGAGAATTGATCTTTATGATTTGCTGGGTTCAACCAACAGCAGATTTAAGAACAATTAATGTTGTTGCAAGTTTCTTCCTTAAATAAAAGTAGCTATCATCTTAGTAGTGACGTAAATACAATTTGCTACTTTTCGTGGATATCGAGTCATAACTGTATTATATACACAATTTAACTTTATCTGTAGGCTGTTCTTGGATTGATACAAATATATCTGTGTGGTCGACTTTGTGCATTAAAGCATAATTTAAAAACATTTTTTAAAAATCTTTTAAACATATTTTCTATCTATCAGCACTTAACACATTTTAAGCGAACAAGAAAAAAGTATTATTTTTGTGAATCAAATACTTCTAAAGTGGGTGGCAACATCCTTCAGCGAGATATGATTATCAGAGAAATGGATTTATTTCTTCTATCTCTCCTCCAATCTCTTCTCTACCCCTGCTGAAGTATAACATGTTGTAGGGAAGATATGTGCTGACATAAACTATCTTCCTATCTACTATTATTTATGTTGCTATCTATTATTTATGTAGGCTGTTTTGGCACTGTACCTTGCACAGTTCCTGAAGGTAAGGGGAATGTACATATAGAGATAGACTTGCACAACTTCTTTTGAATTTAGCTTCATTATAACTTCAACATTGTTGCAGTTAGTGGTGGGATCATGGGTTTCAAACCATCCCCATTTCAAAACCAAAGGTGAACACTCCTCTTTTCAATAAGTGAACCGTCCTTCTTCACCCCCCCCCCCCCCCCCCCCCCCCCTTGAACATTTTTGGATCAGCCTATGGTCGCAGCATAAGCAGTGATTTAAATTTCAAAGCCAGAAATATTATTATCACACACTTTGGTTATGGTTATTTTGTGCAATATAAAAATGGTTTCACTTCCTTGATAGCCACAAAGGTGTTCCAGGCTTTCTTCCTGCACTAATGATACTAGTCATTGTGACATAAGTGACACTTTCTAGGGAATATGTAGTGGAATTATTCACCTCATCAATATATCTTATTTCCATCATCATAGGTTGTTACTCAGCTTCCATGGAATCTATATCAGAATATTGTCTTACAGCCTCATGCCTGGTAACTTTTGGTCTGGGCTGGTAATTTAATTTTTTTCTTACTTTTGCCATTTATTTTGACCAAAAAAACACACTTTGGGTTGACTACTTATTTCATACACTGCCTTATAATATTCTTACCTTTACCATTATTTTACCTTTGAAACCAACTACCGGTATCAATTAAAGGCTTGACTCACTTACAACTACCCGGTATGTAGTAACCAAGTTTGGGAAATCCAACTGGTCTGAGCATTTGACAAATCTGTATTCTCCAAGTTACAGAATTTCAAGGATCTTTTCCAATTTATTCCAATGTTCATGATACCAAAGTTCACTATTTGATCGTAAGTCCCAGGACTATCAATCCGTCTGCAACCTCTCAGCACTGTCTGGCGACGCCCTTCTGTGTCAGTGGAATTAATAGCTTCTTCAGTGCACTCCAGGGAGAGAACTCATCCACATTTGCAATATCTTTTTAAATAAAAATAAATAGCTTCAGATGAAGTTGAATGGCTCCACAATTTACAAATGGGATGAACATAAAAAATTGAAAGATTGAAATCATATCTCAGGAGTTCTGAAATGAATTTTCTAAACATTTAAATTGCTGTATGATGCCTTGATAAATTGGGTTTTTTAAAGAAACCTTAATTATTAAAATAAAAAACTACGAAAATTAAGCTTTCTGAGGTAATGTGTTTTTCCGTATCATTTTTAAACAAACATATAAAAAATGTCAAACTTTTTTAAACATAGACAAACAATCATGCTTTGGTGTAATTGTCATCTGAAATGAAAAGAAAGGAGGAAATATATGATTTTAATGAACACAAACAATAATTAGGTGAGCAGTTTAAAGCATATCATTAAAAGTTTAAATTAAAAGCTAAAATTTATGAATAGTGTTTCAGTTTCTCAAACCTCATGGACATACTGATATTTAAATTTTAAACAACAATCAAAATAAATCTGGACTCTTCACATCATTGGCATTACAGTCTAAAAAAATAGAGAACAAAAACACATTATGGCTGCTAAAATGAGGTTTATTAAATCCAGATTTCTTTCGTTAAAGTCCCATCTTCACTTTATATCACTTCAGTTTCTTGACCCATCTTTGTGCTACAATTGTTTCCATTTCAAGGGTGGATTATTAGATTTTGGAAGATACAGTAAACACATTAAAAGCTCATTATTTCCAAGACTAAATAACAAACACTACCGCCTGCCGCCTGAAGACAGATAGCGAAAACCAGATTCAGTCTGGAATGTGTTTACAGAGGTGCTTCCAATAACTACCTGTTCATCTCATTTACCATTGCCGCCAAACTTTGGCATCGTGGCAAAACGTCCATCAGCATTACCTTCTTGCCACAGTTAGGTTAACTGCCACTGAGGTGGAAAGGTAGACTATCGTACTTGGAGAAGGATTTTAACAGCAAATTGTCTATCAAGTATTTGTATTGATGCAAAACTTTGGCATTGCCCAAAGTGTCTTTTTACCCTTGTCCGTACAGTTTGGTTGGAGATATAGAAATGATGTGAGGATTCTTGGAATATTTGTTTATTTGTACTTCGACCAATAAACTATCAGGTATACATTTTGTCATCAAACTGTTTCTGTAAGCTAGCATCATCACCCATGCCTACAAAGTAAGATTTATCTCTCTCAGAACTTGGAGGGAAACATAGACTCCTACAAAGTAAGATTTATCTCTCTCAGAACTTGGAGGGAAACATAGACTCCTACAAAGTAAGATTTATCTCTCTCAGAACTTGGAGGGAAACATAGACTCCTACAAAGTAAGATTTATCTCTCTCAGAACTTGGAGGGAAACAGACTCCTTTCAGGGAACTAATTTGGTGTGAAGTGGACATTTGTTAATTGTAATAATACCATAAAGTATCCCCATTGCCGCCAAACACTGGCACTGTTTCTAACGATCTATTGGCATCACCCTTGGTGCCACAGATTGGTGAACTGGCAACACACTGACTGGCTAGGCTGATATGTGTGTTTTGAAGAACATGGTAATGTTTTTCCAATGGCGCCAACATTTAGTACAGTGATAAATGTCCATCAACCTGACTGTAACAATTCTGTTGGCTAGTACAGAGATGCCTACATACACTAAATATGTTTGCCTCTTTAGAGAGGTTTAAGAGAAATTTTGCCATGTTTAAGAGGTAGGTTCTTTGCTGTTAGTGGCAAACAGTCCATCAAATTTATCATTGCTACAACAATTTGGTTCTGTGGTACAGAGTTAGAAATATATTAGATTTGTAAGTAGTGTAAGTTTTGGTATGATTGTGAGTTGGAAAGATAGAAGACTGGTCTAATTGTGCGTGTTAGTCTAGAAAATTAGCTCCTTTTGCTCTCAAAGGCTAACTGGGCCTTTTCTTTTATGTTTGCTTACTCTTGGCAAAGTTTCAAATACTCGTCTGTTGAGTTCATAAGTATATAGGATACAGTGGCGGATCCTGGGGGGGGGGTATCCAGGGGGTCCGGACCCCCCCTTTCAAAATTATTTGCATTGGCTGGTATGGGAAAAAAATTGTGGACCCCCCCTTTTCAATTGGTGGACCCCCCCCCTTTCAAAATTCCTGGATCCGCCACTGGGATATTGTATGTGTATAATGAAATATTTTAAATAAGGTTGGCGTTGTAGTGTAATTTTGATGTATATGTGTTAAGGTAGAATGAGGAAGAAAGGAAATGAAAAGAAACATGCATTTATAAACAAAATTCCTCAAATATTTTCATTTAGTCATATGTCTTGTAAATGCAAGAATTTTTTTATACCCCTTTTATAATTAATCACAGTTTTATGAGTCATTATAACTGTCTCCTGTGTCATGGAATATTCCAGAGTGTTTTGAATAAACTAATGAACCAGTCTTTTCATGTACTCAGGGACAGATACAGCCTTTTGATTTAGAGAAGATCTCCTTCTGTGAACTGCAGAATCCTGTATAGTGTATAACTTCATAGTGTAGTGTATCTACATAATTAGAAGTTGTTATCCAGAATATCATGTTTTCTTCATAGTGGCCAGACAGTGTTACAGGCACGATTATTTATTTATATACACACTATATATATTGCATTCCCCTTTCCTATATGTCTTAAATGTTTCTATTTTAAAGAGCCATCACGGATGTTAGTGTTTCAAATTTTTGGAAAATATACTTATAACGTCATTCGCCAGAGAAATCTTTTATCTACAACATGGCATATGTTAAATAATTTTCATATCACGACAATGTATTGCAATTTGGTTTTAAAGAGAAGTATCACTGCGACTGGCGTGCTACGGGTATCTGACATATATAAACAGAGTCCCCTTTTTTGCGTAATACGTACTACACAAACAGCAAGCGCTTCCGAAGCGTGAAGACTCGTCTCTAGCGCAAGTCGCCATAACAACCCATGTGCTGCACGTGCTGCACGTGTCTCTCTTGCAAAGTACCCTTGTCACACATTACTGAATGTGACGTTTGCTTTACAAACTATGTTTCTAAATGTCCTGAGAATATACAAATTATTTCCTGTTTAATGTTCTTTTTTTTTAGATAAGACCAGCAAATTATGACAAATTTTTACTCTCATTAATTATATAATTCAAGAAAAGTACCTAGTTTGGTAAAACAATTATTCCAATATCTGTAGCAAATACATAATTAAATGAAATGGTAAATAAATAACCGTCAAAAAATTATATATTTCAATTTCTTTCATTGCTCATATTTTTTGTTATTTTTTCATGTCTTTGTTTACTGAGTGTGATCTAGACCATAATGCTTTGCGCTTGAAAATAATAGACTGGATCTATATTTAGACTGGAAAACACCTTTACTAATTAATGCAATTTCTCGGCTTATTTTAAGTTGGAAAAATTTGGGAAAAATTAAGTGTATTTATTTCACGAAGATAGATTTTTGGAAAAATTGTGATATTTTCATCAACATCCGTGATGGCTCTTTAAGAACCGTTAAAACATAAACATCAAATTTCAACCTTTACAGAAAGAATGGCATGAACCATTTGAAAGTACAATGGAGTGAGACATGGGTGCATAAGATATTCTCTATTTCTATTTCAAACCTCTGTTCCTGAAGTTTCTATTTCATGAAGCTTTTGAGAAAAAACAGTGTCCCATGGGTGCTCATATGATACTCTCTATTTCTTTTGCATTTCTCTGTAACTTTGCCTCACAAGTTTCTATTTCATGAACCATGTGAACACGTTACTCTTGCTTCACTCGAGATCTGTTCCTGTGTCTTACAGTTTCCTTTTCTTCCATTGCAGAAGGAACAGCATGAACATTCACGGCGGAAGTGCCAACAGGTTCTGAAGCAGCTGCAGCTAGAACGATGTGACCGAGTGGGTCTGGAAGAACAGCTGACCCAGATGGACGGCATCAAGCAGCAGCTGACCGACCAGGGCAAGACCATTGCCACGCTCAAACAGTCTTGCTCAGTGAGTCTCCTCTGTTTAGTGTAGGTCTGGACTAAGGATATCACTTATATCAAGGGCAAGAACATAACCATGCTCAAACAGTCTTGTTTAATGAGTTTGTCTGTTTAGTACTTACTAAGAGAGGGTTAGATCTAGACCAAGGGTATCAGTTATATCAGGGGAAGACCATTGCCACACTCAAATGTTTTGCTCATTGAGTTTCCTCTGTTTAGTATATGAAGATCAAGGGTTAGGTCTACACCAAGGGTATCAGTTATATCAAGTCAAGTCAGCATTACCTCATTTCAGTGCTGCTTAGTGAAGCAGATAAGAGGTTCCGACCATCACCTTAATTCAATCCTGCGCAGTGAAATAGGTAAAGGGACTAGACCCATCAGGTTTGTCTTGGGCAATAGCATCACCTCGGTCTAGTTTTGCTCAGTGAGGTTCTTCTGTTTAGTACATAAAATTCAAGGGTTAGGCCTAGACCAAGGATATTACTTATACATGTATCAAGACAAAGAACATCACCTCACTCCAGTATTGCTCAGTGTAATATAGATGTCTGTGTATCACCCAAAACTGTGTTCCACAGGAGATATCACTTGTGTGAGATCAAGTGATATTTCGTTTTGGCAGTAGATTTTGCACAATGCCCTGTCACCGTCAACTACGTGACATCACAATGCTTTTACAACCAGTGAAAGGGTTAGGTTGAGACCATATATCTTAGGTAAGATCTTCACCTCATTAAGACTCGTTGACTTGTGAAATTTTACAATATCTTCTTGTCTTCTTTTGTAAAGGCAGCCATTGTTAGAGAAATTACATGAATCATGGTCATAACAAGTTTAGATGGCAATAAATGTCACAAACAATCATCTTGTAACAGATTGCAAATGACTAAGTTTTTCTAGACAACCATGTTATGTATAAACATTCCTTAAATGCAATGGCATATGACAGCAACTGATTATGTATCATAATCAGTCATAAATTTATGTATTACCTGCTAAATAACATTTTATATCATTCTCTTGATTCAATCATTTGACATAATATAAATGTCTAATTTTTATCTAGAAAAAGATATATTGAAATTCCAGACAGTAAAAGGATGAAAATCTTGATCATTCCTTAGAATTCCTGATAATCCATGTAATTCTATGAATTCATAGCTTTTAGTGAAATGTTATTGAGGAAACGAAGAATAAGCTTGAATATTCTTGAATTGTTCGTCAACAAAGAAAAGGTTTGTAAATTATATAAAGAAGATAAAAGATATTATTTGACACTTTAGCTGTTTAATTAATTAGTACAAACCATTCTGCATTACATATTTACAGGAATGTCTAACTGTAAAGAAAGGAGAATATCTTAGAGTCTATAGCTCTAAAAAAAAAAATCCCATTCTTAACACAGGGGTTATGATCAATAATTTGCTGGCTTATCCACATAAGAAGATTAAGAGCTATGTATGATACTCATAATGGATGCATCTTTAACGCAGAGGCCATAGTAAACAATTTGTAGAGCTGTGCACATTATGAGAGTAAGATACTGACAAGTGTTTGTGTGTCGCAGGAGAAGGACCGAAGGATAGAACTGATACAGCACAGGAAGAAGAGGAGAAGGTTAATGAGATCTCAGGAGAAGGTGTGTACGTGTAGGGTAAAACATGCCTCCAAGGTTTTTGTTGAAACTGTAAACACATGAGAGGGAGAAACAAATGAGGATGTAAGGCACAAATGGAAAGGGAAAGCATAGAACTTATAACAGGCTGTGTTATTTGGTAATATTTAACACTGAAAAGGTTGAAAACTGATCAAAACTTGAAATATCTCTAGGAGGGTCTAAATGTTGCCTCTAAAAATCATTTTTGGGATCTCATAGCAATTTTATTTTTCATGTTTCATGGATTTAATTATCTTTAATTTATTTATTTTCTGCTATATTATAACAAATAACCATATATTAACCAGTGTTTCTCTCTCCAGTGTGCTGGTGTAAAAGAAACATTCTACGGCTATGATGAAGACAGTCGCTCAGAAAACTCAGAAAACTCTCTGTCTTCAGTCTCATTCGGCACCATCTCTGACGATGAGTTGTGGGACGAGGTGAGTCCGGGTGATTACTTGGGACCTTCTGATTTAGTTCCGACAGTTGGTGAGTCAGGGTGATTACTTGGGACCGACTGATTTGGTTCCAACAGTTGGTGAGTCCGGGTGATTACTTGGGACCTACTGATTTAGTTCCAATAGTTGGTGAGTCCGGGTGATTACTTGGGACCTACTGATTTAGTTCCAACAGTTGGTGAGTCCAGGTGATTACTTGGGGCCTATTGATTCAGTTCCAACAGTTGGTGAGTCCGGGTGATTACTTGGGACCTACTGATTTAGTTCCAACAGTTGGTGAGTCCGGGTGATTACTTGGGACCTACTGATTTAGTTCCAACAGTTGGTGAGTCCGGGTGATTACTTTGGACCTACTGATTTAGTTCCAACAGTTGCGTGTTGAATTATTGGAATTATGTTGGCATCTGTAGGCTTAACCCGTTCCTGAGATCCTCAATACAGATTTCTGATAACCTGTGGGATCTTAAGGCATTACCCATTTGAAATATTCTCTTAGAACCACTGGTGTTATCGATTCCTTGGATCCTCTTGGACCGTACCACTTGCTGGAATCTGTTGGCATAATGGTTGCCATCCTGTTGGATCTGAAAACATTACTGATGCCTTTGTATCTTCTTGGATCTGCCGGCATTACCAATTTCTAGGATCCACATTTTAGAATTTAGAGTTATAGATTGTTCTACATTGATTGTATATTCAGCTTAAAAAATGTTTGCAAGGACTGTTTTATAAGCAAAATCAAGACAAACTATGTTGCAAATAACACATTTTATAGAAAGAAAGCTAATGTATGGAATATATATAAAAAAGGATTCAAAAATGATTTCTCTTTGATTTTTAATCCACTAAAATTGCTTTTAATTGGAAGAAATTGGAAGAGACCTTGAGATATGTGGATAGTCAACTTCTTTGTTGCAATGAATATCATGCAATGAAAGTAATAAAGAAGTTGACAATCCATATATCTTGGGTTTATTTTCATCTCTACAACTCTAAAATACCTCTCAGAGAAGAACTGAAAAGGATGGTAGATTTTAAGTTTCTTTTCAGAATAAATATAATTAACACATATTACCCTATCACGTTGTACGAGCAGATAAGTCGCGAGGAGGTGGAGAAGAACTACGGGCGGCTGATGAAGGAGCACATGGAACTACAGAAGTCCTTCTCCCTGCTGCAGAGACAGACCGACGGACTCCTCGACCCGCAGAGGGAGAGCAAGGTCAGGATAAAAAGATAAAAAAAATAACAATAGTAGATATTCTTAACTCCTAAAATATGTGACATGGGTCTCTCTCTATGTTGTGTCCTTGGACAAGTTTTCATCCTCATTGCACTCAGTCCAATTGTACCATTTAGGTACCTGAAATTCAGGTGGTTTTGTATCGTGCTTGTGGCTGCTCCGAAAATACAATTCCATCAATAATATCAGTGCCTTGAGAAATTGCAGAGTAATTTGTTAAGGCGCTATACAAAATGACATTATTGTTATTTCTTACATACCCCTATCCTTTCTCTGAAACATTTTCAAGGTGGTAAACTTTGAAACACTGCAATAAGGATAAACATCATGTATTTTATTTTCATGGCATTCTCAACGAACTCCTCGAGCGTATACAACTAAAACTAATCATCAATTCATCAAACTAAACTCTTTGACCTTCCAGATCTCGTAAATGTCATTAAAATAATCACATCACCCCACCATGCTGGTTATAATGATGATCTCCTCAAACCAAAGTTTCAATGAGCTTTTTAAGACTATTACATTGTATGCGCTTAAATATAAGATGCTTCAGAGACTTTCCTTCGTGGCAAATAATTCTTAGATTGGTAGGAAACCGAGCAATATAAATTTCTTCTATGACAGGATCCTACGTGTCATACCTTCTTTAAATGTTACATAGATAGGTTGGTATACTTATGGGTTTGGTGCTTATGTCGCTAGTCTATCTGATTTGTTGTAAATTCTGGTAATAGTGAACTTAGACATTGGAAAGCATTTTATAGAGGCTTTTCATATCACAAGCCCATGTGTGAAAAACATATTTCATACTGATACACTATGGGCAAGTATGAAGTTCTAGCGGAGGAGCTTTCTTCAAGGGAGGTAACTCCTGCAGGTATGTAGATGGGTGAGGTTCTCTGTATTGATCGTATCAACAGCTTGTGTGTATAGCAGGTTAAATAGGGAGGGGAATCAGCATAACTTACTGATGGTAATTACTTTACTAATAGCATTAGTGTCACGTGTCATCAACATCATGTAAGGGTTTAGTAAAAAAATGACTCTTGACTGAGTGTCGCAGTGCTGTCAAAGTGCTCCATCTAAAATTTTATTTCATAAAAGTTGATTTAGAGATTTTTAACAATGTTTACTAATTGCTAAAGAAACCTTCAAAAAATTGTATTCAAATTATTAATTTAGTTTAACTCAACATGTCAAGTAAGTAAGAAAATGATCATTTTGATTGTACGATTATTTGCTCACTTTTATTTTACATGGTATTCATTCAATAGAATATTTTGTTAAATAAATGGGATATTTTGGAAAAAAACTATGAAAATGATGTAATGAAATTTATTATGATAATTGTTATTTTAAATATTATTTAACCTTGAAATATTTGAACTTTTTTTAACTCTCTGTAAAGATCATTCTAAAAATGATTTAATATTATTATGTTTAACAAATTAAAATCTTTTTAAGTGTTCATCCAGTAATGTCACATATAGAGGAAATTGATTTAATTACATGTGGACATATAGATAATACATTAAGAAGTATTGATATCACGACTCCACCTAATGCAATCATGTTGGGCTGTGTTTATACATTGACGTAAGTACGTACACGCCAGCAGACATACAGGTAACATAACGATACGAGACGACACACCTGGGGAGATAGGTGTGTGAAATAGATACTGCTGGCAAAATGTCTGTGGTACCTAGGTTGGTACCTAGGTTGGTCGCCGTGTTTGCGAAAGTGGTAAGAATTTTTTTAGTTAAAGTTACATAATTATTATAAGATAATATTTGTAGATTGTTACATGATCTTTCTTGATTTTGGTGTATGATTTGTTAATTTGCCCTACACTGCCCTGCACCTGTGAGAAGCTTGTGCTATGATTTAACTAAAATTTGACAAATGAACTTGAGGGATAACCTCACCGGAAGATTTTAGTATATGCAGTGCAAGACTTTTCTGGAGTTTTCTCTCATAGGAAGGTGTTTTCATTACTGCAGTGAGATATCATTTCTCATCACTGCAGTGAGATATCATGTTTCTCATCACTGCAGTGATATATCATGTTTCTCATCACTGAAATATCACAGTGGTTGAGAATGGTACAATGGTATGATGTCACAATGTCAGTCAATATGGCGTCATCGGTTGTTCCTTGGTGATAGTACAACAATGGTCTGATGCTAAAAGCAGCCAATTTATGTCTCTTATTCCATCACTGAATCAATAATGAGAGGGATATTTTGCTTTATCAGTGTAATATAGATGATATTTCTGTCTTTTCTTGACAATGTTTATCTCATCTAATGATGTGGAAAGTGTATATTGTAACATAGCCTCTGTCCGTCACTGTGAGAGATAACTAATTTTACACTAGAAGCACAAAAGGTCCTCCCTTGATCTTCTTCATTTAGGTAATTTTGATGAGTTAAACATGGTCAACTTTTGAGAGGGTTACTTGTATTTTTATGTCATTAGAAGTTAATTGATTAACTACTAACGAACATTACTTGTTAACACTGCTAATTAAGAATATTCCGTGTTGTAGATGAGGAGCCAGCTGGAAATGGATCTGTTCCGCAGTCAGTGTAAGATCGAGGAACTCGAGAAGATACTCCGAGATCTTGGACAGGTCAGTGACATGGATATTTTTTTGTGTCTTAATCTAAATGTTTTAACTCTCAAGGGAAAGCCTTTGATCTTTAAACTCAAATGTCTCAACTTTCAATGAAACAATTAATTATGACTTGCATTGAACGATAAGAGTTTCATCTTCTGTTCAGAACTTCAGTAAACTGCCATCTTTCAGTGAAGTTCAGCAACAGTGGTCATGTTTTGTTGCCAGATGGGTGGCCTGCTTCTTGTCTGGTTGATCTGAATGTGACAAGGGTTGATTCTATTCCCTACACTTAAAAATGAGTTATGTTTGTGGTGTCAGCTTTTGCTGTAGACTTTATTTAAATTAGGCTGCTTTTCACCCAACAGTAAATCTGGATACCCGGTCAAAGATATGTTCAAGCGAACTTCAAGCCCCATATGCAATTAGTCAATGCACTTTTGTCATGATATTTTAGTATGAGAGCATATGGAATATGTGAATCCATTGTTGTAATCATAAACTTTACATGAAAAATGATTTAAAAACGTACTGATGTTCAACCTTTGATTCCAGACTGAGGCTTGTGATTGGCTGAAGCAGAAAGAGCAATTATTCACCCAGAATGAAGAACTTCAGCAACAGGTAGGATGACAGCATTAACATCACTTGGTGCAAATTATATTTCATTTCTTGAAAGTGAATGAAGGATGTACTGTCAAGAAACAAGGGTATAGAATACAGTAGAACACGGATATAGCGAACACGGATATAATGAATAAACGGATATAGCGAACACGGATATAGCGAACACGGATATAGCGCACACGGATATAGCGAACACAGATATAGTGAACATGGATATAGCGAACGAACGGATATAGCGAACAAACAGATATACCCCGGTAGCAAACAAACGGATATAGCAAACACAGATATAGCCAACACGGATATAGCAAACGCGGATATAGCAAACGCGGATATAGCCAACACGGATATAGCCAACACGGATATAGCCAACACGGATATAGCCTACACGGATATAGCGAACACGGATATAGCGAACATGGATATAGCGAACAAACAGTTATAGCGAACAAATGGATATAGCGAACAAACTTAAATGTCCCGTCAAAAGCCCCATATAATATGCCAAACGTGAATAGCGAACTGAATTCTTTGGTCCGTTGGAGTTTGTTATATCCGTGTTCTACTGTATCTCAAAGCACAATTCCTTACACCAATGTCTGAGAGATCCTTTAAAATACAGGTCCTGATATTTTATATAATCCTCCTATGAAGCATCCTTGGCGCTAAGCTAAACCATTCCCAGTGCTACGATGCTTATGATACCCCAAGTGGGGGGTGTCTAGGGTCATGGTTATTGCATTGTAGACTACAAAATATAATCTCACATTTATCATATTTTCAGTGGTGAAATACAACATTTATATGAATAATAAAATAAAATCTGGGTTTTCATCGAGTGAAATAAAATGTTATTCTACTCAGTAAAATATTACTTTCAATCATATGACGTTATTGTAACAATAGGATGACATAAGAATACTGCGACAGCAAATTATCAAATGTTTCACACCTATAAACTGTCAAACTATACATGTTTATGTATGATCATTTAAATTTTAAATTTACCGTTTCTTCATCTTTGTTGAATGAATTAGGTATACGGAGATAACTGTCAATATGAATAATGAATACATATGAATAAGCATTTACATTTTAAATCACTTTTTCTCAATGATTTGTATCTGTTACAGATCCAGGCATACGAGAACGACAGCCAGCAGCTCAAACAGGAGTTGTCTGAGAGTAAGGAACAGGTAGAAGACCTGGAGTTCCGCATCCTAGAACTAGAAGAATGTCAACCCAAGGTACGTCTTGTCTAGTAACCAGTAGGGTAAATACAAAAAGTTAAATGTTTCTTGGGCATCAGTGCATAACTTTCATTTGGGCATGTGGAAAGTTTCTATTGTCATTTAAAAATTTAAAATTTGCCGCATCAGTTTTGCTAAACCCCAAAAGCTATTTGTCCACGAAAAATATAGTCTACACAAACTCATATATTGCTTCTGTTTTGTATACTTATCCAACTTCCAAACTGTTCTGATGGAAAAAATAAAATGTACTCCTCTCTGGTCAATATTTTCAAACAAAACAATAGAAATAAAATCCTACCACCATCGTCACTTTTGAATAACATATGCCCAAGACACATTTAACTTTTTTTACATGTTCATTCCTTCGTCTGATGATCTGACAAGTCAAGAAAGCCCTTCTCTTGTAACAGAGGTTTTGTGGGAAGAAATCCTCTGTCAGGAGAGAATGTCAGAAGAAATTCTATGAAGAAAATTAGTTTTGAATCCTGGGCGCATCAAAGCAATGATGTGAAAATGTAAATGACATTTTCGTGTTTCATTTTGCGAAACAAATGTCTTTTACAACGTAAGGGAAGTAACTCTTCAACCACTTCTCAAGTTATAGAGTTACTGATTTCCGTTGCTTTATTAAACTGTGATACCCTCAACAGGTTAGCTTTAATCTGTTTAAAGGAACATTAAAGGGACACCGCGTCGATGATAAATATGAGATCAAATGTATAACCTATGCTGATTAACGTGTCTGATAAAAAAGTCACAGACCCTAAATGTCAGACAATTGAAGAAAAAAGTAATAAAAACTACTGCATGTAGACAGTGAAGCGAAGTGTAACTCGTTAGCAGACACGTTAATCAGCATAGGGAGATAAAAGTGATCTAATTTTTATCCTCGACGCAGTGTCCCTTTAAGTATGTTGTTGGAGTCATATTATGTCAATCGTTATAAATGGTGCTATTTTATCGATAAGTTCGTTAGAGATATTGAGATCACAAACTGACCCAAGACCTTCAGGAACAAAGATATAAGATAAGTAACCTACTTCTCGTTTAGATACTTATCACAATAAACACTTTTTAAAGACCTCAATATTTATAATTATTACATTGTGTATACAATTTGGAATGACCAAATAATTAGATTATCTAATGAATTCAAGTGTCTTTATAGTAGTGTCTTTTTTGGTTCTTAAAAGTTATAATTTTCTTAACAGTATCTGTGATTATAGCTGTTTTTCTTTAGCATTTAAATAAGCTTGATAGCTCAGTGGTAAAATAGACATAATAATGGGTTTTTTTTCTCAATAAACATAATATTTTTTGGCAACTAATTTATATGCTATCAAGATATTTTACTCACTTTGGATCATTCTTTCATAAATATATGTTTGCTACAGAATTCAAATTGCAATTGCATAAAGTTGTTTATCACATGTTAGGGTTTTGATAATGCCATTTCACTCAATTACAAAACTGAAACTACTACAGATTAGGATATTTATTTCAATAATTAAGGCCTATTAAAATATGTTTTCAAATATCGGACTAATTTACAGGTGAAAAAGTCGTTTGTCTTGGATGTACATCTTTACCCTCCAGCACTGTCACAAATAACTATATATATACATGAAGTCACATTTACCTGGGTGTGGGGAGTAGAAGTGAACATAAATTGCCCCGAGGAAATGAATTATAATTGGAGGTTTATCAAAGGCCATGAACAACTGATGGTCAGAGATAATGATAAGATGGACTGGGGTCAGCAAGGTTTGACCTCAAGTCATTCACACCTGGATGTATGTATAAACACTTCCTGCACGTAGGTAGTTGAGATTCTCGTTAAGTAATCAAACACCTGGACATGTCCCCGAGAGGCTGCAGGTGAAAGGCCTTTGTATATCTATCATTAATATGAATGTGGTTGATCAATGCCCTTCAAATGATGTAATATTAAGTCGCTTTAGCTCTTGATTCTAAATATTTAAAAAATATTTTGAAAGGTTCTTCTTTTGATGAAATTAAAATTGATTTAATGTACTAATATACATCAATACAGGATTCCAAATGCTTTTTAAAAGTCTCTTTGAAGTACAGTGATGAAATAAAAAGGCTGAAGTTTAAAAGATGATTTATTTAATATTTTCATTAAATACTGTGTGCAGTCAAAAGCTGCAGAGGCAGTGTTAATATGATTATAATATATTGTGTGGAAATTGACTAAACAAAGTCTATATGACTTATCACAATTTTATATTAAAAAATTTTGATTTTACCTGTGAGCCTTTAGCTACTAGTCAGAATATCTTTATTATTCTATTTGTTAATTAATGATAACTCAGAACCTTTTAGCGCTGCTTCAATCAGCAGCAAAGTCAATTCAATCTTAAACATATTTTAACAGAAGGAAAAACTTATTCGCTATATATTTTAGTAGAATAGATGTCATGTCCAGATGTTTCCCCCACATAGCAGTTTACCTGTGTATATAACCAGAACTGGCTGTAGGTCTTTATACCCAGGTAAACCTAATTATATGTATACCTTTATTGACCTGACCTTTACCTGTCGTCTATCTCACCTGTCCGATGACCCATCGTTTGTCTTCTGGTGTGATGGATCCTCAATAGATCCAGATGAGTGATTTCGACACGGAATCAGTCGACTGTGCCCGAGGCTCCGAGCAAGTTGTATCATTAGATACACACTGTGGAGTCATTACCCCGTTTACAATGCATTTCTACTGAAGTGATAGCCGGATGGAGAGCGTCGCGAGAGCTCTTCACTTTCCTCTCGGGATAAATGTATTCTAAAATGGAAACTATATATGAGGTAGGTTGTGGCATATATATATATTGAATCGTACATGTACATATAAATACATACATATAAATATACATATATTTATACTTATACATATACATATAAATATACATATACATTTGTATAGAGACAATATGCAGTTAAACTGCTCAAAGGCACTTTGATTCCCACGGATTCACTCTTAACAACACTCCTCATAATATCTTTTCTAGGATTAATTAGAAATTTGATTCATTAAATTTTTCTCCTTTTTAATCCAATTTGTGGAAAACTTGCAGTGATTTAGGTTTAGTTTTGGATATTTTTTGTGAATTCACTTTCTGATTTTGTTTACTGTTTATGTTTAAGCTTTAAGTTTATATATAATAATCAATGTTTTTTGTGTATAAAATCAATATTCCGGAATTATGAATAGGTGTGGCTTGCCAAGATTAAAAGTAAGGAGTGTTTTGATTTGTCTGATACGATAATTTTTTTTATTTTTTGTCCTTCTGGATGAGAAACAAGGGATTTTTCTGACTGACAAATAATGTTACGTATAATTTGTACCACATTTATAAGCTTTGGATAGATGTTTATAAATGAATCAATTTGATTAAACTAATTCATATTTAGAAAAAAAAACAATGAATTGTTTCGCTATAGCACAATTATGTTAGGTATACTGTAAATTAAAGAAAATACATATAATTTGTTGAAGAATACTTGATTCAATGAAATATTTGAACAATGGAAAGTATAGAAATAGATTACAAGACCTTTAAACCTTCAAAATGACATTTTGCTAAAAGTCAAGATGACTTTTTTCCAAAAATATGCAAACATGTTTTTATCCTTTACCGATCAAGAACAATGGATACTTACTTATATTTATATATATGCAAACCATCATTTTTAAAATAACAACTAAGAACTTTATTGACAATAAATTATTTTAAAGAAGCAAAGGGAATGTATACGGAACAATAAGGAAATTTGAAATGGTAATTATTTATTTGACAAAATGAAATTTTATTATATTATGTTAAATGTCACGATGACATGTGTTTTCTGGAATTCTTGAACATGATTCTGACATTTACCCTTTCTGGAACAATGGATGTTGGATAAATAAATTTAGTCACAGAACAATGCATATTGTGTTCCTTTGCGTAACAATAATTTGGCCACACCTAAAGACACCAAACACTGAAGTAATGTTATTTTTAGTGGAAGCATGGTTTAGAAGATGTAGGAGGTTTATTTGCAAGAATGAGAATTATATAAATTCGAAATGGATATAAAAGCCCCGAACACTTTTGGTGATAGATTCAAATTGAAGGTTTTAATTTATCATAATTCTTAAACAGAATATTAAGTGTTTTAAGTATTCTACACTTTATGATTGGTTTATGTGTGAATTATTTATGACTTAAGCTAATCATTAACAATTTCTTGAATTGAGAATTGATAAATTCTAAAATGATCTTGTAGGGTTTTTATTTAAGGCAAAGTACTTGTAGAATGTGCTATGAATGATTGTTCAAGTGGCAAAATCTGTTGGTAGAAAGAAAATTATCAAGTCATAATTATTTGTCAATAAGATGGTACTTTGTTATGCAAAAATAATTTTTTGCTGTGATGTTTAAAATGTAAATTTCTGAAGATTGGGAGCTTACTACCCCAAAAAGTAATAATTAAAAACAATCCAATTATAATGTAGCTTGAGAATTAAATGAGACATTTAAAGCATTTTAACATAGTTATTAAAAATCTGTGTCTCTAATATACTGCAGGTGAACATTCCAACAAACGTCATATGCATTGTTTCGAGTGGAATACTACACATGAAAGGTAAAAGTCACCTGTGTGACTTTGAAGTCTATCTTATATAAATACTTACTCACTTGTATCACATGTCAAGGTGTGAATTATAAAAAAACTAAGTAAATATTTATATTTGATGTTTGCCTATATAGATAATGCCTACTACATTATTGCATTTATGTGCATAAAATACCAGGTAAATATTTATATTTGTTGTTTGTCTATGTAGATAATATTTACAGGTGATTTACCTGTTGTGCCTACCTGTCTGACAATGCCTCCTGGCTGTATTATGGTGAGGTACTAACAGGGTTTCTTGTTAACACTTATAAGTTTTATGATGAATAGAGATCACTAAACAGGTAATGGTGTCATACAACGTTTAGGAAAAGATGTTTTGCATTGAGGAAAAACAATTGTTATATAATTTTAAAAACAAGTTTAGGAGAATTTATACAGCATGAAATGAGAATATTAATTTATTCGTTTCCCATTTTCTACATGTTATGTTGTGCAGTACGTAACAATGTGATGGCTCTCTTTATATTGTCTCAAGTTAACTATGGAAACATACACAGAGCCATATCATCAAAGAACTTGATCTTCCATGTGTCATTTTGGTACTTTAAATTGTATGATTTTAAATATTGTAAAACATCATTATATGTGTCACGGAAGTAATATAAGTAACAGAAAGATAGTTTACAAATTATTTAAGTGATATATTGCCTCAACATTATTATGAAAGGAGTTCCTGATAAAAAATAATGAAAATATAACGTAGAAATAGTCATTCGACATTTGCCCTATTTGCATAAATGTGTGCCTTACCGACATGACACCTTTTAACATGATCACCTGTAATCTTATTCCCCTAACATCAGTTATACAGGTATGCCCTTGAAGTTGATTATGGTAACTTTAAGGCAATTCTGAAATCTCATTAACTTACCCATTCCGCAGATGTGACTATTTACCTTGCTTGGTGACTCTGTGTCCGTTCACCTGTGTAATACCTTACCTTGAAGCCTGATTGCCTTGTACCTGATATTACCTGTAAGTCTTGGATTATCTGTATAGCTGTTTGATCTGTGAATTATAGAGTGGTTAATGCTTCAGAGTAGTGATCACAGGGGTAGAGAATTGTACCGTGTAGTATATTAAAGGGGCAGTAGCACGTTTTTTTGCTCAAATAAGTTGATGAAATGTATTTGAAAAATAATTTCACCAATAGTAAAACATCCTTCTCTCTTCGGAAAATAAAGTTTAAAATGAGTGTACATGTTTCGGTAAAGCCATGGGAATTGTTTTTGTAATACAAAATAATAAATTGTGTTCACAATAAAATGGCCGCCATGCAATTTTTGCTTTATACGCAACATAGTTTTTACCATTACAGATAATTGGTTTGTGTAATAAGATGTTTTATCCTCTTAAGTTAGTTTAAATGACATAAACTATCATTATAAATGGGAAATTTGAAAAAATAAATTTTGCAAAAAACCGTGCTACTGCCCCTTTAACATTTATTACCCATATGGTGAAATGTAAGCTATGTCATATTTTCCATGTCTGCACACATTTTGCCTAGCAACCATTGTGTTTCAACATGAGTTTTACATATTCTTTTGTATATGTCAATACAAAACTGAACTTGTGCAGACAAACAATTAGTGATATAATGAAGATATCGCTTAAAACATTTATGTCGTTCATCAACTTCATTTATATAGTTTTTTATTTTGGTATGGTGAATATTAAATATATGATATGTTTTAAAATGTAACAATACAGTATGTATTTTCTAAAATGTTTTGAGGTTTGAAATATGAATTGTTAAATGATATTATTTGGTTTTATTTTAATACACTCCCTGCTAAATGAGAATAAAGTTACAGACCATCGATTTATAAATTCTATTGTCAGGGAGTAAATGGTTTTATTTTAGTTAAATAAATATTTGTTAGGCTTAGTTAAATTTAAAAAGAAATAACTGTTTAACAGGTATCTTATAAATTTTATAATAATAAAAAATAGATACAAAATTTTAATAAAAAAAATTTTCAACATCTTTTGGTTTAAATTATTTCTACATAGTGAAACCTGTTGATATTATGAATAACCCTACCAAATTTACCTTACGGAAGAAAAATCATTAAATAGAAAAATCAATCAAGGGAGGTAATCCATGCAACCCCACTGAAACATTTCTGCACCCAAAGAGGGCCTCTCAGGAAGGGTGCTGTATTGTTATGTGCCTAAGGAGGTGACCTAGCTCCGTGCCCCTTACAGCATACAGGCACACAGAGTGTAGGCCAGGCAGGCACAGTCAGTTCTCACTGTCCTGTACTCTACCTTGGAATAGTACACCTTCATCTGAATATACTTCAACTCTCCCTTGTAACAACTCTTGTGTAACCTAGACCCTAGATCTTTAATAATTTCACCTCCCAACTTACCTGTGTGATGGAATGTGTTGGATTGCCTAAAGTGGATATCTCAAATGACAGGTAGGCAGACATCGTTATCTCAGGTGTGAATGGGGATTTGAGTGAGAAACAGGTGATAATTTGAGTCATTCAGGCGTGTCAACTGTAAACATGGGATTTCTGGTCACGAACTTGAAATTTAATTTACGAGATCACTGCGACACGGTGGCTTAGAGCTGCTGCATGCCTGTTTAAATATGTGCACAATTCCCTGCATATTTTCATCATTTGTCATGAGATGGAATGAATACGCTAGGGAGATTTTGTACACAAATCATTCCACAGATTGATGACACGGATACAGTTAGGATTGGGTTGTGTTACAACGAGGAGCTACATTATGTCAATAATCATGTCCGGGTTGATAGATTGGGTTACACCTGAATGAAGCTGCAGCAGGTATATCTATGTAGACTTTTACCTGTAATTTATATATTTATACCTGTACATACCTACAGCAGGTATCTGTGTAGACTTTTACCTGTAATGTATATATTTACAGATCTACAGCAGGTATCTATGTAGACTTTTACCTGTAATTTATATATTTATACCTGTACATACCAAAAGCAGGTATCTGTGTAGACTTTTACCTGTAATGTATATATTTACACCTGAATGGTGCTATAGCAGTTTCTGTGGATACTTTTACCTGTAATGTATATATTTATTTTTTACACCTCAACATATCTATTACAGGTATCTATGTAGACTTTTACCTGTAATTAATATATAATAATTTTTTACACCTGAACCTATCTTTAACAGGTATCCATGTAGACTTTGACCTGTAATTAATGTATATTTTTACACCTGAAAAAAATCTATAGCAGACTTTATTTGTAATGTCATTTATATGTTTACACCTAAAAGGTCTATGGGAAGTAGCGTTGTAGACTTACCGGTAATCCAATTTAAATATATATATTTACACCTAAATGGTACTGTAGCAGGTAGCTAAAGATAAGTATAAATATATAAACAACTGATCAGATTTATAGTTGAGAATTATTACACTTTATCCAGGGTTATACTATCTGTAGCAGTTAAACTAGATTATATCTGCAATATAGATGCTGGTTTAAGTAAAAACATATGTATGTTGGTCAAAATTATTTTTTATTGAAGCTAAATATCATATTGAACATAATAGTAATACATTGTAAATTCATATCGGTAAGGAAATACTGTTTTTTATTCATTGTAGGTAAAACAAGATGCAAAAAATGCAAATCTTTACAGTATAATTTCCCTTTGAAATATATACAAATATTCATATTTGTAAAGTTCTTGAAATGTCATAGATTTGCATTCATCTATAGAAATAGACGACAGGTATATTTCACATTCTGTTAACTATGCAATCCAATGGTTGAACAGACCTCAGAATATCAATATATTGATTTTGACTATTGTGCATAAGTGTTATCTGTATCCTACTTTGTTTATTTAATGAATGAGTTGATACAATAGGTAAACAATTATTTTAGAGAAGGATCCAGCATGATATCATGCTATGAGGGGCGTTCAATAAGTGTTGCAAGCGGGGCATTGGTGTTTACATAAACAGTGTCAGCTTATAGCAGGTGTTACTATAGTCAAAACATAACATTGACACATTGAAGGGTAACTATATTGAAAAATAAAAGTAAAAAATTTACTACGCGAGTTGATTTTATATTGAAGTTGCAACACTTATTGAACGCCCCTCGTATGAGTCACTTGGCACAACACATGGCAGTTGAACTATACATAACTTTATCCTTGTCAATAAATGCATTAAATGGAAAGCTATAGAACATATATATAATTTTTATATATGTGTGAATGTGTTGAAATATAGAAAATAGTTTCTTCAATATAGATTTAAAAATCTCTGTTTGTGGAATGAAAATGAAATTGAAATAAAATGATATAGTTTTATTTGATGTACTTTCATGCATTATTGTTAAATGTAGAAATGCATTATCTGGCTTTCTGACAATATGATCATTCTATAAGAGGAAGAAATACAAGTTCAAAGGCAAAGATAATAGGAGACCAGAAGTTACTTTTCATTAAAGAACTTTTCAAAAACTCTTTAAAAATATAAAACCAAATGCATGAATATATAAACAAAAGCCATTTAAAATATACTGGATAAAAAATAGTGATATGTAAATATTTTTGTCCAGTATAATGATGTTTTTATTCGTCAACATGCTGATGAAATATCAATAATAAAAAAGTCAATATCTCTAGCTTACATTGTTCTATAGAAGATAAAAAAACCTAAGACACATGAATATATGAACATTAAACCTTTAAAATATATAAGTATAGAGGAATTTAAAAAAAAAAAACTATTGTTTCCTTCACACTTGGAATGTAGGACTGTTTACTCAAGAGCTTAATGGGAAATGGGACATCGTTATCACTAAAAGACAGGTGTTACACTGTCTTAACCCACTTGCTGTAAGTCTTTATACACTAGTTTAGTTGGACACATTACTAAGCCTGGTAGATACAGATTTTGTGGTGAAGAACTTATTTTTCTAAATCTAGAAAGATTAAAGGAAAGGTATGTATTACATTTTAGAATTATTTGTTGAGAAATATTTCTGTGTGTCTGTAGTTAGAAATGAACTGGGTCTTGCAAAAAAATGATAGATTCTGATCTATGAGTTTCCGTATTTTATCTTAACATTAAAAAATATGAGCACTAGGCTAAATTAAGTTCTAGTGAGTTTGTTTTCAAATATTTTTATTCAGACAGACAGACAGTATAAGACCTTTTGCCCAAAATACAGAGAATTCAGGTAACAATGATGCACATTTTGCTTATTTACATATATACAATGGTTATTTACATATATACAATGGTTATTTACATATATACAATGGTTATTTACATATATACAATGGTCATTGTTAGTCATGAGGAGGTAAAACACATTAGAAAGTCTTCATAACATCATGCATACATATTATTACATATTGCAAACATTTGTCCATATTAAAAAATGGAATAATCGCAGAAATTGAATACTCTAGTGCACCCTGGTGATTTGCAGGTTTGATTATCTTGTAGTCGTGTGTTTGACATGTGCAGAGTATTAGACAAACACATGACCCACTGGGAGGCTTGTTTAGATAAGCTGCATATTCACAATCTACGATGCAGTAATCTCTTGTTTACAGTTATTGTAACATGGAAATATTAGCATTAATCTTTCATCAGCTCATTTCAAATTTGATACGTACACCTTTGGCTTTATTATGAATTTTTAATGCAAAATTGTACGATGTGAAATTTTATAATTTTTATTCATAACAGACAGAGTTTCAAAATGAACTCTAAATAATCAATAGTTTATAGAGAATATGATATTAATTTTGGGAAACAAAAGATGATCCTTTGAGAATTTTATTACAATTTGAAATGTCACATTTTATCCTCTTGTTAAATTTGCAAGTATGTGTAGCAAGGGGATGTTCTAAGGCCAGACCTTTTCTTGGAAAATGAACATTATAAGAGAAATCCATGAACCCAGTAGATGTGAGCCTGCCATATGCATCAAGTAATCATACATCATAAATGGGTTCAGTGTGTCTAAGTATGGAGAATTATATGATTTAGAGGTATAGAAGTGACTAGGGACTAGCTGATAAATCAAACTATCGACTTACCACGATAGTTCTGTGCAAGTGGTACTTTGTCAATAGTAATTTTAACACAAACTGTCAATAGTATCGATAGCATGGTGAACTATCAATAGTTTCAATAGTTTTGTCAATTCGGTTGTTTACTTGAATTTGATGATGATAAAAAAATGCAGTTATGAAAAAAGCATGTTGTTGTTGGTGTGTGACAAGGTTACAGTCTAAGACCTTTGTTTTTGTGAAAAAAAAAATCTTGTTGTGTTGTGAATAAGTTTACCAATGCAACTATGCCTGCCATATGGTCAAAGTCTTTAATCCTACATAATAGATGTCCACGGTGTGCCTAGATTAGCCTCAGTGTACCTGAAATATGGTATAGAGGCGACTATAGCTTCATGCAGAGCAATTCCCTGCCCATCTGTCAAACACCACGGTACGGAGGGAAAGGTCATAACTCACACTAGATGTTATACATAGTTAATCAAGCATTACACATACTCCTTAACTAGTTGGATACAGGGCGTGGTAAAGAGAGGAGATCCACGTTGTAGAGGTACCAAATTACTTATATTCATCTTTATGGGTTTGTGTATTGCCCTGATTTATCTTTGTTATTATTTGTATATTTTCATGATATTACCATGTTATTTTGCTTATAGGTACAACTGATTGATTTTTCTTTGTTGAATATTTTGATGTTCTATACCTTCAATACCAATGACCTATGTCATGGTTTTCATTATAGTTTATTCATCACATTTATTTACGTAAGGTATTTTCTATCTTTTTCATTGGTGTTAATATTGTATTTTGATGCAGCCTTGAAGTATTATTAGTTATGTTTTGGGACAAGTTGTATTATATCGATTGGTAATAGTGTAAAATGGGGATGGTAAAATACAAATATTTGATATGTAGACAAAATTCCAGTGGATGTGATGTATAACATTAGTGTCAGAGTTTGTTCCCTTTTCAGGACTTCATGATGTTTTTGTTCTGACATTTGTCATATTTTTGTAGATGTCAGCAGGAAACGTGAGAGATTTTGATGCATTATTACTAAAATTAGTCGGAACTTGATGACATAATAACCATAGAAGAAAAGAATTTTGATTTAATTTTGAGTTGCTGGAATGACATATCACTTTATTACAAAATGAATTTAGACATAACAACATTACACTGAAAATGAAATTATTTCAAATGACTGTGTACTGTATGACTCATACTTAGCTGAAATAGAATTAAGAGGTTTATTTATTTGCATCAAGGTCGGATAGTTCATCAAATATTGTTTTGGCATAACAAGGGTCAAAGTCATTTCATAATCTAAAGTACATTTTCTGTTGGAATTTCTTTCATGTTTGATCCTTGAATAGAAATAGATTATGCAAGTACTTTAAGAAATGATTATAATGGACTAAAAGAAAGAATGACATGTGTGATGAATATATGACCATCAATGCTCTGATATTGAACCTGGATAGCAAGTTATACCATCGACGGCATGTTACTACATTAACAGTTATATGGTAGGGAAGACCTTCTTCATTGAGACAGGTTATGTATCATATGTCATGTTTCTGTGTTTCTGATCTCCTATCAAACTGAAAAATACATTACAAACATACCACCATTCTGAATATTTAAAGCTAGGTAAATTTTAAAAAAAGAAGAAAATATGTTGCATGTTCTTCTGAATATTTCAACATCATTGAAGGATCTTTTTGATCAAAACCCTGATAACTTTAATTTATGCCTGAATTAGTTTAGGTTAGTTTACAATAAAAAAAACATCTATTTTACCTCATCATTGCAACATTTGGATCCAAAACCCCATAACTTATTTTTTTATATCTGCTATTAGCGACCTCTGAAGGCTTAAGCTGGGTAGGGTAAACATGCAAGGAATCTGAATCCTTCTGTATATACTGTCATGAGATAAGGGCACTGTTTCACTAACCATTCTTAGTCAATGTTATTACCGGTAAGTTGAGCTTAGTGCTAAGATCTGTTAGTGGAACGACCCCATTAAGAGAAATGGATGTGTCTGGTTTTGCTACTGTTATGCAAGAGTAAACACTCAGCTGTATTATTATGAGGGTTAATGTCTTGTGTCATGAAATATACATGCATTATAGTGCTGTTATCTAATGTTATTTCACTGTGAGGAGTGACGCAATGTGATACATACATGTGTACATAAACACCATTGTCTTCCATACACAAATATATATGATACCACTATGCGTTTCATTTGTGTTGTCGGGGCGGGATAGTGCAGTGGTTAGCGCGTTCGGCTTCGGATCAAGAGGTCTGGGGTTGGAATCCCGCCAGGGGCACGGCAACTTTGTCTGCAGTAGAGAACTGTTCTACACGTAGTAAAATTTGGGTGCAATGCTACACTGAATTTCAGAGTAGTACCACCCATGGTTCGCTAGTTCCAGCCGCTGCTCGCAGATTTCACCGCAATGCATAGCCACATGGCGTTGCAGGCTTTCTCCCTGCCGTAATACTAGCAGCCGCGATATAAGTGAAATAATCTTGAAAGCGGCGTTAAACCCCAACTCACCTCACCTCATATGTGTTGTCATTAATTGTGTAGAAGGAAGGATATTCACAGATGATTTAAAAACTAAAGAAGTTGATCATCCATAAATATCATTGTCTTCTCTGTAAAACCATCATCTTTCAATGCCTCAGAAACAGTTCATTATTTGTGTTTAAATTTAATTTGATCTTTGAATATGCTTTCAGTACAATATGAAAAAATATACAAATATTTTGAATTGTCCCTGATGATTCACTGTTATCATCCCATTAAAGGTTTCTTCAATCCTCTAAGTGAAATATATATATATATATATATATATATATATTGTCTCTTATATACATAGTGAACATTCAATATATATTCATACCAATAGAAAAAAATGAATGCTGTTTTCTTTCTACATGTTTATTCAACTTCTATAAGTAAATAATTTGAATGTTTATCTTTCTGATAAAAAAATGTCTTTTAGATGATTAATCACTGTCATTTTCATACAAATTTAATGATATTTTCACAATATTTTTGCACTAAAATACAATTCTTCAAAAGTATCAAAGAAAAGTCATCAAATTGCAAAATTCACATAAATGTTCTTAACATTAAATGTTTCATACCTGACACTTATAAATATGGAATACAGAAATATTTTTCAAAAAATGATATTTAAAGTTATCTAGTATATTCTCATAAGTTAAGGCAGAATTACCTCAGTATTTCTGTCATCATGAGGTATAAACTTCAAAGTTGACTTTTATTGGCCTATTATTTATGACATTATGAGAACTTGCTCTATTTACATAGCAAAGTTACCTACATATTGAGTGTACATTTAATATCATCAAGCTGTAAATTGTGTATTATTATCCATATGTTTTGACATTTGAGAGAAAAACACTTTCATAATATTTGATTATTAGAATTTAACTGATTTTGAAATATTATTAATGTCTTTACTGTATTGTAAATTTTTATTTTTGAGCTGGTCTGAAATTCTGAATATCTATTTGATTGCATTAAATGTTTTGATATTAGGAAGTTTTTGTAAGAATGTTCAAAACATTGATGTTTATAATTTATTTTATTTCTTTGTGAGCCGGTCTCAAGTATTCTGCTTTAATTGTTAAAATTCAACTATTTAACAGATATATCTAAATAATTATATTTAAAAAAAACATTAGTTCCAAAAAATATATTTTGATAGAGAAATTTAACACAAGATGTTTTCCTTAAATGATTTTTTTTTTCTCATGATAATAAGAAACAGAAGATGTATTTCTATGAAATAGCAAGATATTCACTGAAAGAGAAACGGACAGAAGGAATGTGTATATTTCACATGGCGAGTCCTAAGTAGGTAAATTAATCATGAAATTACTCCCCTCATCTTTAATTCATTAGACTTTAATTAAAAGAAGAAGAGTGCATGATTGTACTACGCCATGTGTTATACTTTTATTGGTTTCTTGATCTCTGATTGGGTGAAACTCTGAAGACATTGAGATAAGGTAATTAGTTCCATAGCAACCGAAAGGTATGTTAGCAACCATTGTAAACAATTAATCATTGCTATTATTTGGTTATACCTTTGAGTTTTTTCTGTGATAATCAATTTTGTAAAACTTTTCATCTAAACTGGGTTTTTTTTGTTTTCATTTTGGACTTAATATAGTTTTTGGAGAACAGTTTTTACGCACAAACCAAATGATAATAATTTTCATCATAATAACTGTTGAGGGATGAATTTCAAGTCTCAATATTAATCAAGCTGTTTCGAATGAATAATGAACAAAAAAATTACCGGGGTAATCAATAATTTACACCCAAATATACCCATCAGGCATAAGTAAAATGATAATCATTCATCTTTTGAATCAGAAATTCACATAAATTTCACAGATTTTTCTTAAAATAATTTCTATGCCTTGGGCACAGTAGCTGGTGTCCATCGAGTAGATTGCACATACCTACTCCTTTGATCAGCTTGATTATTACTTCCTCATTCTCAACCAATCATGCAAATCATTATGAGTGAAGTGATAAGTGATTGGTGGTCGATCACTACAAGTGCTCTCCTGTTGGTTGTCATCACTAATGCTTCCTCAATTACCCTACATTGCTTCCATCAGGATTGTTTCTGACATTTTCTAGCAAGATATATGTTGGACATTGTTTGACTGCACTGCTTCTGCAATTGATTTGTCCTGTGTTTGTACAACTTCCCATTGCAAGGCATTACTCTTGCCAGTATCCAATACTGGTTGATTTAAGCTTTGCAGTATTTCCCTCACTTTTCGATGCTAAGATAGTGGATCGCTGCACCTGAAATGCATAGTGGGCTCCGATTTTCCTCAATTAGCCTTCATTTCTTCCCTCAGGATTATTTCTGGCCTTTTCTAACATGTTGTCTAGATGTTGGACATTGTTAGCATTGCTTCCTTAATTGTCAGTGTCGCTTCTATGATATGCTTTTCCTTTGTTGTATCAAGGGAAATATATTTTAATTTTTGGCAATGTTTTTTCTGTCATTCTCTAAGGAGATATGTTGCATATTGATTACCCAATTGTCTGTATTACGTTCCATCACGGTTATTTCAGTACTTGAAATCTGTTATGTCATTGACATTGTTCCACCAATAATCTATTTCTTCCATTGTGATAAATAAAACTCATCGATACTAATTACCAAACATTCTTCATTTCATAAGTACTTAAAAGATAAAACACTGGCCACTAACAAGTTCTTGTGCAGGTTGATGCCACCACGTTGTGAGCGTGAGGAGGCGATTTTCTGGAGGGAGACCGCGATTAGTCTTTGGTGTTCTGCTGCTACAGCCAATGGTATAGACGTGAAGATGTTTACTGAATGTAGTTCTTATCGATATATCTATATCAGATCTGGCTGACCCTCCTGTGAGATTTCATTCTCTGGATCTGATAAGTGTATGAACACATGTCGGTGGACTCTCTGAAACCGTATAAATATGTGGGTCACAGATGACAGTGGTTAAGTTCTACATTGCCTGCATATCACACACCTCTCGTGTCACCAGTGTATAGTCCTATTTTAGTCTCCAGCTCAGTATTGTGAGTCTGACGGACTGTGTAGTGTTGTGAGTCCCTGACGGACAGTGTAGTGTTGTGGTGTGTAAACAAACAGTGCCACCAGAACCACCTCTTATAGCTGTACATAGGGCAGGTAGGTCCAGTCTCGTTAGTTACCTTACCATTATGGTCCCTCCCATGTCACCAGTGATAGGTCCTGTTTTAGTCTCTAGCATGTTGATCGTTCATCAAGATAAGCTAAAAATATATAATTTAGTTGGTATACTCCTATCATGATTTTGACCAATTTTGGAGAGAAAAAAATACTACTCAAGTAAAATTTTGCCAAATTTCTCTCCCAATTAAAAATGTTGCCAGATCTTATCGATGAACTAGAAATACAAGTAAAAAATGATTTTTCTTCATCAATTCTGTCCCTGTTTTGTTACCTGTAAATCTGTCATCTATACCAAAGCAAGGTTGCTTTTTTTGCCTCCTGCCGTCAGACATTTTGCCCCAAATTATCTATAAACCGAGTTATTAATTTTGCTTGGCCTAACAAAGGTTTGACTTAAAAAGAATTATTTTTATTTAGTATACATCTATGGATGTTTCTGTGTGACAACGCTACCTTTTTAGTCAGAAAGAGTATGTAATAAACAACATAATCATCACTTCATGGACAATAACGTTGTTACAGGTTACATTCTCACCTTTCAGGTAGACGCATACTTACCTGTTACATACATTCTCACCTGGCTACAAACGTAGACTTGAAACATGAGCCTACTTTATTCACAGGTTTACCTTGACAATAGCCATAATTATATGTTCTATGAGAGGAAGACCAATCAAAGTCTACTTATTTTCTAAATAAATAGCTGTAAATGTCTTTACAGTTTCAAAGTGACATTTTCGGTGGAGGTTTGTGTACATTCTATTCCCAACCCTGACAATGTCTCCAGCAAGTGACAGAGTCCAATGTTAAACTGTACTATGGTTTTAAAGAAATGGAATAGCCTCAATCATCCATCCTCTGCCAACAGAGGATACTCCCTTCAGATTTTCTATCGTAGCCTCTGTTACATATAGGTGATATTTCACTATTCTCTCATAATCCCCTGGTGGTGAAAGTTTGCAACACCAGTAAATGTCCTTGTTTTTGTCCAATGAAATATCATGTTACATCTGTGACTGAATTATGTCTTGTGAACAATATGTGCACATTACAGAGATGAAGCAACTCTTGTCATTTTGACAGTTACATAATTCTCAGTTTGAAATAAGATCACTGATTTCACTACTACTTCTGATGCAATCAGAATTCTCTATTTCTAGCCAAAAAGGTGCTTAATGTATAACAGAGGTTACGATAGAAAATATGATGGGAGTAACCTCTGTGTGTTTTCCAATTCCAATGCGTATGATAGTTAAAACAGGAGGCTGAAAACTGAGTGGTTAATGTGTAAATAGTTCCGAAAAAAACTGTACCTTACTGCAAAACACATGATGGTTGAGTAAACTGTATTATATTTACTTATATGTCAATTTTAACTAGTTTTGATAACATTTTCACCAAAATAAGTGTATATTTTAAAATTTTGTTGTGAAATGATAATCCCTGATCAGGGCCACTTCTAGTGACACTAGTTTTGTTATCATGGACCATTTCCTGTGACGCCACTCAAAATATTACTTTTTTTTATCTCGGTGCAGATGAAGTTAAATTCTAATGAACTTCAAGCGTGAATAGCTTCTTGCACTACTGGTAATAGCCAGTAAATGGATTATTGCCAAGTGTGCCACTGTTAGCTTTAATCTTATCTACGATTTGTAGCCAAATATTATCTTGAAAAGTGTCATATATCTGAAACATGGCTTGACCTTGCTAGATTGGTAAACGTCTGATATAGGTAATTCTGTTTATCAAGTTTCTTTAAAGGGTTTCTTGTTATGAGTTTAAACTATTATCACCTGTTTGTGATCTGGCATCTTTTTTTTCCTTCTTTTTTTATTTCCATTTTTTCAGTACATTTCCATTCATGTCAGATCTGGTATCTGTTAGTTGGGCGAAATAAGCTTCAATGTCAATCAATTTATCAACTAGAAATTAAATTATCAACTAGAAATTAAATTATCAAACCTTTTTTTATGTACATTTGACTAAATCTTTTAACAGGACGATTATACTGAATAAGTTTCCATGTTATATAATTTATCAAATAAATTAGATAATCAAACCTTATTTTATGTACATTTGACTGATTCAGTTTAATGGTTTATTCAGAACTAACAAAAGATTATTTATCTTAGTAAGGAAGAAAGTTAGGGCGATCAGACAATGAGAAACATAAAAAACTACAAAGAGCCTTGCCCCGAGGAAGATGTTTGTTATGCGGTGACCTAACGGATGTCTGTGTGTGTTTGGGAGGATGTCACCAGCATCAAGTGATCAGGGCCCAGACAACGGCTGAATCTGAAACCCTCGCTGGTGTTTGTCTAATTCCCTAAGTTAAATCCGCACTACTTACACCTGTCTAGGTACGTTAACTGTGTCTTTGAGGTCAGATACCTGTCCAGGTACATTACATGTGTCTTTGAGCTCACATTGGTCAGGTGTGTTTGTAAAATTACCAACATTTTAAAGGCTACACATAGATAGGTTGATGTAATAGAATACTTTCTTTATATATCTGTGTAATACTTTTTGTCATGAGGTTTTTAAGGAAGAGTAAGTTTGTATTTATATTTTGCTTGTTATTGTTTATTTTTAACATTTATGTGTTACAGATTCTAAGTTACATATAAATCATAAATATTTTCATTTTAGATTATACATGGAATGAACTAAGATTTAATAGAAAAATGCTAAATCATGTTTAGGACAAGAATATAAAAAGGGCATCTGTGATGCCTTCATTTAATGTTACTTAGCAACCATGATATGCTACCTTTGCACAGACTTACATCTAAATAAATCAGATCTATGGTAGTATCTTCAAAGACCTACAGCAGTATCTGTCGTGATATTTGTTTAGTTATTGTTTGTCCTGTGTGGTACCATCATAATCCATCACGGTATTAGTGTAAGACAAGGTGGAATCATGTGTATGTTGTCTGTTATATCATGAAGTTTATGTATTATAATGACAAATCGTGTCTCGTAAGCATGATGGCTGGATGCTGTTTATAGTAAACATGTTTTATATGGCTACATTATATGACACGTAACTAAAAATCTTTTTCTTCTTGTTGTTTTTCTTCTTGTGTCCATATGGTTCCAACTATTGTGTCTATCCCCTGATTTTGTAACCAGACTTCACTTTGTATCATGCTATAAATAACCAGCCAATATGACTTTAAATCAAGCAATGGCAGTCCACAGATGAGAAGACTGATGAGCGATCATTTAATTTAAAATCATGACATTTACTTTGCTGACAACATACATACTATATAATGTAGAAGTAGATATGATGTACTCTATGGGAGAAGATTACCCAAGTTGGATAACTTGTTCCTAATCCCTTACTCCATTGAATAAAATATGTTTAAATAAAAAAGTAAAACTATAGTGTAAAATCTGTTTAAATAAAAAAATTTGAATAAAATATAATGTAGCAATGAATAACCAACCATCAGCAATACGAGTCAACATCTGGTTACACATCAGTATGTTTAGATAAAAAAGTAAAACTATAGTGTAAAATCTGTTTAAATAAAAACATTTGAATAGCAATGAGTAACATACCATCAGCAATACGAGGCAAAATGTGGTCACACATCAGGGGATTGTGGAGTCACGCTGATATAAACACTCTGATAAAACAGGATGGTATGGTATCACATTTTAACCTGCAGCATTTTCTCTAAAATATAAAATCTACAAACAGAAGAAAGGACTCTGTTTTAACGAGCTATAAGAGAAGAAGATAGAGTCGCAGTGGTCGGAAGGTATCAGATTCTTACATACACTTGTGCCTGGTTGCAACTGAATCTGTTTGGAGCTTGTGTTGTTCTACTGTAAGTAAGAGACTGGTAAAGTAGGTATGTCTGACCGTGTGTTTGTTGCTGCTACTGTAAGTAAGAGACTGGTAATGTAGGTATGTCTGACCATGTGTTTGATTCTGCTATGTAAGTAATGCAAGACTGGTAATGTAGGTATGCCTGACCTAATGACATACTGATAACATTATAAGAACAAGGGTGGCCGATTTTTAAACTCGAGGATATTCATTCTGTAAGTTCAGTTCTTTTTGATACAGTTAGGACTGTTTGTTTATTTATTATATTCTAGTTTGTGTATTGTGTAATGGTTGTGTATTGTACTTGGTTATTCAAGTAATTGTATTTGTCGAGTGTATTATAGTTTGTATATTCCCTAAAATGATAAGAGATGTGTATATACATTTGAATTGCTGAGATTGTAAGGTCACTGATTGCTTGTGTATTCATTTGCTTTTGGTATTTGTGTATTCAAAGCATTCCATTTCATTAATCACTCCCAGGAATGTGTATTGGGTTAATCTATAATTATCTGTGTCCAATTAGGAACTCACAAGTTGAAAACTAAAGGAACGTTATAGATATATGCCAAATAACTTGTGATTTAGCAGCAATTTCACTTGAGCTTAGTCATTAAACCTATGGTAACTGTTCTAGTTTGTGTATTGTGTTATTGATGGTTGTGTATTGGACTTGGTTATTCATGTCATTGTATTTATCATGTGTATTCCAGTTTGTGTATTCCTTAGAATGATATGAGATGTTTATATACATTTAAATTGTGAAGGTCACTGATTGGTTGTGTATTCATTTGTTTTTGGTATTTGTGTACTCAAAGAATTCCATTTCATTAATCACTCCCAGGAATGTGTATTGGGTTAATTTAGAATTATCTGTGTCCAATTAGGAACTCACAAGTTGAAACCTACAGGAACTTAACTTGTATATGCCAAATAATTTGTGATTTACCAGTAACTTCACTTGAGTCATTATACCTATGGTAACTGCCAAAACATTTTACCTAATCATTGATTTCACTCTCCATTTTGAAGCAAGTTTAGACTATTCTCGATGGTCAACTGCCAAAACTTGATCATCTTTTTTAAGGACTTCTGCTGTTGTGTGTTTAGAATATACTGTCTGACAAACTATCCTGGCTACAGGGCCTCTATACTAATGAGGAAGCCCTGAATCAAGATAGTTATCATTTTAGATATTTCTAAGTTTGTCCAGCAGTAGCTGATGGAGACGTTTCTCTTCAATGTTACTTTCACTAATCTGATACAAGTGACCAGGTATTTTCATCTCAACATAGATTTCACTGACTTATCGCTGTCCATTTAGACTATTCCTGACGGAGAGTTTTCAGCTAAACAACACTTTCCTCCCTTCCTGGAACGTCAGGGTATTTCCTGCCTGGTGTGTTTGCTGTAGGATTTTTGGATAGTCCAAGACATTCTGTCAATTCTGTTGCTATGGATACAAATTCCACATGTTGGTCTTGAAGGTCCTGAAGAACTTCACGTTTGGTTAGAACAACAGTTTTCAAGTATTTCATAATTGGTATCAAGGTCAGGAAGTCGAGGATGAGAACAAGGTCATGATTATTTCTTACAATATGAAATTTATTTCAAGGAAAAAATAGTGCTTTTATATTTCATTGCAATTTCAAGGTCATGACATTGGAGCTGTAACAATTCTGAATACATCTTTCAATAAAAATGTGTGAAATGTCCTGAGAAAGTTTCTTTTGATAAACTCTGAGAGTTTTTGTCTTTGGAATATTTTGATTTGTGTATTTTGGTTCTACAATTTTGTAATTTATATTTATATATATTGTCGTTATGTAAACCTGATTATGTTTTGAAATGAATATTACGGTTTTTTACATACATTTGGTCATGTCATGTCATGTGTTTTGTAACTTTCTCAAGTAAATAACTACAATATGGCATTTGCATAAAACACCATTTCAGATGTGTACTGTAACATGTTGTAGCAATATAATCTAAAAGGTAGCTAGGATATCTCACATCTGTTAAGATATTTTGAAAGTTTCTCAAGTTTAGCTAAGCATTACAACAATGCTATTTTACACTTTCACCAACTGTCAAATATACATTGAGACACACAGAATGATATTATTTTTACAAAATCATAATTTGTAAGAAAATAACTTTAAAATATCTATGAACGTTAAGTTTGTTTACAATGTTGCCACTTGTTGCATTAACCCACTGAAACTCTCCTGACCAGTGAGTTACACCCATAATACATGGGCGAGCACCTGTTATTCATGGGTGAAATAGAACAGTGTCAATGTCAGTAACGAGATCCAGGTGACAGGCAATGCATTACAGGTGATCATGAACCCGCGTCAGTTGTTTTGGTGCAAATCTGTCACCCGGTTGTACAGTTATTTCTTCAATGTTAACAATTTGGTGTATGAAAATATGGAAATATGACTATTATTCTACATATTTTATAGCATATAAGGAAAAACATATTCAACCGATTATGTTTTTTTTTTATCTAAATATTATAAGATAATGTAGATAAGTTAGTCAGTGTTTTTGATGACTACTTCTACATTCTGAATGATATTTATATTGAAATCAGTAAAATGAAATATAAATGAAACTTTTTCAAAAAGTGTTAAAATAAATTAATTTGACTACAACTATTGTAAGAAAATTAATTAATACCTTGCATTTACAAGGACTACAGTAATGAATAAACATTACGATTAGAAAAATATATTTTTTGCCTCTTGCCTTTAAATATTTTCCTAAAAATATTATCTATAAAACGAGTAATTAATATTTTCAGGCGTATTAAATTTATTCCAAGGGTCAGGGAATATTATGAAGTAAAATCAGACTTTAATTTTTAAAATGAAACCACAAATGACATTCCTCCCATAATTTGCTGTAAAGGAGATGTATGATATTCATATAAATAATCATATTCGATAATCTGCATGAACACATGCTGACATTCTCTATATAAATGAATTCTATATCTTCATAAAATAATTATAAAACGTTAATAAACCGACTGTTTTATGGATATGTCAGCTTGTCAAATCCACAGCTTCCTACCGTGAAATCAGGATTGATCGTGACGTCACGCTGTATGTTTAATCTTTGTAGTTGATAAAGATTTATGATTTTTTACCATTTTAAATTTGTTCAATAATCGTATTGAGAGACTTAAAGCAAGTCTGCGTCCACCTGAGATATCCCGACCCTGCTGATGTCGTCTGTTTGCCTCCACACATGTCGTGTGTGTGTCGAATGGCGATGAATCAGGCTAAAACTGTTTGAGCTTCAAAAGAGGACATACCTTGACGCGTTGACTCGGCCAACGTATTTGGAAACACTCCACCTCGTGTTTTATAGAGAAAGTAGTGGATTTTGCACTGTTTTAAAATATTCAAGATGATGAATGTAAATTGAAAAAACAAATTCTCAGTCATTTTAAGAAAGGACATAATAGCTTGACGATTTGGCTCGGCTAATTTGTTTGGAAACACTCCAACATTGTGTTTCATACGGAAAATGGTGGATTTTAAAACCATGCATATCAACAGGTGAAAAGCAATGTATGAAACTGTTAATAAAGTTGACTTCCCAAATAGTTTCTTTTATCTGGATTGTAATTACCTCATTGCAGGTTCTTCAAAACAACGTTTTCAAATGAACAATACAGAAGTTTTACTTTTCCTTAACATTATGCCTGGGTATTATTTTGCACAGCCTTAAACACTCCCCCTTTTATATTTACTGTATTTCTTCAAATGCAATCCGGGTCTTGAATATAACCCAGGCCTCAAATAGAACCCAACGGGTGCTGGTCAAAATAGAACCCTCGGATTGTAGTCGAGGAATATGGTATGTCTCTAATATTCATATTAATAAGACTCTAAATCTGTTTCAATGTTGCAATCATGCATCATTAGCAAAAATACATAAATGGCAACATCTCATCAATTTCATAGCACTGCCTCCAAAGAATATAGAAGTTGTATATCCCTAAACTTGTCCTCATTCTTCATCAATTCAAATCAAAGAAATGTCATAGCTACGAAACTGGGCCTCTCATATATATCTTCATCAGTGCCAACCAAAGAAGATTTCATTTCCACAAATAGCTCCCACTCCAACTGTGCTTCTCATATAAGATATGAGCGGGATAGCTTAGTGGTTAGTGCGTTCAGCTTCTGATCAAGAGGTCCTGCGTTTGAACCCTTCCAGGGGCTTGGCAACTTTGTCTGCTGTAGAGAACTGTTTTACACACAGTAAGGTTTGGGGGCAGTAAGGTTTGGGCTACACTGAATTCCAGTGCAGTACCAGCAATGGTTCGCTAGTTCCAGCCAATGCTTGCAGGTTTCACCGCAATGCATACCCATAATGGTGTTGCGGGCTTTCTCCCTGCAATAATACTAGAAGCCGTGATATTAGTGTAATAATCTTGATCACCCCACCTCACCTTCTATAGATATGCTGTATATTTACACCTGACAGATCAACCTTATAGTAACCTTGGATTACCTGTAGGATCTGTATTGATTACCGGAGCACCTGCTCTGACCCTCTTTGTTGATCTAATAACACATGGATATAGGTAATACCACTTCAATATCACATAGCTAGGAAACATTGACTGGAAATATCTTGATCTTGATAAATGACCTTCTTGTTACTCCTGTTACCAGTTGCTATGTTTCTCAGTTTCTCTGTGTTTTTCTATATTTCTCTGCATTTCAATAACATCATATTTTGAAAAAAATGCCTAACCTAATTCTGTGTATCTTAAAAAACAACTGACTCTCTCTGAATCTTATAAGGTAGCTTATAATACAATCAACAGCAATAAATATCAAGAAATTATTCAGCCGAGTTAATGTCGATGCAAATCATTTGTAAGGATTCGGTGATAACCATAAAATCTGGGTCAGATGTATATATTTATATCCTTGATTTCAATACTTGACATTGACAATTCTACCAGGATATGCTTGGTGGAAACTCAATTTATTTACTTTGTCCATATATATATAATCCTAAAATATGGCTCATGTGCATGTTTTCAATCCTGTAGTTTAAACTTTACAGTTGTACCAAGATATATCAAGCTGAAACAAAATTTGTTGAGAATATCAATTTTGTATATTTATAATATTCATAACCATAAGATCTGTATTAGATGCATTTGCAAGATTTTCCAATACTGTGGTTTGACATTGACTTTGCTTTATTAAGATACAATACTGCAAGGGTTTTCTTGTGGGAGGATATTTTAGGACTTATGTTTGTTCGTTAATGCTATATATCATGCAGGAAAATATATCAGTTCCAACATTTTGACTTGATGTTATTTTAACATAAACATCAAAATCATAAATTTGCACAGATGACAGTGTCCTCAACTATAACTTCAACTGAACTAAAATAACCTGTTTTAATCATCTCTGTAAGGAATTTAAAGAATCTTTAAACTTTGAATACATTTTAATTTCATTAATAAATTTCATACATGTTGGAAGGATTTTCAAATTAAATCAATTTATCTAATTAAGTTTGAGGTGAGACTGATCAAACCAAAAATTCATTATTTCAAATTGTGAAAAGATATTCTGTCTCTATTATATGAGTGTATGAGATTGTGAATTGGACTGTGTATTTATTACACACGTGGTAATGGATCACACACAGCCCAGTGATGGATCCAGGAATTTTGAAAGGGGGGGGTCCACCAATGGAAAAGGAGTGGGGGTGGGGGGGGGGGGGGGTCCAAATTTGTTTGTCCCATACCCCATACCCACCCATGCAAACATTTTTTAAAGGGGGGGGGGGGGGGGTCCGGACCCCCTCGACCCCCCTGGATCCGCCACTGACAGCCAGTACTAAGTGGGTGGCTGATTATGAAAATAGCTTTTCTACATGCCTTCAAAAGTTTTTTGCTGTTGTTTAGAAAGAGAAGTTATTCAGCTTTTGACAGCTTGAGTTCACTCAGATTTCTCCCTTTCTACAGACTCTCAATTTTATGACAAATAACATTCTTTAAATGGTTCTCCAACATGTGCTCAAAGCTGACTATTTGTTGCAGGTATGCGAGTGTGGAGGAAGGGAGGTAACTGCGCCTGACAGTATGAGTGCGGAGTTAGATCCCCTGGAGGTGGAGTGGCTGCAGAAGCACCTGGCTGTCCTCCTGGAGGGGAAGGGAGACGAGGGACGGCAGGTGCTCAAGAGGGTCGACAAACTCAGGGATGCGGTCAAGGTAAGTCAAAATTATCTTTAAAGAAATCATTGAACGTTGTAAAGAAAAAGTTTTAAGGAAGGGGGAGGGGAGTGCTACTTAGAGTTATCAGTGGTACTTGACAAACTCGGGGATGCGGTCAAGGTATTAGGTGAAATCATCTTTAAAAAATTATTTGTAAATTGTTAAATAAGGAATAGTTTTTAAAAAGGGGGAGGGGAGTGATAAAAGTTATCAGTGGCACTTGATATTTTCCACCTATAGTGTTGGATGTCAGCCCTCGCTCGATCATGCAAATAATTGTCGTTACCCCAAACTTTTCCTGACTTAATTGTTCAATTTGAAGTTGAATTCAATTTGTATTGTATATATACACCAACAAGTCTAAATTTTTAATTTCAGTCTAATTGATAACAATTTGTTCAATCTCTTCTCTTTTACAGCAATTAAGAAATTTGGAATGTACCTCCAAGGAACTTCAGGCCAAGGTCATTTCTCTGCAGCAAGAGAAGACAACTCTGGAGGAGATGATGCTGTCAACCCACCAGGGGGCAGCACCATCTCCCAACAAGAACGAAACAGTCGAAGTGCTTGCTCTTAAGGTATGCAGAAAATCTGTGGTCAGCTGCTCATACAAATTGTTGCAACATGAAGACAGTTGCAACAGGGTTGTTGCAATACAGACAAATTATGTTGTAGCAGCATATGAAAATATAGTGACAACCTTTTACAATGTTGTAACAATATTTGACAATGTTGTAACAATATTTGACAATGTTGTAACAATATTTGACAATGTTGTAACAACATTTAACAATGTTGTAACAACATGTGTCAAATGTAACTTGCTAAACATTGTCAATTGGTTGCAACTCAAAACTCTTTGACTGCAACATAAAATTGTATTGTCCATAAATGGTTGCAACCTCTAAAACGGTTCATGGTGGTTGAAAAGCTGTCATGGTGGTTGAAACCTGTCATGGTGGTTGAAACCTGTCATGGTGGTTGAATCTTGGTGAAGTGGATGACAAATGTAAGCTCTCCCTCCAAAGTCTTAAGGCTCTCTGTTTCTGTCTTATTATAAAGGCTCTCTATCTTATCATTAGGCTCTCTTACATTAACACTTCTCTATCTTATGTTAACACTTCTCTATCTTACGTTTACAGCTCTCCCTATGCATGCTGTTTATCCTCAGTAATTGTAGTTCACTGATTCTGTAGTTAACTAATATGCAGCACTAATAGTTAAGTTTTTTCCACTGTCCAATTAACCAGTTAATCTTAATTAACAAAATTGGTATTAATTATAATAATATTGGACATTTTTCAGAAGAAAAAATAAAATTGTGAAATTAAGTGAATTGAAATTTATGAAGATGAAAAATTAATGGAGAAAGGAAATTTATAATTACTTTTTGATTTTGCTTCAAAATATGATTTCTGTTCCTTTTGACCTCAATATCTTTTGCATAAATTTTCATGGTTATATTTCGGTATTTAAATTTGTTTTTATCTAATTAACAATATTAATTGAATACATAACAATGGGTTGGGTAAAGGGGGATACATAACAATGTTAAGATTACCTGAAAGTCTAATACTTATATAGAGAACATAATAACTCTTCTATTAATTACAAAGAACCCTAACCTTTTTAACACACCTTGCATATAACCTAATAGACTTAGAATTCTTGTAGATGGTTTTGGAAACCTTTCAAATACTATTTTGGATAGCGAAATGTTATCCGAGTTAAACAAAGTATGGAATGCATAGTCTTTTAATAGTATTGAACTGAAAAGAAATTGTTCCAAAATTTGCTTGTTTTTATTGAAATATGCATGTATGATTTTCTAAAAAAGCTGAAATTAATTAATGACAATTGACCTGCATGATAGATGATTTATTAATTTCAATATACTAATTAACCTTATTACAAGCAAAGGGAGCCTCAGGTACCTCAGTTCAATATTATACATTTTTAAATATCAAAAGTAATTGGCACATTATCTGTTTTCTTTATCTATTATATACACATTTATGCCTTTTGTATTATTTAATTTGCTGAATTAACATCTGTGTTTCTGTTTATATACTCAGTTTTCTATAATTTCTGCTTAATTGGAGGGAGAGAGAAACTAAGGCAGGTAATTTAAATATTTCATTTTTCTATATAACCACATTTCAGGACCAACTAGTTTTCCACGAGAAATCTGAAGTTGAGCTCATGGAAAAGAATATGAAACTACAGCATAAGCTTGATGAATGTGAAAAACAGAACGACCGACTGCTCAAAAGAATCGAAGAACTCGAAGAAAAGGTTGTCAAATTTCAGGCAAAGCATGCCAAACCAATGAATCGAACTGACAGTGAAAAGGAAAAATTTCATGAACAGCTAAAGAGTAAAAGTATCAGTACCGATACTCCGAACAAGAAAGATAAAAATTCCCAGACTTATACCAAGATGCTTGATAAGGCTGTGTACTTTAAATGCGAAGAAACATTCAAACATTCTCCAGATGATTTTGATCTCCTTGACCAGAAGATGCAAAGGCTATATGAAGAAAATCTCTCCTTGAAACGTAAACTGGAGGAAACAAAGATGATGGATGATGACTCTGAGAGAAGCCTAGATGTATCGTATGATAGCCGTTTAGTAGAACTAGAAGAATACTGCGAAGAGCTGCAAGATCGTCTTCAGTCCGCAGAAATGTCCGAGAGGCAAATACGAGAGAAGCTTAAACTCGCTGAGCATACCATCAACGAAATTGAAAGCAGCGAGAGTTATTACCGAGAGAAGGTTGAAGAGCTGACCAATCGGGAAGCAGATGCCAAAAAGCAGACGGCACAACTTTGCCAGACAGTACAGGAACTGAAAGAGATCGTTTTGGATAAAGACGTAGTTGAAACTACTTTACACGAAAAGGTAATAACTTTGCTCTGACAAAGCATCATGGGAATGGTCGCTAAGCATCATGGGAATGGAAATGTGAGCCGAATGCCTTGATTTGCTGGTGGAGTCAACCTTGACCTTGATTGTGACCTTGACATCTTTTTAGATTCTAGACCCTTTGCTAGACTCGACCCGCTTCGTGTAATGCATCATGGGAAATGAATTTATGTTGATGACAAGTTTTTCACATGTTTCGTAGAAATAATACTAATTGTTTGTAAAAGTTTGCTCTAACAATGAATGTATTTATGACATGGTAAGTGTTTGTATGTACAATTTGATACTAACGTTATGAAAAGAGGATTAATTTTGTCATCGATGACATCAGGATGGCACATTACATCACATTATTTCATGGAAGTATATTCAACATAAGTAATACTTGATATTTTCAGGGTGATGATTGTATCATTTTCATCTTATAATCATTCAAACAAATTCTCAATTTCATTGCCTTTTTACCCGCCATACACATATGTAAGATGTAATCACATTTGTTTACCATGCTATATGTGCATGACATTATCTTTAAAATTTAAATAACTTGTCTCTCTTCATACATGCCCAGTATTGGGAGGGTTCTATTGGGGTAGTGTTTGTGGAAACGAAATATGTGTATGTTATAGGTACATGATAAACTACATAATCCATCCAAATGAATATTGGGGATCATATTTTGGTGACTTTACATTTGACAATTTGACAAAGAATAACTCGGCCATTCGAAAATAAAAAAATGAAAAGTGAAAAAATTTATCAAAGTTACGGGTGGGGGAAACTTTGCTTTGGCGTACAGATCGTTGATGCTGATGACATAATAGTTATCAGTTGCTAATATATGGATCATCTATTAATATATATGTTTGATAATTCAAAAGTTGTAAATTCACTGAAAATATATCATGTTTCTCATTTCATGTAATGCACACCACAAATGGCAGATATTCCGATAGAACCCTCTTTAAGTCTGGTAGTAACAATAATAGCAAATACTGTTAATGTCTATAAACTCATACTGAATTCCATACGCGTCAAAACTATGAATATGCTGCATGTAGTACAGACGACGATACCCTTCTCCTCTAACATGTCTGTCTCGCTAACCCAGCAGCATAATATCCATGTTTGTGTCTACGCTAGTGGTAATGGGTAAATCTGAATTATGCAACCAGTGTATGAAATAAAGCCAACTACCTTTAATGATGGTGAAAGAAAGCCCTTCCGTTCCATCCAGGGCCTGTGTTTTCGAAGCTTTCTTAGTTTAGAGTACACTACATTGACATCAGCTTAATTACGACTTACAGAGTTAAGTGAGCTTCAAAATATAGATCCATCCGTGTATCCTGGCTACTGTTGTCTAGGGTCCTTATTCTCAAATTGGTCGTAGACATAGTAACTTCTTACGGTAAGCCCATCCTTAAAGGGGCAGTAGCGTGTTTTTTACAAATTTCATTTTGTCAAATTTCACATTTATAATGATAGTTTATGTCATTTATATTTACTTTAGTGTGTAAAACATCTGATTACCCAAACCAATTAAATAAAGCAAAAATTGCATGGCGGCCATTTTAGTGTGAACACATTTTATTATTGTGAATGACAAAAACGATTCCCATGGCTTTACGGAACCATGTACACCATTTTGTAACTTGATTTTCCGAAGAGAGAAGGGTGGTTTACTATTGGTGACATTGTTTTTCAATTACATTTCATCGAGTTATTTCAGCGAAAAAAACATCTTCCCACGGCAAGGTGAAAATGTATCGAGATCTCTCCATTTTTACCTTGCCTTCAACCTAGCCAAAAGTGGTGAAACGAATCAGCGACACCTATCGTGATCACGAGTTACGTCCCTTATCATCTGTTAACATACAGCCAATGAAATCGCCGTTTACATTCTGAACCAATTAAAATAAGCGACGATCGACACAGTCACAGAGGCAATACAACTGTCTTCTGATTGGCTTATCCGATTAGCCTGCAGTACGTTAACATCTTAGCACTGAAAATGCGAGGGTTGAGGTCAAGGGCGGAATGAGAAGATATGGAAATCTTTTCGTTACGCCTGTGACGTTGTGAAGATGCGAAAAAACGTGCTACTGCCCCTTTAAAATTGATAAATTAAAATTTGTGGCTACTTTCCAAGCTTATTCCATACACTGGTAGCACACCTTTCTTATATTTAAAAGACAATTATTGATTATTAAAATTAATGGCTATAAAAAGTTAACCTAATATTTTTGTAGTTAGTAAGCATTTTGCATTTGTACCACTTTGTTTTCTAAACAACTTTCATGTGGTTTTAAAGTCTTTTGTTGTATTTCAAGATTTTAGGATAAAAATGTACTCTTTTATCAATTGACACGACATATATTTTAGTAGTTTGTATGATATGTGCATGAGAAATGAAAATTGGTTTTGATATTATCAAATGTTTGCTTGTTTTTATCACTGAATGCCTTCATTTACCAGATTTGTTATGAAGAATGCACAAGATGCAATAACATTTGATTGATATTGGCCCTCCATAAAGTTTAAGGATGCATTATTTTGCATGGATCAAAATCTGCATGTTCACAAAATAACAAAAAGGACATTTGTGGACATATTTCCTTTGAAATGTTTTAAGAGTATCTATATGATATGCATGTCAAGAGGAACAGCCGATAATGCCTGCTTTATCAATATTTTGAATTCCAATAATTTGCTTTACAATATATGCAATATTTATTGTATGTTAGAATATCAATCGATTCTTATGCTGATGTAATTATGGTTTAGGAATCAATGCCTTATTGTTAAATACTTTTTTTTGCCCCATTCAGTATTATTTGAAATTATTGTACGCATTGCATGTATTTATAATATCATGAGAGATATTTTAGCTTTCATATACCGGTAGTCATCCCATAATCATGTACAATTCGATGGTATGAGGAACTTGAACAATCACAGTATAAATGGGCTCCTGTATAGAGCATACATCTTACTTACTGAATTCTTATGTCAATAATAATAGGGTGGATAGATCAAGTCAGTTGGAGTAACCCAATGTCCAACAGTGGTTTGGCTACAAGCAACTTTTGTACAATGACCAGACCTTGCTGTTTGAATTTGAAATTAGAAATAAAACACTATCTTCCCATTTTCCAAAGATTCAATAAACCCCATATTGAAAATGATGATGTTTCTCAAAATAAAATTCTAATTTTGAATGATTACCCTTAACCAAGGATCCCTGGAATTTACCCCAAAATGATAATGAAAATATAATAATGTTCTTTAAAACATATCAGTAGTGATAGCAACAGAATTAGTAATGTTCACATCCCAATTTGAAGTAAATCAACCCATCCCTGTTTCAGGTGGACTTCCTGGAGAAGGCAGAACTGGCCTCAGCTCAGATCATCCAGGAACTCCAGAACACCGAGAAGAGCCTTCGGCGCCAATTGGAGATCAAGTCGGACATCGAAGGAGATCCCAAGTTTGCCGATAAGATGAAGAACAGGGTAACAGTGTTGGAGAGAGAGAACAAGAAGTTGAGTGTTCGGGTGTCTGAGTTGGAGGAGGATGAGGAGGTATTGCGGGAGAACTGGAGGAGGGTTGCGGATGAGGATGCCAATAGGATTCAGTGTTTGGAGGAGAAGGTTAAACTCTTGGACTCTATGAACAGGCAACTCAAGAATAGTCTTCAGGACGCCCAAGATGATGTGTATATCCACAACAATGTCCCTCAGTCGTCTTCCTTGGCATCCGAGCTGTCAGAGTCACAGAAGAACAATGGTGAACTCACCCTTTCAAAGCGGTCCTACTCAACTCCTTATCTTCATTCTTCTGGGTTTGAAGTGCAGGTGCCTCAGAGATCCCTCTCCCAAAGAGATTTGGATATGATGAGTGAAAATGATGGTTTAGAGAAAATTCAGGAACTAGAGGAACAGATCGAAAACATTGTAGAGGACAAAAATTCTAAGATCGAAACTTTGCATGAAAAGATTGCAAGGTTGCGTGAAAATGAAGTGAAACTTACAGAAACTCTGATGGAGATGGAAAATGAGGAACGGGAACTGAAAGCAAAACTTGCCCTCTATGAAAGCTCTGCTGTTACTGTAGAAAAGATGCTGCAATACGAAGATAAGATTCTGGAGCTACACAGCTCCCAGGAGAATTTGTTAGACAGACTAGAATCCCTGGAGGACCACGAGATGACCCTTCAGGAGAAACTGGACATGGCCGAGCAACAGTCAAAGATGAAAGTCGGAACTCTGGAGAAGCAGCTGAAGAATGTCCATGCTCAACTTGAACAGGCAAAACTTCGCACTGAGGAGCTTGCCAAAGAAAAGGAATTCCTTAAAAAACAGATAGACAAACTTGAAAATAAGATTAGGTTGTATGTGAAGAAGGGGGAAGAAGCAAAGGAGAAAATTAGTGAGTTGAATGGGAAAATTCAGGTGTTTGAGCAGAGGGAAGCATATGCTTCTGAACAGTTGAAGGGGATGGAACAGGGTATGGGTGCTATACAGGAGAAGGAAGGGAAGATGAATACAAGAATTGTTCAGCTGGAGAATGAGGTGAAAGAACTGCGTGAAAGAGAAGAAAAGGCAAAATCAGAGTTAGAAAGAATGCAGAAAGAGTTGAAAGAATTTGAGGAGAAAGACTCTCACTCGGCAGCTAGACTAGTAGAGCTTGAGAAACATGAGAAGGAATTGATGGAGAAAGTGTCGAAATATCGTAAAAGTGACTCAATTTCAAAGCAGACCATTTCTGAACTTGAAAATCAAATTAGTGACTTGAGTTCCAAAATTTCATTGCTTGAACGAGAGCTTTGTGAAACACGTGAAAATGAGAAAGCTAGATTAGTGACTATTGAAAATATGGAGAAAGCACAAACAGAACTCAGTGAATCCTTGAAGAAAATGAGAGCAAGTGAAAATAGTTATGTAGACCAAATATCCTCAATAGAACATACCAAATCAGAAACCATTACAGGGTTAGAAAGAGAGAAACGTGAACTAAATGACAAACTGAAGAAACTCGAGGCAAGTGTGCGTGAACATGTAGGCAGTGTGAAATATCTCGAGCAAAAGCTCTCAGATTCTCAGGGTTGTGAACGTGTGGGTGCTGAAAAAGTAACTTCTTTGGAGGCAACTCTCGGTGAATTTGAACAAGTTGTAGTTGAAAAGACGTCAGAACTCAAAGTACTTGAAAAAGAAAAAGCAGATCTCATCGAAAAGTTCCAGGACCTTGATAGACAAGCTGACGAACTTGAGTGTGAGAATAGGGAACTCAAAGACCAGATCTGGAACCTCCAGACTGACAACGAGTCTCTGGAGAAGCATCTCAGTGGGAAAGAAAAAGTTCAACAAAAAGAACTTGAATCTTTGAAAACATCATTACAGCAGCTTACGAAATCTAACGAGACATATGAAACACAAATACAGACACTGTCAAATGATGTAGAGTCTTATGAACACAGAAACAAAGATCTCAGTTCTGAAATGGAAGGTATTGTATCTTTGAAATGTGATCTTGATAAACAGGTTAAAACATTAACTGAAGAAGTTGCTTCTTTGGAAAAATCAAATGAGGATCTCAGGAATGAGGTTGCAAGGATTTCCGCGGAGAAGGATGAGGTTCAGTCCTCCCTTGATAACCTTACATGTGATGTCGACTTTCTCAATGGTGTGATTGGAGATCTCAAATTTAGTGTTAAAACCCTAGAGGGTGAAAAATCTGAACTGTCGTCTCAATGTGAAACTGTACAGACTGAATGTTTTGATCTCAAACAGAAACTCACAGCCTCCAAATCATTTGATGAAGAAGCTGATAAAAAGGTGAAGTCAATGTCCCAAGACATGGAGTCACTAGAAAATGCTAAGAAAGAACTACTTAAGAGTGTGCTTGCTTTAGAAAATGAAAAACAAAAAGTCTCAACAGAACTTGAAATGGCAAATAATACATGTGAAAGTGTCAAAGTCAAACTGAATGAAAGTTGTGAAAATGAAAAGAATCTCAGGGACAAGCTCATGTCATCGGAAGAAGAGAAGTCTGATCTTCGGGAACAGATGAAGTCAATGGAAGAGGAACTTGTTGAAATGAGGGACCAACAACAACAAATACTTCAGAGTGAACAGGAAGTGTCCAAACAGTCTGTCCTAGTGCTACAGTCCAGTCAGGAGAAGCAGCAGGAGTTGGAAGAGGGGAAGAAGAGCCTTGAGAAGCAGCTTGAGGACCTTCAGAAGGCCAATGATAGAATGAGCCAGAAGTTGGAGGTTCTGCAGGATGCTGAGGGCAGATTCATGGACAGAGTCACTGAACTGGAGCAGGTTGAGTTGGACCTTCGGGAAGAGCTTCAGAGACTTCAGAAGTACCAGTCTTCCAGAGATGTTACTGATGGAGTTGAAGCTGAGACTCTCACTGATGTCTCCTGCCATTCTGAAATGACTGATCAGTCCACGTCAACAGCAGATCTTTCACCAACAGCGAGTCCTCCTGAAACTGGGAGAAGAGTTTCAGGGATGTTCCAGCGCCTTCAAGAACTAGAAATTCAGAATAAGGACATGTCCATCAAAGTCCAAGACCATGATAGCACCACAACACAAGTCAGGCAGTTGAAGGAGAAGGTGAAATTGTTGGAACAATCTGAAGACAAGTTGATGGAAAGAGTGATGGAACTGGAAGAAAGTGAAGACAGATTGCGTGGTCAAGTTGATAGATTCAGAAGAGGTAGCAGTGTGGATGAAATTGATGGTGGGAAGATTCTAGTTGGACAAGGGGCCAGCAGTACAGATTCAAATACCTCAGAACTCATTGTTAAACTAGAACAAGTTGTGAAGGAGAAAATGGAAATTGAGCAACAGCTGATGGATGAACAGGAAAGCCATGAAAAGGTTGTGAAAGAAAAGGGTATTATTGAGGAAGAAATTCAACATTTGACTGAAACTTTTAAAGAAGAGAAAGAAGAGTTAGAAGAAAAGATTAAAAATCTAGAAAGAATAAAACAAAAAGAACAGTTCAAGGTAGATTCCCTCCAAAGTTCAGAGTTCGTTTTGAAAAAAGATTTAGAAACTGTTAAAACAGAAAAGAAGAGTTTAGAAGAAGAAATAGCCGATTTGAAGACTCAGATGATCGATTTCCAGAGTCAGATAGTTGATCTGGAAAATGAAGTTCAAGAAGAGAAACATAAGGTTGAGATTGTGAACGACAAGAAGACCTCGATGGAGGAGAAGGTTAGATCTCTGGAGAAGGCGGTGTCAGAGGAGAAGGAGAAGATGAAGAAATCGGCCAGCAACGAGAGCGTGCTTGTCAAGTCCATGTCCGAGGAGAAGCGAGCAATCAGAGATCTTGAGAAGGAGTTGAGGATGACCCAACAGAAACTTGAGGACATTCAGACTGAGTATGAGGAAAAAATTACAAAATTAGAGAAAAATGAGAAAAGTCTCAAAAGTGCTATCAACCATCACATCAAGAAGGAAAGTGACCTTCATGATCAGATTAAAACTCTTAAGAAAGACAAAAGTGAAATCTGTGATATGTGTAAAAAGCTTGAAGAACAGGTAACTCTTCTTCAATCTGAGAATTCTAGTCTTGTGCAAAAATGTGACACTCTTTCCAAACACAATGAAGAACTTAGTGACAGTGTGAAATCTGAGGATCCCCGTAAGAAGTCTCACGCCCTGAATCCAGTTATACCCAAAATTACCTCCACTCTTACCTCCACGTCTCGTACCAAAGACATTCTCAAGAAACCTCTGCCATTTGGTGCAAGCAAACAGGTGCAATCTTTCAGAGACAAAGACCTTCATGGCCATATTCAAGCTTTAGAATCAAAACAGTTAGAGTACCTGGACACCATTTCCAGACTCGAAAAAGAAAATGCCAGATTAAAAGAAAATTCTTCCTCAACAGTTACCTCATCGCTATACTTAACTCCTGCCAGCAAGAAGTTTGGTGTGTCTAGATATTCAGGCACATCGGAGTCCTCATCTGAGGACCTGCTGCAGAAGGTCCACAAGCTCGAGGAAGAAAACTCGAAGGAAAGAAGCAAGGTCAAGGTCGCAGAGGAACAGCTTTCATCATTCCGGGCTGAAGTGTCGAACCTGAAAGATTTCATCACTAGTGGGGAGAAAAAGACTGATACATTCCATAAAAAATCTAAGTCGGTGAGTACAAATTTCGTTAGATAAGATTAACTTTGTTATTTTATTTCATCTGATAACTTCTTCGTAGTTCACTTAATTGTGTAAGATGAATGATTGAAAGCAGCGTAGGAAATAAATTAGATAAAAATTCATTGTCTTTAAAATTACTTTAACATTGGTTTTTATTACAATTTACAGTAGTTTACAATCTATAAACTTATGAATATATTTTGTCACTGATTCATTTCATTCATTTAATGATAATATGATGATGATTAATTTTTGTAAAAATGTACATGTTAAAATGTGTCATGCCCATATTTGAGATTTACAAATCTTTAGTCAGTCACTAAATATGAGACAGTATGTGATTATTTTGTTCAAAGTATAAAATATAATATTTTCCTGAAAATGTCAAGCAATTTAAATCTATTCTGCAGAAGTCCCTCCACCACATGTCAGAACTGTCTAATCTTGAGATGGAGCTGAGACGTAAGATCGCTGAGATACAACACCGAGAACAGACTCTCAGGTAGGACAGCTTTATTCTTAAAGGCGCTGTAGCACGTTTTTTGCAAATTTTATTTTTTCAAATTTCTCAATTATAATGATTGTTTATGTCATTTATATTTACTTTAGAGGGTAAAACATCTTATTACACAAACCAATGATCCGTAGTGGTAATAACGGTGTTGCGCATAAAGCCAAAAATGAAAGGCGGCCGTTTTATTGTGAACACATTTTATTATATTCGAATGACAAAAAAGATTACCATGGCTTTACGGAACCATGTACACTCATTTGTAACTTGATTTTCCGAAGAGAAGAAGGGTGTTTTGCTATTGTTGACATTTTTTTCCAAATACATTTCATCGACTTATTTGAGCGAAAAAACGTGCTACAGCGCCTTTAAAGGGACAGTACAAGCAGGCTACTTCTTGTGGAGACAAATTTAATCAACCTTCTGATACATGATTATGTGTATGAAATAAGGCCTCCCTGACATCTTGAAACTAGATTTGCTGAGGTACAACACAGAGAACAGATTCTCAGGCAGGAACAGGTTTATTCTTAAAGGGACAATCCAATCTTTTGAGACAAGTAGGATATGAAATAGAAGGTCTGTCTGACAGCTTGTAAGTAGCTTTTCTTCTCAGCTGGCAACCTTTTAAATTTGTTTTGCTATTTTGTCATTTAAAACTGTCACATGTTTATTTGGGCAGGCTGATTTTCAAGCTTTTGTCGTACACTGCTAAAAGAATAGAAATCTATTGCTGATTTTATTTTGGTGATTTTTAGATTTGAAAAGAATTGCACACTCTATTTAGTTGTTCATGTTTTATGTGTGGCCTTACTTCCAAGATATTATTCAACATTGGGTGTTGCTGTTCTGGTTAATTATAGAAATATGAAGTTACCGATGTAGGATTAGGTTTGGTAACTCCCCAGGGTATTACGGAAACAGTTAAGCTGCTTACGAGCTAGTCTTGAAGTCTGTATGAGCTTATCATGGGATTAGCTTCTTTGCCAATTAACTGGGCATTCGGTCAATAGTGCTGAGCTAGGCATAATCAGTTATTATTTGTCATGTTGCAGAATTAAACTGAAGTCACATTTTGGACAAATGATTTAAAAAAATAAAAAGTCACCTTTTGGCTAAAAACATCATAAACATTTGATAAACAGGAATTTGATTTTAATTGAAGAATAATTTTTCCATTGGATATAAAAATACATTCTCATATTCTTGATAAACAAATTTTTTTCATTTTTATTGATATACCCGGTAGTAATTTTTATAAACAAAAGATGCATTTGAGATTTTAAAATATCACATTTTGCGTGAACAAAAGTTACATTTGAATAATTAATAGGGTCACATTAAGAATTGTTTAAAGTAGCTATTTTTACAATGTAAAGTCATATTTAAAATTACTAAAGTGGTATTTATATAATAACTCCTCCTTTGGATAATCAAACTCATAATTTTGATCAATCACTTTTTGGATAAAGTGTCACATTATGGCAAATTAAGGAAAACATTTTTATAAAATTATGCAAACAACAGTAACGTATAGGTATATACAAAAGTCACATTCGTTAGTGTTTAGGAGTTAATTGATCATGTGTTGTTATTACTATTTCATGAGGTGTCAATAGTGTTATTGGCATGAAATAGACACCAGTGAATTGCGTCAGGGAACATTTGTTTAATTTCCTGTTCACCTGATGTACTATTGATTGATGTCCCAGAGGCACACCTTTCATTTTATGGCTCGGCTTTATAATAGAGATCTCCTCAATGATTCCTGACCCACATTCAACAACCTGTCACCCCTAGACACTACATGAACCAATCCAATATCAACAACATTTACAGTAATCAGATTGTCAGTGGTAGAGTCCATTCTTTATTGAGGGGTGTCAGCATGGTATAACTCATAATCTTGGATCTGATCCAGAAATCTCCAACTGATAGTCCCAGGTTAAAATTTACCTGAAAGCTTTTGTTGTGCTTGATTGATTTAAGTTATGCCACTCCATACCTGCGACCTCTACACAAAGGCAGATATTTACCGGACAGGTAGGCCAAGCAGGCAATGTTTACCTGTGTAATTCAGTAAAGGGACGATCTTCACCTGGGGAGATTGTTACCTGTCTGTCCACATGTTTCTACCTGTTTAACCCACCTGGATTATGGCATTCCACCTTTCTAAACGACCAACTTACCTGGTGTGTTGGGAATGAGTTTATAACGCATTCATAAAGTGGTGTCTGATAGAAGTCCAATATTACGGAAACTTACCTGGATATTGAATTGCACCTTTAATGAGGAGCTTACCTGGTGTGGTAGGAATGAGTTCAAACAGATTCATATAGTGTTGTCTAATAGAAGTTGGAGATTTCGGAAACTTACCTGGATTACAATTGCACCTTTAATGAGAAGCTTACCTTGTGTGGTGGGAGTGAGTTTGTGATGGATTCATAAAATGTTGTCCGAGTTCGAAAGAAGTTTATCAATGGAAATTACCAATTGATATCACATGGATATCTATACCTTAGATCCTGGATTTACATTATCTGCAGGTTTGAAAGTGGATGTCATGTTGGATTGTTGATTCTGCGTTATCTTAGATGACTTGTGATCAACAAAATGTTGTGTATTTATTCTTGGAATTTGCTTTCGTTTGTCAGTGGTCTACATCAAACTTATTTATGTACACAGGAGATTCCCAATTGGACAACTTGAAAGTGGATAACATCTTTGATCTGTGCTTTAGCATTCATAGCCAACAAAAGTCCATATCTTGAACATGTTTTTTGTTGTTGTATGAACTATGTTTTTGAAGATTCGTAATAATTCAATTTTGTATCTGTCTGAAAGTTGACATTGTGATAATGAAAATTCAAGTTGCGATTTTTTAAAAACCAGTTTTCATGAGTTTTGCGTGTTTTGTAGAGATTCTTGGGTTTATAATGTTATTTATTGATAACTTACATGATGGAATTTTCACATTCATAACTTCATAACATTGAGGTAATTGAAGTGTATATTCATTTGGAAATCATCATAGTTGAATCTACCACAATTTGGTATTTAGGTGATGTATGATGCAGTTGAAAATCTATTAGCACTTAATAAGATCAATTTGGAACTTAAATATCAACCATGCATTAAAATCAATCACTGATATCTGTTTTCCATTATTTCTCCACAAGCCAAGAAATATCTCTCTTGACAACGATGACAACATAACTGTTAAATGTCAATTCCCTCGTCATCAATGAGTTTGAAAAGTGGGATAAATATTGATGGAATTAATATTGATAGGATTAATATTGATAGGATTGTGTATCTCACATTACTATGACTGCATCGATCAAATGCATCGAAAGATTTCTATATATAAGTCTGATACTAAGCAGAATCGCAATACTACGAATTGATCAATGGCCGATTAAATATTGATGCTCTTTTATGCTGTAAGTAATTTTTGATACTTTTATAAATCTTAGTAATTTTCTGATTAGATAAGGGGAAGTTAATTTATTACTAGTATGTGTATGCTTGTAACTAGTACAACACAAGGAGTGAGCATGTCCTCAGAAACATTGTGTAGTTTCACATTAAAGAAGTTGTTATCCAGAAAATCTTCTTGTTCTCAATACAACTTCTTTGAAATTTCATCCACATTTATTTCACCATAAAGTATATCAATATTTTAACTAAAGGCTTGATATGATCTGCCATAAACAAAACTTTTGTTGTGAAATTTACGACTTCTTTGGTACAACAGGTTACAATCATTAGCCTTTGATCACCCACTAATTAGCACTATTATTCAGCAGGTACAAAGATTAATTACCTTTTAGAGTATAATGGTCTTGTTTATACTTAAAACCTTGTCTGATTTAACATTGCTCGGATATCACAACTTTCAAGTCAGCTAATATTTATTTCTAATCAAATATTTAATCGTTGTTGACCAACACTAGTGACCGGTATACTGAATGCTCATTTTAGACAGTTGACTAGCACACTAGTGACCAGTATATTAAATGCTCATTTTAGACAGTTGACCGGCACACCAGTGACCGGTATATTAAATGCTCATTTTAGACAGTTGACCGGCACACTAGTGACCGGTATATTAAATGCTCATTTTAGACAGTTGACCGGCACACTAGTGACCGGTATATTAAATGCTCATTTTAGACAGTTGACCGGCACACTAGTGACCGGTATATTAAATGCTTATTTTAGACAGTTGACCGGCACACTAGTGACCGTTATATTAAATGCTTATTTTAGACAGTTGACCGGCACACTAGTGACCGGTATATTAAATGCTCATTTTAGACAGTTGACCAGCACACTAGTGACCGGTATATTAAATGCTCATTTTAGACAGTTGACCGGCACACCAGTGACCGGTATATTAAATGCTTATTTTAGACAGTTGAACGGCACACTAGTGACCGGTATATTAAATGCTTATTTTAGACAGTTCACCGGCACACTAGTGACTGGTATATTAAATGCTCATTTTAGACAGTTGACCGGCACACTAGTGACCGGTATATTAAATGCTCATTTTAGACAGTTGACCGGCACACTAGTGACCGGTATATTAAATGCTCATTTTAGACAGTTGACCAGCACACCAGTGACCGGTATATTAAATGCTCATTTTAGACAGTTGACCGGCACACTAGTGACCGGTATATTAATGCTCATTTCAGACAGTTGTAGATGACCAGCAGCTACTGACCAGTACATAATATGTAGTCTCAGTTGACCAGTACATTGAACACTATTTTATTCACACTTGACCACTGCCACTACATGATATGCTCACTTGACCAGAGCTGACCGGTATTGATTGTTTGATGATTGAGGATGATTGTGTTGACTGGGACTGTCACCCGTACTGCTTCCCTTGATTGAAATCATTCACACCTGTGTAATGACCTCGTTAAGATTACCTGCAATGACTATCGATTGATCACTGATTGGTAATTGAGCTCTGGTTGAACCAGTGTACAGTGGGCTAGTTTCAGATCTGAACATAAACATTTCTTTCCTCGTACATATGCCAGGTAAAATGATTATCCTTCTGGGTTTAAGACCCTGTTCAACTAACCTGTGAATATTGATTGATCTTTGATAGGTGATTTACCTCTTGTTACTCAGGTGACAGTAGAAAAATTGAAGGTATATATGGCTAATTATATATGAGGTATTTACACCTTTCATAATTTTGGTCTCATTAAGCTTACCTGACTTGTGGTTGATCACTGATTGGTAAATGAGTTGTGATTATCTAGGTACTCAAGTGACAGTAAGTACATTCTACATCTATATAAGACTGGTAAAAAGGTAATCATGCTTCTGGTTTTTGGGTGGGAGTGGATACAAATCTATGTTGGTGCAGTCTACTTAGGATAAAATCTTGTTAAAGAAGTATGTTATCGTATGTTTCTATGTTCTTGTCTTTTGTAAGTAAAAGCTTTCCCTCCCAGTCAAAATTAAAACAACTTTTGGTACAGATTTTATATTTCTTTTAAGAAATAACTTCTAATGGATTTCTTCTTCAGACTAAATATTGAAATTAATAAGATGTCATGTCAGAAATAGGAATGTTTTAAAAAATATTTTGGTTGAGGATAAAGCATTTTATGAGGTTAGTTTTAATATTTTTATCGTTAAAGTATTTTACACTCGATCACTTCCACTTGAAAGTGATTTATACTTAGACTATACAAAAACATTCTATTCTCAATCTATGCTTATAGATAAGCAATAAAAAATATGATGTATAAAAAGGTCCCAAAAATCAATGCTCTGTCTTTAATGATCTAACAGATAATTGAATAGAAAGTAAAAAATGTTTATACAATTGACTGACCAAACAAACCGTCTGATGATTACCTTGGCAACCGTTCACATCGTCATTTGTGTAAACTCAGATGTATATATAGTTCCTTGGGGTCGTGCTTGAAGGTGTTGAGTATCTTTCTATTCTGTGTGATGCATTTCAATAACATTTGAAAGCTGATTATTGAAGCATTTTGCGTGAATCTGATAAATCATATTTATAAATTAGTCACTTATAAACATCATGTTTTACCTTTGTAAATGTAGTTGTAAATATGATTAATTATTAAAAGACAGAAGGAAATGGGAGATTTAAGACAATTTTCATTTCATAGAAATAAGCATGTCACAATTTTTACAGCGAGGGATTTTTGTAGAAGCAAGAAATATTGTCCACTTGTAAAAGAGATTTTGTTGAAAGAAAATACTCGAGTAATTATATTGTGGGGATAAAATAGGTTCATCCAAAGAACAATTAACCAATAACTACTATACGAAAATATCAGTATACAGTTCACAATATCTTATCTGAAATGTCGAAAGTTTGAAAAGAACACATCAAGTTTGTGTGTTTAGGTGTTAAGGTGAAGTTGTTCCCTTCTTCATTTCTCTCAGTATAGCAACAAATGCACAATTTGTATTTTGTCTCCACAAAGGATACCCTGGTTGTACCGTCTCTTTAATGAGTCTAGAGTTTCATGACGGGGATATCTATGTTTCTATCAACACCCTCAGTCCCTTCTATCTGTTGAATGGTGAATAATTGATGTGCACACACACATACAGGCTCATCTCGTAGACTCTCGCTGCTCTTTGATCTGGCGGCCTATTATACAGTACAGGAAACAGCGTACTATTTTCAGTGGTTTGTTTGGATTCAAAACACTTTTTGGCCTTGGAAAATTAAATGTTTGCAACATTAAAAGGAGAGTATGTTTCTTAGTATAACTATATAAGGTGGATCATTTTGTATTTCATCAGTTGGGTCATTTTAAGATTAAACTTTGTTTGAATATCTTTCAGTTAGTTTCATGTATGTGGGAAGCATGTTGAGGTCACAAAACGTCATTTTATAATTGTTTTATTTTGATAGTGAAAATTCCAGGATCCAAGATTTTTGTTTTGAAAATCCCCCCAAAATTGATCAAGGGGTCCAAAAGTTCATATAAGATGTTTCATTAATATTAGAATATTGAGATGGTCTTTAACTTTTTGTGGTTCAATATATTTGAATGTATTTTGTTATATTTGATTGAATTGCCACTTCATTTTATTATTTCCAAACTGTAACATGAATTTGCTGTACGTATACTTCTCAAAATGTTTAAATCTGAAAACAACGATACTGATACCAAGATTATTGTGTCAAGTGTTGACAAATCATCATATCATATTCTTATATATTTATACTTATATACTTATTAGATACCTGTTTGTTGCAGATCCGAAGTGACGCCAATCAGTGTAGAGAAACTAAAACACCAGGTGATCGAACTCGAAGCTTCCGAAGCTAAACTCAAAAAGAAGGTTGTTGACCTTCAGTTAACTGAAGACGATCTCAAAAAGAGGCTTGGCGAGGCTGAGAAGCCGACCCACGTCCAGGAACCATCAGTACGAGCGTCTAGGTGTGACGGGAACCATGGAGAGTTCTTCTTCAAAATCGACAACCTCAAAAAGAATGAAGAAACCTTGAGGAGAGAGATAGAAAAACTACAAAATGAAGCTAAAAATAATGATCTTGCCCGTAAAGTTGACAAGCTTGAGCAGTCGGAGAAATCTTTGAAGCAGAAGATCGAACGTTTGGAGAGCAAGCAGTTGACGTCTGCTTCTGAAGGAACAGCAGACGCCATGTTGGACAAGCCAGAAGATGTCCTGATACAACAGATCAGAGAACTGGAGAAGCTTGATAAACATCACAGAGAGCAGGTGAGTTCTTCAGGATCTAAAAGGATCTGAACTCAGTTACAATTCAGCTTTAATTTTGTCTCCTGAATGTTGTGATATTAGGTTTAGCAAAATATCCATTTGCTTTGTGTCAGGATCTAAAAGAATTTGAACAAAGGTTTTGACCAATCAAGTTACAATTTAGCTGATTTCTACTGGCTTTGTGTCATCTGTCTGTCACAAGCTTAGACTGACTAATGACAATTGATCTGAAAGAGCAAGTCAGTGATGTTTTTGTTGGTTAATTTTCACACATTTCTGTCATAGATGAGATAAAGACATTGCCTGATGTAAAGCTGAAACTACAGTTGATGACATTACATCTAGAGTTTCCAAAAAAATTGGCTTAGAACATATGTCATATTTTCAAGGCTCCCTTATTGTTGGACAACCATAGGTGCAATAGTTGTAACGGCTTAAGACTATCTCTTCGTTAAAAATTCTTGGGAAATCTAGGTACACATATGATTTCCATCAGATTAAATGTGTTGTAAGCTTGATAGAGGTATGCTTAGTGCCTTCAAAGGTAAGTTTAGATTTCGTATTTATTATTATATTATTTTAGGAGCAGGTGAGTCAGCTTTTGTATGAATATGCTTAGGTCTCCAGCCAGTAGTTGGGCTTTATTCAGCTCTCTTGCTTTGATCTCTTCAGAGTGTCGTTCCAAGCAATCATGGCGAAGTTCAATCTATCATGTTTAAATTCATTATGTTCAATCCTATGCTTTAACAGTGGTTGAATGACAAGCCATGATTGCTTTGTGGAAGGGTATTCTGAATATTAGCACTAGATGACAGTTGTAGAATTATCATGTTAAGATGGCACGAGGATAATTTAGAATATATTTTGGGCAGACAAAATAATCAAATGGTTTTTGGGATATTTTGGCATGGTTAATCTTACTGGTTTTGGTAATGCATGTTTATGATGAATATTTGGTGGCAGTAATTAAAAAAACAATCAAATGATTCCAATGGCCATGTATGGACACTCAGTCATGGCGACAATGAGAATAAGGGGAGAGACAATATTAGACAATTTGCTGCACAACTTGGATTGGTATACAAGGTTCCCCTTTAAATTTTTCATCTAGATATCAGAACTAGAAGCTGACAGAGAGGAGCTTCACGAAATAGCTCGTAGAGACAAGGCAACTATCCACGACCAGAATGTCCGGATCCGGGAACTCCAGCTATCGGAGAAGGTTCTCCGGGAACAGGTGGAACGCATGGAAGCATCGGAGAATGAGCTGTACCAGAAGTGTGAGGACCTCGAGTCCAGGATGTCCAAGATGGAGGACGGCAACCACCTCCTTCAAATCCACGAGAGACGGCTCCGCGAACTTGTCAAGAAACTTAAACTGGATGAAGAACTTTGGATTGCCAAGTCAGAAAACATGGAGATGACCGTCGAGGAACTTGCTGCCTCTGAGGCCAATCTCAGAAAGAGGCTGGAGGAGCTCGCGATGGAGAAAATGACTCTTGCGCAGAAGTCGGAGTATCTCAGTCTTCGGTGTCAAGAGTTGGAGAGCTCCGAAACAGCCTTGTTCGAAAAGGTAAAATCTTATGAAAATGTTGAAGTCAGTTTACAGAATAAGTTAATGGTGCTAGAGAAGTCGGAACAGGCAGCTAACAGCAAGATTTCAGAGCTGGATATGATGAATATGGACATTTCCACTCGGCTGCAGAGAGCCGTGGAAGAGAATGCGGTTCTTTATAATCACATTCAGAGTATCCAGGGAAATTTGCAAGAAGTCAATAGGCAGCTTTTAGTGGTTAAAGATTCAGAAATCGGACTAAAACAGCAGGTGGAGAGTTCTGAGAAGAACGAGACAGTGCTACAGAAGAGACTGAAGGAGTTTGAGCTCCGAGACATAGACTCTCAGGCCAAGGTGAGGCAGCTGGAACAAACGGAGGCCATCATGAAGGATCGGATCAGTAACCTGCAGCGTAGTGAGAACAAACTCAAGTATAGGATACAGGAGCTGGAGAACAGCACCAAACAGGTAGGTGGAACCCTGGTCTGCTGGAGTAGTCCTGGAGTAATCCTTGAACTGGTCATGTGTGCTCTGCACCTCCAGAAAGATTGGGATCAATTTGTAGATGAGTGCTCTGGAATGGTCTTTGCACTCATTGTGTGTGCTTTTCACCTCCAGAAAGATTAGGTGTAAGTGTGAGGTCTGGGGTAGTCCAGGAATAGATCTGGAATAATCCTTGAATTGGTCTTGTGTGCTTTGAGCCTCCAGAAAGATTGGGATCAATAGGTAAATAAACTCAAAATAATTTCAGAAATTTTATGGTAAACCATAAGGAGGGAGTGACTATCCCAGAGATTAAAAGCAAATAGATTTTATTTATAATATTGCCCCAGAACTGGTCTTGTGTGCTTTGGACCTTCAGAAGCATTGGGATCTATAACTGAAATAATTTCAGTGATTTGTAAATAACTGATGTGACTGTCCCAGAGATTAAAACAACTGAGTATCACAATTTTGAGGTCTTAGTCTCCTGTGCTCAGCACCGCACAGCACGTACAGTGGTTTCCGTATTTGATTTTGTATCAAGAGTTCAGGGGTAGTCGCGGAATTGTCTCCTAACATTTTAAATCTATTTAATTACTTATGTTACAATTAACAAATGTTGGAAGAGTGTCATTATCTTAATCAACAGATGAACTGCATGTTGGGTACTGTTTATTTCTAAGGTGTTGGGATTTTCAAGTTTCATTGTTTAATACTTCATATTGCATTTAGTGCCTTCAAAAGCATTGTTCTACAAAGTGTTCCTTTTATTTTGTGTTAGTTTATTTTTGTGAATTTTTTGTATTACTAGGTGAATACTTTGTGAAATAATGCTTTTTGATAGAAGAGTTATATACCTTATATCTTCTCTCCCTTTCGCTGCTTCTTTAGAACTATTTCAACTGTGCTTTTAGATTTTCAACCATAGCTCTTAGTGAAAGTACAATGCATAGTGGTAATTATATAATGTCAACTTATTGGTGTATTTTGGTCATATTTTCTCTAATAAGATTTATATTTCTTATTTATGGCTTTCAATAATAATTGTTTTTCATTGAAGTAAAAGCTTAACATTTAACATTGAAAAGCTTCCGTAAAACAATAAAATAAGCAATAATATTGTTCAAAATTTAAAATTTTCATTTTCAAGCTAAGTGATGGAGCTTCGAAAGAGAAACTCCCCCTGACACTGGAACAGTGTCACAGGAGGATTGTAGTCCTACAGCGGGCTGCAGAAGAAAGTGCCATGTTTTCGGACGAAGAAGGTGCCGTTGTTAAAGTGCCCAGGTCACAGTTTGCAGACATGCAGGCAAAGATGGTATTGCTCGAGGAGTCTGAGCAGCAGATGTCCGAGATGAGGAGATTAATCTCCAATCTCCAGGACACCCTCGCACAGCTCAGACAGGGCAAGGTACGAGGCTGGGTTTAATTGAACATTTTGGGGGACTTTGACAGCTAGGGCATAGTATCTGCCCTTGTTATTTTTGAAAATTTGAAATTTGTCATGAAGTGATGGATTTTGAATTGATATTAGTTTATTGTAATTCAATAAATAAATGTTTTCCTTAGCTAAAGATGGACTACACTCAAATATTTATGAACTGCTTATAACTATATAATGATGATGTTTATATACCATTTTGAGATAGCATTATCTGTATACAGTCAGACCTCATTTTCCCGGACCCCGCATATCCGGATAGCCTTCCGCACGGTAGTAGTATAACAAATCTTCTCCTTGTATTTCTATGCAAATCATGATTCCTTTAACCTGAAGACTTGCTTTCTGGATGATGTTTAACTGGAACCAAACCTTGAGGAAAAATGAGGTCTGACTGTAAATTCTTTAAAACGATTTGTAAATGATAAATAAATAACCGTGTTGCAGGGGTCGTGTGGTCACGAGGTGGAGCTGGATGTCAGTAGGAGGAGAATCAACTCCTACGAGACCACCATGCAACGTCTCACTCAAATCCTGCCAGCTGAGCAGGTGCCCTCTTTGCTGAACTCTGAAACAGGTGAGTTCTCAGATCGTTACTTCGTCAAATTTACACACCATATTTTCTCAAATAGACACCAGGTTGATCTTGAACTGTTTGAAAGAAATAGACGCTATCATTTATGATTAACCATTTCAAAAGCACCATATTTTAGTGTTTTTGTGTCTTGTTTTTCTTGCAATAGTTACAATGGATTCCACAAAATTTCGGTAATATTTTGTTAATTAATACCCACTGTCAAGGTAAATCTATTTATTGGTGGACAATTACCAGCAGATGTGAGAATCAGGTCCCTTCTTCTTGAAAGAATCCAAGGGTTAAGATATCCTAACTTTGATTCTGAGGTCTAGGATATGGGTCTTGTGTTATTCTCAAACATTATCCTTGCTCTAGGATATACTAATTTAGGATATATACTAAGATAGGTATTTTATCCAGTGAACAAGTGTCTACCTGTAAAAATCTACCTGCCCCAGGTAAATTCCATTAGAGCCAGGTAGCTTTACTGCTACCTGAGATTCAACTGATAATTCTCTTCAGTCAACACAGGATTACAATGTATAGTTGTGGTGTCATTGTCACCAGGTTTGTGATCAATATCTACCGTCTCCTGTTGAGTATATGTGACATCTGGCCTTAACCCTTTTGGTAATAAAATCTTCAGAAAATACAAATATTTTTTCAATAAATTTGGTATTTTATAATAAATTTTCACATATATTCTGAAATAAATTGTCAAATTTGTATATAGCTGTTTTTGATAAAAATTGGTAAATTTGAAAGGATAATTTTGAATTTTGTTAGAATGTTTCGGGTTAACAGAACCAGGTGTTTCAAACAGACAGGGTTGGTGTAGACAGTGGACAGTGAGTTGTAGTTTACATTGTGGGAGAGAGAACACTGCCTTGGTTTAACAGTCTTGGATATATTCAGTTGAAGTAAGATTTATATTGTTGTTATTGGATTATAGTTGATCCTTGAGAGCTAAATATAAGCTTAACTTCATTTATTTGGTTTATTGTGTGTATATAGTGTATGATACTGTTAAAAGGTTTTTCAATGCTTTCAGTCTTCTTTCTCATCTGAAAATGTGAATTAATGTGGAATTTAAAAAAAATTTGAGTTCCAAGTTAGAGTATTGAATTGTGAAATGTTGACAATTAGAAAATGTCTTTTATCTGTCATTGTTTGTTGTCCATGATCTAAATGAAATTACCTAAGCATGGCTATCCTGAAATGGTTGATATACTTCCTTGTGATGTTTTCACTTCCTTATATAGTGTTCCTGAAACATAAGTAATTTTGATAAGGAAAACTGGCTGTAACTTTAACACTGGCTATTGATAGGCATAGAGGTATAAACAAACTTCATTGAGTATTTCAGTGTGAACCCTTTGCTTGCAGAATTGATGTGACAAATCATGGGTCATTTGGAAAGAAAAAATCTGGCTTTGGCCAGGTGCTAACAATTAGAATACATGCAATATACCTGCATCATGAAGCATTCAAGAGTTAACTCTCCACCTAGTACACTGAATAGTGAGAAACCTTTCTGAATCATTTTGAAAAGGGAAAATCAAGCTTTGACCAGGTTAAATTTGAATATTTGAAATATACCTACATCATAAAGTAATCCATGTTACCTTAACAGAATTGATAAGTGAGAAACCATTCTGAAATCATTAGGTCATTTTAAAAGGGAATAGTCAGCTATATTTCAGTGTTAACAATCCAGTGCTTAAATTAACTAACATGATTAAGTACTTCAGAGTACCTTTACCTGCAGAATACCTGACAGTAAGAAGAGTAAACACAGGTAAACTCAGTAATACCTGTACTATACCTATGTTAACCTGCTGAATTCATTAGTGACAAAATTTTTCAGAAGTCATAGGTCATTATGAAAAGAAAAAATCAGATATTGGCCTGGTGCTAAAGATTCAAACACCTGAAATATATACCTGTATCAGTAGGTAATGGGTTAATCCTGGTCTGTATGAATAAATAACTTTCTACTAGCGTTGCCCAGTTATAGGCTTGGTGTAAGATTAGTTCTTATCAGACTTAATACCCTTTGATGTATGGTTAGTAGGTAAGCATTGCCTATCTAGGTGTGCCTGCTACAGTTGTTGTTGTCACATTCTGTCTTGACTGTCATGCACTGCAAATGGCTGCGATACTGCCGAAGCGGCGTTAAACAATAACTCACTCACTCACTCTTGTGTCCTGTGTCCTAGAAAGGTATTTCTAACATTGTTGTAACTTAGATAATTTTGTGATATTATGAGATTCATCTTCTGTCGCCCAGAAGTTACTGTTCCAAAACTCTACACATATCATTCCTGGGAACTTTTACCTGGAAAATTTTACTCTGAATACATGCCGTTGATTTATGTAAAGGAATCAAATTGCTTCTTAGATTGGTCCTGGAAGCCTCTCACAGGGCATCTTACAACTTGAACATGCTTTGGTCTTGAATTGAAGAAATTAGCTCGAGATATTCACCTTTTAGCCCATACTTTTGGTTTTAGCCAATCGGGTAGCAAGTTTGCTTTTGCACGTTCGAAGTCTATTCCTTGAGCAAACGGCTCAGGATTATAGGGGGAAAATGGCGGTTTAACTGACACTGACTGCACCGTTGCTCTCAGGGGTAAAAATGCAAGAGAAATTTCCAATCTTCCATTCTACTGTTGACAATAAAGATGACTTGCAGAGTTCGAATTCAGAAATTCGAAAATATCAGAATAAATTCTCGCAAAAATACAGCTAATTCCAACTATTTTTTGTAATTCCAGACCAAGGGTCTGTTCAGGGTTCTCCCAGCGAGATCCTCTCAGCGCGAGGTCTCCGTGTTCTAGAGTCAGAGAGGGTTATGCAGACGATGAGAGGCTTGACAGGGTCGCAGGGGTCAAGGTCGCGACCCCCGACCCAAAACGCTGAGCATCAACCGCCCTCAGATCTCAGCAATGTGGAAGATGAAACTATGCATCAGGTATGGATTTAAGTTTTTTGAAACTTTTTTCTTCAGATTTATTAAGTTTCGTATTCAATTATACAAATATACAAATACAAATATTGAATATGAAATAGCATATTCTAGAATAATCATCAAAAGGGCTTTTCAAACATTTTTGTTTTTTACAAATTGTCTTTGAAATTATTTCATTATCAGATTTGACAGCCTTGTTTATATGTTTGTTGATGTTCTGTGTAAAATGTGATGTGATCGATATTGAATTCAAATATTACCACTCCTTTCCGATGTCCATTTTATTTTAGCTGCATTTTTGTTCGATTATGGTTGATGATTTGTTTCTTTGTGTCAATACCAGATTAGTAAAAAGAGATTTTGACATCAGAATATAAAAGTTTACAGTCTTCAACTATGAGTAAGATCTCTGTCAGGAATGTGAGATACCGTGTAGTGTTATTAAATTTTGTTGCTCCAATTCAATTATCAGGGTTTTGATCTTCTAAGCCCTCTTATTGTAATAAGAAAAGTCAATATCAATGGTGCTTTAGACCATTTTACTGCCAAGAGATTTTAAAAAATCTGGGTGTATCTGAGGTTCATCATTCAAGTTTTGACCTATTCATTTATTCTAAATTCAAGAAAAATCCTTTATTTTTAACGTTACTCAAATTCAGAGTTTTGCCCAATTTCAACGAAAACTGGTGGTCCTTGACGGGGCTTTAGTTGAGCTACAAGTGAAGGTATACTTTATTATCTCCCCTGGGATTTGTTACCCCCTGGCGTTATAACTTCAACGTTTTTATGGTCACAGTTTCTGGTTTTGTTTCTTTTTACACATTTAACAATGAGGGTTTTCAATTAAAATGTACATCCAATGATCTTGGAGGTTTCTGCTTGATATCCACTGATTGAAGACAAATTCAATGCAACGGTTTTGATAACAAGTTTTATCAATTTGTTGGTAAAATCAGTATTTTTACTCTACAGATGTCTTGATCTTAATCACAGTCATATTGATTATGTGCAATTAAGTCTGGATCTTTAATAATTAGTGATATATTCTTTTAAAAAATTTTGGTTATTTTTCTAAAATATGATTTAAAAAAAGATGAGTTGGGATTTATTGTTTGGGATTATTAAGTTTCTGACAATGATGTTTTTGGGTAGATACAGACACACGTTATTATGATTTTGTTCAGCTTGCTTATAATTTCATAATTATCCATTGAAAAAGATTCTTCTTCTGTGTTTCATCAATATGGAGCCAAATGTTGACTTGCTGTTTGCAGAATAATTCATTTGACTCCATTGATTCTGTTAACAAAATTACATTCAAGATTTTGAAGTTGTGAGCAGTTGATTTGGTTTGACGGTTGTGGGCACGTTAACATTCTTTTCTTTATCCTTTTCCTTTGTTTGCATCTGGTTATGTTTACGTTTTTTTCATTATTGTCACATTGAATATAAAAACAAACGAGAAAAATCAGCCATTTAGTAAAAATTTCTATCATTATTTCCAGATTCAAGGAAGCAGAGTATTAAACCGCCCTCAAATTTCTACATCTGCTTCACGTGCCAAAGTCGGCCATCTTGAATCTAGTGATGCAGAGTCTGTGGTTGAGGAACATTGGAAGAAGATTGAGTCCAAGAAGCCCCGGCTGGACGCCAAGTCCGACCGTCCGGGAACATGGAAGAGCGTGGGTAAAGCCCTCCCTTCCACCTCAGCCAGCAGAACCACAGACAGCCAGGAGGAAATGATGATAGGTGTTACACTTCACTCCGAGAGTGATCACAGCCATTACCGCTCACAGAATGACACAGATTCCAACAGGTCAAGCCCTCAACTGCATCGAGCTACAACGGATAGCTCAGAATCGCAAGCTCCGCCTTTACCAAAGTCACTACCGCCATCTTTGCAACCTAAACTGGGTAGTTTCGCACAGAATTCCTACTATCAACCAAGCTCCGACAGTGCAGATGAATCGCAGAGGTTCGTCTCCACGAAGGTCATCCCGCCCGAGTCCACCCAGGTCGCTACCACGGTAACAAGGACCATATCGGTGGACAGTGTAGCCGACAGCGGGCAGGGAACTATGGGTACAGGATCCATGATGTCACGTGGGTCTGTTATCAGAGACCGTATTGCACAGCTCGAGAAACAACTACAGGTGGGTTTTGAGGAGGTTTTATCATTGTTCATCTATTCATTCACTTTGTACAAAATTATGTTTACTTTTCCTTTTTCGCAAAATTAATTTTGGGAAGTTCATAAGGATTTTTTTATTTGATAACATATTGCTTTACTGAGTCTTTCTTGGTAATTCAGATTAAAAGATTATTTTTTCTGATGTTTGAAATAGATTGTTTTGTAGTTTGTATACAGATTTACACGTTCCATTTTTCCCAAAATTAATGTTAGGAAATGCATCAGGATTTCATCCTTTGGTGTTTCATGTTTACTAATGGAATTGTTTTGAGTTTAAGATAAAGAATTGATTCTTAAGTTTACAAAATATTTCATAATTTCTTGTTGCAGTCGAAGAGTTCCGGAGCTGAGAGTAGGACGGACGAGGAAGATAGTGTGTTTTCCTGGAAGCAAAAGGTGAGTATCTTCATCATTACATATAAAACTCTTATATTGTTCACTCGGTGGTGTTCCGAGGTGGTCACAAGGTACTTTGATTATTTCTTTCCGTATTCGACCTTTTGAAAAAGTAAAATTATCTCACATACGGTAACTGAAGGAGACCAAACTCCATGGGTGCGTAAACTTCCTAAGAATGACCTCTGAACAACAACAAAATAATTAAATAAAAAAAAAAGATTATCAAAGAATCAATGAAACACACAAGCACTCTTGGACATGAACATGATTTTTATATTCAAAGCAAATAATTTTTAAAAAATGATTAATTACAAAATTGATTTATTTGCCTTTTTCAGGCCCTTCAACCACCGAAGAACATTGAAATTGTTGAAAAGGAGAACAAAATGTCGAAAGAAGAAGTATGTATATATTGATAATAGTTATAAAATGCATCATCATCTGTATATACACAGAGAGTTCTACTAAATTGATTGACACCTACGTGTGAACATTTTTTTAAAGATCTTTATTATTATAGTTCCTTAGTATTGGTATTGTATAAAATAAGAACCCCCTTACACCCAGTTAAGTGGTAACTTTTTGCCAAGGGTGAGCATTTGAGGTTTTGCCAATTGACAAAATGAAAAAATGAAAAATTTTGAGCTGGTTTATTTTCAAGCTATTACTCATTTAGGATGAATTTAATAATTCCTTTTATGAAATTTATTCAATGTACTGTTCATGTGCTGTTCTAAACTATAAATGCTATAAAAGCTAAAAGGATTTAAGTCTGGTTATTGATAGTATGGGTTTGACAATTGCTTTATGGAATATGTTCCATGCATTTATCCATATATATTTGAAGTGTGACAGCTGTTTGCTTGCTGTATATACTGTTTTGGCATTGATTATTGTGCTGCTCATATCTGAATAATCTTCAGTGAAGTGTGCTGGCTCACTATATACCATGTTTACCATAAACACAAGTAAATACAGAGACTGCCAATATATATTAGCTTTTGTGACTGAATATTAGCTTTTGTGACTGAATAGTAGCTTTTGTGACTGAACAGTAGCTTTTGTGACTGAACAGTAGCTTTTGTGACTGAATATTAGCTTTTGTGACTGAATAGTAGCTTTTGTGACTGAACAGTAGCTTTTGTGACTGAACATAAGCTTTTGTGACTGAATATTAGCTTTTGTGACTGAATATTAGCTTTTGTGACTGAACAGTAGCTTTTGTGACTGAACATTAGCTTTTGTGACTGAACATTAGCTTTTGTGACTGAACATTAGCTTTTGTGACTGAACAGTAGTTTTTGTGACTGAACATTAGCTTTTGTGACTGAATATTAGCTTTTGTGACTGAACAGTAGCTTTTGTGACTGAACATTAGCTTTTGTGACTGAACAGTAGCTTTTGTGACTGAATATTAGCTTTTGTGACTGAACAGTAGCTTTTGTGACTGAACAGTAGCTTTTGTGACTGAACAGTAGCTTTTGTGACTGAATATTAGCTTTTGTGACTGAACAGTAGCTTTTGTGACTGAACAGTAGCTTTTGTGACTGAACAGTAGCTTTTGTGACTGAATATTAGCTTTTGTGACTGAACAGTAGCTTTTGTGACTGAACAGTAGCTTTTGTGACTGAATATTAGCTTTTGTGACTGAACATTAGCTTTTGTGCCTGAATATTAGCTGTAAATGACCTCAAGTAATCTAAAACCTAGAAGAAGAAATTGAAAATTGAATAGAACAAAATAAATGATTATGTACAGTACAGAATATTATCTTATAGACTGATTACTATTCATCATTATGTAAAATTGCCTCAATAACTGATCTCCTGCACATCTAGAACCTAGAAGAAATTGACGCAAGTATTAAATGATTACTGGTGCTTATATTACCACGTGTATATGAAACTTCACTTTGTGACTGAGGCTAAGCCTCCATGAGCCTCAGCCCCTGTTCTGAGCGTGTGTTGTGTGTTTAGCAGCCCCCTCCGGCCACGCGCCGGCGGCAGAGGGTAAGTGACGGCAAAGTGTGGCGCACGACACTTCAGTTTCAGTTCCAGCCCAACACCAAAGGTTCGGGGTATTTTATTTTGTTTTCCATTCGGGGTGGAATGCGGAAGCACCAGCTGGATGCGGGTGTGGCTAGTTAGAGCAGCAGGCTTGCTTCTACTTCTATACCAGATACCAGCAGGTCTAGTCACGCTTTGGGGGTAGCCATTAGCCACTTTTGTGAACATTTTTAAATGCAATTTTTTACCTTATATTTAATTAATTAGGTGTACAAAATATCAAGAAGAAAGACAAGTCGTAAGCAGATTTTTAATTCTTATAGAACACTTAACAGGAAATTAATCTTTATCATTAACAAATATGAACATTTCACTTGAATATCATATTTAATAGAATATTGATAATCTAAAAATGCAAAATTTCACCCCAATCTCTCTATTCTTTCACTTCTAACTCACTCAGCAGTATAGCTTTAATAAATCAAATTAGACACTCATTTATAAAGATACAGTTCCAAAAGAATTGGTACATTTTAAAGAGTTCTTTTGAAGAAAACTCCAGACACTGACTAGACCCCCTCCTACCAGCGGCGATAATGAACGCAACTAGGATGCTCGTAATTATTGTTATCGTCAGGATATTTGGTGGCACGATCAAGTGAATTTGTTTACAGTCGTATTCAATATTATTTCTTTAATTTATTATGTCACATGGTGTTGGCAAATATTTTATTTACATCTCACTTATAATTTAAGAATGGAATTGTTGCATGATTGGAAGGTTTGGTGGTATAGTTTATATTTTTGGTGTAAATTCTTATATTAAATGAATGTTTCTATGTGTGAGTCTTTTTCACACATAGATAAAATGTTTTACAGATTTTGTGATGAGAATGTCATATATATATATATATGACATGGTACAGGTTTAATAAACCTAGAGGAATATTAGTTCACTTAATGTATTATTAGACTAACCAACACAGGCATACGAGCTTTGAAGCTCAATTTGATTTCAACAAAACTTTAATTTTCACTTTCAACTGTATTTCAATATGAATATTAGTTCTGAAATCAAACTTTGCTTCAATAAATATGCTTTTATGCACGCTTAGACCTATATCATAACAGGAAAAAAGAATATATATTCACCTAGTAAAATTTAACATTAGTTACACATATATATATCATTTAATAAGCAATTCAAACAGAAAAGTGCATATAAAATGCATACCAAATTTAAAATATTTTTGGGATTATTCCTATGTTTTACCAAAGAACAAAATTATGTTCCATTTTCACCTGTAACTATTAAGTGATGAGGTAACTGGCACCAGTTTTAAATTTGTATTGTCATATATAAAGTTGAATTTTATTTTTTTTAAAGTTTTTGGTCTAAAACAATGAAAATAAATAAATATAAATTGATTTAAGAGTATAATATTGAACCAAATCAATTAAACATTCATGATTGATTTATTCACATTTAAAGCTTGAACATTTTCTTTAGAATAAAACAAATAATGAATTCATAGGAAGTATTTCAGAAACAAGATATTATATAAGAACGGTTCTTACCAAACTGTATCATCGAATATATATTTGTTAGTATCAATGCATGATGTAATGAATAAAAGAATTACATGTTAGTGGTCGATTTATTAACAACAGATGTTGGAGTGAGTTTGGTGTTGTTTTCAGATCAATAAGTTAGAGAGAGAGTTAGAAGAGAAGAGGAGACATATAGAAACTTTTGAAGCATGGATAAATACATCGGAGGAGTTGCTCAGAAATCAGGTGAGTTGTTTTAAAAAGAACCCCTTTACCCGCAGGCTCTATAATATATAGGAACACTTATCTTACCAATAAATCAATCCTGAATTCTTCCCCATGTTAACGAGTTGTGATACCTGTAAACTGACTCCTCAGAATGGAAAGTTGATGACGGGAATGCCTCTTAAATTGTTTTGTATATACAAAAACAGTCAACCCGCGATAATCCGGCCACCGATAATCCGAATCTCGCAGTTTCCGAACGGTAGGAAGATGTAACCAAACTAATATCTTTAGTAGTCCTCAGTACTCAGTAATCCGAACATTTCATTATCCGAACGTTTTTGATGAAAAACTTAAGCGTTCGGATTATTGAGGTCTGACTGTATTTAGATGATGATATGAGCATACAATGTGCATGGATATATGTGCTATATGTATGGACTATTGTTATTATTAATACTCTATAAAGTATTCAAGATTAATGGCGGGTGGAATAGTGCAGTGGTTAACGTGTTCGGCTTCGAATCAAGAGGTCCGGGTTTGAATCCCACAGATTCTGCAACGTTGTCTGCTGTAGAGAACTGTTCTACATGCAGAAAGGTTTGAGTGTAATGCTATACTGAATTTCAGCGTAGTACAACCTATGGTTGGCTAGTTTCAGTCACATTGCTTAACCACAATGACTTTCTCCCTGCAATAATTCAAGCAGCCGTGATATGAGTTTTGCAAATAGTGTTGGAAGCAGTGTTTAACCCTATATCCCCTCACCACACTTCACCTCATTGATCAACCTTGTTTTTCAGAACAAGTGTAGTGATAGGGATATTATACAGAACTTACAAACAGAACTAGTCAACTTGAGGTCTGAACTTCACAACTCCACATACAGACGAGAGAATATACTAGAGGACCCAGCCGCCCTCAAAACAGAACTTGATAAACGTGATCGTGAAATCACAGCAAAGGTAAGTAAATTTTTGGCATTTTGATAGTGTTTTTGGAATAATCAATTTCCATTAATTTTGTCCGGTTCTCATGGGAGTTAAAAATATTTAATAAGCATTGATGTTGATTCTGATAATACAAATCCAGTTGAACCAAGTTCATGTCACCTTCAACTCTTTAAACCAAGTTACAAAAGTGTGGACCTGAATACATGTTTTTAGAAATTTGTCCAAGTTTGTTGAATCTGACAAGAGAAGAGAATAGCTAGACAAGTTATGATATTTCAACACTTTAAACTCAAATCAATATTTATCACTATTCTTGGAATTTTTTTTTTACGGGTTCCTGTTTTCTAAAGAAACCTTTCACCTAAGATTGACAAAAAAAAATCTTTTGATGGGCTAGAATTTAAATGATCAGTTATAAGTGCTCGTCTTGTTCATGAAGTCAATAAAAGCATTCCAACACAGCTCACATTACATTGCTCAAATGCCTTCCTTACACGCAACATAATACTAAGCAAACCAACAAATGAATTTATGGCTGATCATTATTTGTTTAGGACAGTGCAGTAGTTTGTGCATTTGGCTCTGGAATCGAGACGTCTGAGGTTCAAATCCTGCTTGCGGCTTGTCAAATCTTCTGTAGAGAACTGTTCTATTAAACCCAAATCATCTGGTCTCGCTTGAATAAAAATTTGATTTAAAAACTTTTGTCGACATTTTCAGACAAACGAGATCGAGTCGCTATCAGCACAGCTGCGTCAGTGGCAGAGCGAGTGTGAGAAGACGGAGGATATGAGGAGGAATGCTCTCGACAGTTTGAGATGTCTGGAGATCGAGATCACTGATCTACAGGACGCAGAGATACAACTCCGAGATCTGAAGGACGAATGTAGCACACTTAGAGGACAGGTAATTATCTTGATTGTGTCTTGTTAATATTGGGCGAAAAACAAAATTATTTTGTTGTTTTACGGAATTTCCTCTTGTTATTTTGACAAATTTGGAAATCAAAATGCTGCTCTGAATCGCCTCCAATTAAAGATGTTACCGACAAACTTTGTGAAAAAGTGAACAATTATGATCATCTTATACAAATCTGCCTGTTTTCTTACCTGATCATTTTACCAAGAATAATAACTTTATGGTTTCTAACTTCTTTAGTGTAGTATATATTCATCCTCATTTGAACCAACAATATGTCAGTCCATATGCCATGTACTGATAATTATGTATCTAACATTTGGTAATATAGAGATTCTTTGACTTTGTGCTTGGTTGTCTTTACTAACATCGCTAGCTGCTGTAGAACTTTCCCTCAACTAACCCTCAACCTCTTTTATCTATCCACGTATCTCAGTTGAATCGACTAAACCGTGTGTGTAGTGACTACAAGCTAGTGTTGGCGGAGAAGGACGATCTCGATGATGAGATTGAGAGTTTGAGGTATCGACTCAGAGATCTTGGCGCTAAAGAAGCCGAGAATTCTGCCCTGGAGGGTCAGCTGGAGGGTGCTTCCAAACTTCTCAGTGATAGGGTAAAGATGGACGCTCTCGTTGAGGATGTTGTGTGCACTGATGACGGTTTTGCACTTCGTCTTTTGTTGATATTTCGTCTATCTTGCTTCTTTCTCAGTCACAGGGTAAAGTTTGATTGTCATTGATGGATGTTGTGTGCACAATTTGGGGATTTGCATTTTATTTGTTGATATTTCATCTATCTTGCTTCTTTCTCTGTTACATGGTAAAGTTTGACTATCATTGATGGATGTTGTGTGCACATGGATTAGGGATTTGCACTTCCATTTGTTGATATTTCATCTATCCTTGCTTCTTTCTAAGCCATACTCGCCGCTAATGGCTGTGATACTGGCCATGTGGCGTTAAGCAGTAACTCACTCACTCACTATCTCAGTGATAGGGTAAAGATGGACGCTCTCGTTGAGGATGTGTGCACGGATAATTATAAGGGATTTGCACTTCCATTTGTTGATATTTCATCCATCCTTGCTTCTTTCTCAGTGACAGGGTAAATATAGACACTATATTTTAGGATGATTTATGCAGGTTTTACACTGTCTTTTGTTTTGTTTTTATTTCATCAATCCATACTTGTTTCTCAGTGATTTGGTTAAGATGATTCTTTTGTCACTAGATTGTTGTCTGCATGGATTAGGGGTTCTGCTCTGTCTTACTGAAATTTAATCAATCTTTGTTTCTTTCTCGGTGATAGGGTAAGGATGGATGTACTATTTGATGAATGTTGTGTTCACGGATTAGGGGGTTTGCACGTCTTTTGTTGATATTTCCTCTCTCACTTGCTTCTTTTCTCAGTGACTTGGTAAAGATGGACGCTTTTGTCATTTGATGTTGTCTGCATGGTTAAGGAGTTTTGCACTCTTTTGGAGTTTCAATTCATCAATCCTTGCTTTTTGTCTCAGTGATGAGAAATGATGGAACGCACATGTACAGATTTATGCTGCTGTGGTTGTTGTTTTTGTTTTCGTTGTCACAGTAATTATTGTCATCTTTTGTTGTTTCTTATTTCATGTTTCAAATTGGATGTTGTTTTGTGCAGTTTAATGATACATGAAGTTAAAGTCAAATCATCTGAAATTCACGTCGGTTTGAAAATATTGTTCAATTTGACAAATAGTCAAACAAGTGATAGGAAGAAATTTCTGCAGTAAGATATTGGACTGTACATTGACCAATCGGAAAACAAGAAAGTAAATGTCAACCTCTTGCCTGTCAGATGGAACGAGTCGAACAACTGAAACAGGAGCTAGTCCACCTACAAGACAAGATGTCCGACATTGAAGCCAAGAACGGTCAACTGAAGCATATGCAGGACGATTATAATGCAATCAGATCACGGGCAAGTTCATCTTTGGATTGTTGCTACATCGATTCTTTCGTGTCATATTAATTTAGGAGAGGAATTCAGGAACATGATGGTTAAAACTCAACTAATTCTTTATTCTTGCAGCTATATTGTTGTGTCTCACCTCTCTTCTTAATCTTATTAACAGCCAAGCTATTTGTATTTTCAAAAGCCTCTCTCTTGCTATAACTCAAAGCTAATTCAAGTCATAACTCTGTAGAAATCTTGCTGTGTGTAGACTACTCCATGTTTAATACTGTCTCATTAACAATTAGTCTAATTCTGCATTCATTGTTAACAACTTAACAAGCCAGATGGAAATGTGTGAACTGACTAATAAAGAGTGTATTTAGATGTATGTTTTATTAAGTGGTATGCATGACATGACTGATTGTTATCTCCCCTTGCAGTATGAGGAAATGGAGAAACTGAAGAACAAGGCAATGATGTCGATGTCACCACTCAAGGCTCAGGTTGCCAGGCTCAGCAAGAAATGTCGGGAAAAGGTAAGTGCCTTACATTCAGAGTATCTGTTTTCTGATGTTCTGCTTCATTAGCGATTAATGTGGGTCATCTGTAAGCAGTCGACAATCCATAATAAATCAGTGCACATAGTGCCAGTAAGGGGTACAAGAGATCTTGTGAAATACTGATGTGATTTTTTACAGAAAAAGGAGCCTCAGGTCAATGAGCATCGGAAATTCTGGATATTAATTTCTGTTTGAATTTCTAAAAATAGTGATATTTTATGTTGGATATCCTCTGTTATCTTCTCTCAGGATGAGCTGATTGGTCGACTGTCGGAGGCGTTGAGGAGCTGTCAGTCCGCAGAGAACCTCTCCTCTCTACTGGAGGAGCTGCAACAGTTTGAGGAGGAGCACGAGAGTGAGGAGTATTACCGATCCACGTCTCCCTACACTCAGGTCACCAGGGTGAGTTGCGTTGTATGTTGATATTAACTCTCTTACTCTATTGTCCGCAAGACTTGAACATTGGAAATTCATGTTGTGCATTTTTCACCTGGCAGCCATGATGCAGGTCCAGTTTAAGCTTTGTTCTGTCCTTATAATGCCGAGTGTCAAGCAAGGAAACAACAATTCCCATCTTTTAACATTTTGGTACATGTGAAACGACTTGGAATTGAAGCCCGGTCTTGTCAAGTGATGAGTGAACACTCTACCAGCTAAGCTACATCCCAGAGTAGTGAGAAGGACACACCCATTAGCTGAAAGATAACCTTTAATTATTTAGCTGATGTCACTTTCACGAAGAAAACATTGCCTTTGCGCAATTTCTCAAATATTGAATGTCACTGTCATTGGCTCGTGTACAAACAATGACAAAATGAAATATTATATATGAATTTTGTTGTCTTTGATGTCACAAATCAGTTAAAACCAACTTACTCATAAGGCAATCTCTATCGAAGACATCAAGTGTTCAGAAAAGTTTTGACTGCATTAGACTCAGTGTAAGAGAAAGACAGTATGAAGTATTTTTGCTCTCATCAAGATGGTTAGAAGACACAATGACTGAAACCTTTTTTTTGCAATCAAAACTAAACTTAGGAAATTTTATCGGATGACCTTGTAAGTGTTTTTTTACATGACTTAAAGCTTACCCACTTCATTCATCCTTCCACCATCTTACTATCAGGCCGGAAGTCCAAGGATTGATGTGAACAGCTTCCTCCGGAACCAAAGGAACTCGAGCAGAAGATCCTCCTCCTCATCGCTATCAGACGGGAGAGACTCCATCAGCGACACAGACCATAGCAACAGCCTGGAGATCCCCTACAAGAAGAGACCAAAGTCAGCAGACCATCTCGAACGAAGATCACCTTTCCAAGGAATCCTAAAACGCTCAATCAACGCCAACAACTTGAGTCCACGAGGCAGTGACGGCCATGCTAACACTCTGAGAGAGAAGTACGGCAACCTGCCTGATGCGACTCACTTTGTGGCCATCACAGATCACATTCCAGAAGCAGTCTCCAGTAGTGGACGACTTAGCCTTGAACTCCGGCTACAAGAAGGAGACAAGGTCAAGGTCACAGGTAAGGCGCTAATCAGAAAATACATTGTAATTGTGCTCAAAATGGAAAAATCTTGATTTGAAATATTTTCTTCACATTCAATAATTCATTGAGGTATTTTTTTTCGCCTTTACAAGGTTTCTCTACTTCTTGTGTCTCTTATGTTTATCATGCGCAAAATTATGTTTACAATACGGTAAAAAATACCATCATATAGCTTTTCTTGAATTAATGAATTAATGATTTTCAAAACATTCTGATTTTTCAATTTACAGCAATCACATTTTAACCAAGGGAATAACTTTTGACTGACCACTGGCCACAACCTAAAGATAATGCGGCCATTTTGAACTGTTTCCTAAAGATAGGCTATATATCTCTGACAATATCCCAGAATCCTTACACTAATCATGATTCTGTATGCTGCAGGTCCTCTGGATGAGAACGGTTACTACGAAGCTGAATGTAACGGTCAGTTAGGTCTGGTGCCAGCCACTTGTCTTCAACCTGCGGGTTCAAGTCTGAACGGACATCACCCAACACCAAAGGAGAGAAGACTGAAACATCTGAAGGTAATAACAAACATATTAGAGGTTGTTTACTTTGAATTAGTTGCTGATAGTTCAACAACAGCTTTATAGTTAGAGGAATTGATGTTATTTCAAAGTATGCGAATATGCAAATAAAATGATATCAAAAGCATAACATATGCAACTAAAGAGGTATGATAACCCCACACCCTTGATGAAGACAGCTCCAAAAATGAAGATCCATTTCTTATACTTGTTTCAAGGATTATCATGTTCTCTGGTCAAGCAACCTATGTAAGTTAGTGTTTCACACAAGTGTTACAATTTGGTAACTTTTACATTGTAATACAGTGTAACAACTCTGGGGATTCTCTAGTTCTGCAGGTTCCATCTTTATTTAAGAGTCATAGTGTTATAGGCTTTCTTCCTGCACCAGCCATTAGTCACAGTGTTATGATGTTATCTACTGTGAATGTGGCAACCCCACACCGTCTCACTTCACCAATTCCCCTTATTACAGAACCGATCACCCCAGCAGGACAACAGCCCAGAGAGAGTGACGGAGATGTACCAACAACTCCAGTCACCCAGACTCTCCCCCAGACATGGTCAGTGGCATAGGTTCAAATTGTACCTTTACATCTTTAGACAGAGAAGCATTCATTGTGTCTTCTTTTCCAAACATCAAACATTGTGTCTTCCTTGTGCTAACATATAATTGACAAAACCACAAGACCAGTGGTTGTTTTCAAATAATGGTTACTTCTGCACACCTGAATCAAATCATGCTTATAAGTCAATTCAATTTACACTCAATCGCCTCTGTTATTGGTTTAGAGGACTGGTGGGTAACATTGTATTACACTGTGTTGAGTCTGATATTCTAACCTCCTGACTCTCTGTCTCCACAGTGAGTAGTTCAGCCGGCAGTCACCACCCCAGTCCGACACCCCGACACCTGCTGTCATCATCCTCCACACAGACAGGTGTCCAGCACAGACCACCCACCTACAGGTCAACACCTAGGAGTGGTCAGTATCCCTTCTTCGGTCATCATTTATAAAATCAAGTGTTGAAAATTATGGAATAGATTACTCACATACAGTTACCCAAATCGGAATTGAAAAATGTCAAGGATACAGTTTTCAGAATATTCAAATTGGACAGAAATCAAATGTTCCTCAGTTCACCAAATCACTACACTAATTCTTATGTATGATTTTTGTCTTTGTGCACTTTATTCCTAAACATAGGACTGAATTCCTGTTGTACCAATGTGTGTTTGAGTACACAAGTATCCATACACCCTTCGGCTTCACTGACCAGAGTTATCCTCCCTTTATTCAGGTCCCCCAGATCCCCCCAGAAAGTTCCATGTGGTGAGACTTGTTGGAGAATCAGGAATCTTGTTGTCATGGATACCACCTCAGCTGGACGAACTCGGCAACAGTCATAATTCACATGTTGTCGGATATAAGGTGAGTTGAGCTTTTTCTCTTTGCCATTGTTTTTAAATTGGTTCCAAAAGTGAAGCTACGTGGTGAATTTAAAAATGTATTTCTTTTCTGTTTTCGTTTAATACCTCTTCCGCATGAAATCTTGAGTTAAAACTTTACATCATTTCAGAGTATTTTTTCTTTCTACAGTATTATATACTCACATAGTTCAGTGGGTGGTAAGTTCATTTTTGGAACAAGATGTCAGGAGTTTGAATTCCTCTGTGCAATTTGTTCTATGTTCAGTAAGGTTTTGGCACAATGCTACATTGAAAAGCAATGTATTACCACCAATGTTTCCTAGTTCCGACATTTACAGGTTTTACTGCACACACAACCAACTTGGTGCTGCAGGCTTTCCTATTGCAATAAATTTAGCTTTCAGTTAATTTCATTAAAATACTCTTGAAAGCGGCATTCAATCCAAAATCATCCCACCTATCAAGTACATACAAAACCATATTTACATTATTTCTGATTCCCTCCCAGATCTACGTGAACGGACGGATCAGCCAAGAACCGTCCAGTCCGCACCTGGCTAAGTCTGTGGTGGAGAACATTGACCAGGATCAGCAGCAACACTTTGCCATCCAGACAGTGTCCAGCACCGGTCAGATGTCCAGTGTGGTGGACACTGTGTACAAGCCGGCTGACCTCCCTCAGTGGGGCAGCGAGAGTGAACCAGACTCAGATCCTGATCTGTCGGCCATCTTGTCTAGCAGACATTATGATCCCGACCAGAAGAAAATGGTGAGTTGCTTTACAGTTAATTGATGATATAGGTGAGGATCGATGGTTGATGGTAATGATGATGAATTTTTTAATTGCCATCTTACTCATTGTCATGTAACTGTATTTCTTTATCATTGGTGATTATTATTCCTCGAGGACTATTCACAGTAAACAGTTCATATTGTGGAATATCTCTGGACTGCAACAATGGAAGCAATGTCCGATCCTGTAGAAGATGTAATAGAGATGCACTGTATATATAACTAAGTACATTGTGTCTCTGTTTCCAGTACCTGGGTGTGTACGACTACAACCCCCGGCACCACTCCCCCCACAACTACACCGGGTATGAGCTGTCCTTCCAAGCAGGCGACGTCATCGAGGTGTTCGGCAATCTCAGAGCTGACGGATTCTACCACGGGGAGGTGAGATCCAATAGCTCTTCCTCCTGCCAGCAAATTGTACCATATGTATGGGATAAAGAACGACTTGTTGACTTCATAAAGAAGGCATATTTTTGAGAGACAAATGCTCAAGGACTCGTGTGCATTTCTTGAGTGATTACAACATCAAGATTTCTGGTCTGGGATAATGAGTTGACAAGATCCTTCACAAGAGAATCATTATGCTTGAATAATATTCACTGACATATGTTATTTGGTATATTGATATATTGAAGTGATTGTAAATTAGAAAGTCACTCCAGAACAATAGAGTGACAGTAACCTTATACTGATTGTATAAATCAAGAAGAATATAGGAATAAAACAACATGAATAGAATATTGTGAGAAATTTGTATGCTCTCAATGTGGTTTTATGGCCATTTTCAGATTGATGGTAAAAGGGGTTTAGTTCCATCCAGCTTTATTGAGGAAGTGCCCAGTCCAGTTCAGGTAACTATACACATGCAGTTTGATGTAAAAAATATCTGCTGTAAGTGATGTAACATGTGCTCTGACCCGTTGCTAAAGAATATTTAGGAGACTTAAGAGAAATCGATGTCAATCATTGTGGTCGTACATGTTTTTGGAACATGTGTAAATCAGCAGATATGTTTACTACAAACACCACTGCTTTGTTATATGACTGGCTTTGAAAGTGCACATCGCTTATGATTAACAGTTATTGGTATGTGTGATGGCGAGAGGGGCTCTTTTCATATTCCATGGGGCATTTCCTTTTTCCAGAATTCCCCCTACTCCCCTTTGAAAAGTTTTACATGAAAATGTTTTAGACATTGAGTGATCAATAATGAATTCTATATATATGTATATATGTCTATCTAATATATACACAATTAACATCTCTCTCTCTCTATTTGACAGGCATCATCAGGATCTGTATCAAGTCTACACACTCCTAAACCTTCCAGATCTGTATCAAGTCTACACACTCCTAAACCTTCCAGATCTGCAGTAAACTCCTTGAGACCATCTCCCAGATCATAGCACCGATATCTGTCAATCTTCAAGTCAGAACTCCTACCAAAGGCAGCTTATATGGTTCTTCCATTTCTTGTTAGATATGACACATTTCCATAAAGATTGTTCAATTTCCTTTCAAAATTGAATGTGATTTTTCTGCCTTGTACTCTTAGCGGGGAAATTATGCGGGTCAGACAGAAAATTTACATTTGATAACATGAAAATAATTTTCTAGTGTAATGATTTTCTCATTGAAATATGGAGAATGACATTGGGGAGATAAGAGATCGAGTACTTGCGTTATTTAGACGAGAACACCTTTAGCGGGAAACTAAGCGGGTTGGTCAAGATAACCATGTATTTGGTCTTAATTCTTTACCAACAGCGGGTATCTGAGGAAATTATTACGTTAAATATGATGACAAAATGCAAAGCTAAACAAATTTCTGGAAAAGTTATTCAATTCTATTTAATTTCAAGTAAAATGACATTTTCAAGCATCTGTGATAAAACTTTTTGTGGTTACGTTACTAAGATCTGTGAATTCTCTGATTTCTGGTCATTAGTTTACAAGGATCTCTCTCATGATTTTGTCTGTGAACTTGTTGCTATGGTTTCATGGATAACAAGTATATGTGAAAGCTATGATTTCTTCTGTGAATGCAATGGTTTCATGATCTGTTAATTAAAATCTGTGAACACTATTGCTTCATGGCCAACAAAAATCTGAAATGGTTTCAAGGTCAGTGTTTGTATAAAACTTAACGCTATGGTCTCATGGTCGATGTTTAAACAAATCTGAACTTACATGGTTTCAAGGTCGATGTTCAGAAAAATCTTAACGCTATGGTCGATGTTTAAAAAATCTTAACTGCATTGTTCAATTGTCGATGTTAATCAAATCTGTGAAAGATTTTTGTATTATGGCTACCAAGGATCTGTGACTAGTGTATGGTGATCTTCAAGACATTTTACGCGCATTGCCGGGAACAATGAGCGAAATACGTGCATCTGACAGCTTCAAAACGACGAGCGTCATATGTCAGGAATTAGGTGAGATCCTGGCACTTGTATTAATTTTAAGTGCTAGTTTGTCATTCAGTTGTTGTAAACCATATTTTGAGATCTTCCATCCGTTTTTGCAGGAACACTGTGCACTCTTATCAAGTTCTGTACAAAGAATAGTTGTTTGTATGCAACATCTAATCATTGTGCCAAATATGATTTCATATATGTCTCTTACTGTTAGAACAGGAGACAGTTGATTTTCCCGATAGACGTTTAAATTTGTTTGAAGTTCAGACCTCATTATTGTGAATATTCACTGATATTATCCATGAATGAGATTATAAATCATGATTAAAATTATTTTTCTTGACCTACTAATCATTCTGTATCAAAACTCACATTTGTTATTTTCACACTGTGAATATCAAGCTATTTATTGAATTGAATTCCACATGTTTGTTGCATTATGTATAGATACTAAAATATACTTTGTTTTGTTTGTATTTTCAAATATCATGGACCATTAAATATTAAAAATATACATTCGGATTCATTAACTCAATTACAAATGGCTTGAGTATATAAATTGTGTACTTAACTTTTATGTTTTCCATCAATGAAATATACTGTTTTTGTTTATGAATTTATGATTAGTATAAAGCATATATTCAAACATGGCATGCATTTTGTTTGCAACGAAAAACATGGATTACATGGAAAGAAAACTTTCACTATTTATGACAAAATAATATATATAATTTTTTTTTAAACATAAAGGGAATGTTAGAGTTGTCCCAAAAATCTTAAATATATCGTAAAAATATTTGTAAATATCACCGAGAGATATGTAATATACGCTTCCAATAACAGAAGAGTTGAATTTGGAGTCTTGCGGCTTCTTCCAATATTATGAACCATTGCCATGCTTGATTGTTTCACCAGAGTTGGGTGAAGTTTGATACTTTGTAATAATTGTTGTGTATATTGATTTGTATCATATGTTGTTGTTGATGAAATGCATTAACCTATGCAAAGTAACTAGAAACTATGTACTTATTTTTATTACTGTGATGCTACAATTACGAAAAATATAAAAAATGTAAACATTGAAAATAGTTTGTTTTTATTTTCATCCTCACTTAGTATTGTCCCTGCATGACATCTTGAACTAAAACATAAATTGTTTTTCAAATGACTTTTTGGTTGAAACATAAATGGAGAGGATACTATTGTTTGCGGTTGCTTTAAAGGCATTCTATAACTTTTGAAACAGTCAGGGTGTTATAGTGATCAGTAACTTTCCTACACAAGGCATAACTTGCATCTGTCTCCATCACTGGCTTAATCAGGCCTTGTCACATTTCCTTAACTTTTCTGTGCTAGGAAATCAGAGCCCACAATGCAGTTCAGATGCAGCGTTCCACTATGTAAGCCTAGAAAACCAAAGGAAACGGGGCATGGCTTTTTTTAGCCAGTGATGGACACTGGCATGATTTATTCCTTGCATAGGGAATTTGAGTGATCAGCAGAAAAAGAGATTTCTCTCCTTTGTTCACTTTGGCTAATTGTCCCCCTTCGGCCGCGAAGGGCGGAGCGGGGGACATAGTATTCAGCTCCGTACGTCCGTACGTAGGTACGTCTGTCCCGCTTCTTGTTAGCGCGATATCTAATGAACCGCTCAACCTAGAATCTTCAATTTGGTACCAGTCTTCATCTGGGGAATACGCAGACGTGAAAAGCTTTTGGTGACCTTGACGTCATTTTCAAGGTCACGGCGAGACTTTGATCAGTTTTGAAAATGTTGTTAGCGCGATATCTAATGAACTGCTCAACCTAGAATCTTCAAACTTGGTACCAATCTTCATCTGGGGAATACGCAGACCTGAAAAGTTTTCGGTGACCTTGACCTCATTTTCAAGGTCACGGCGAGACTTTGACCAGTTTTGAAAATGTTGTTAGCGCGATATCTCATGAACCCTTCGACCTAGAGTCTTCAAACTTGGTACCAGTCTTCATCTGGGGAATACGTAGACCTGAAAAGTTTTCGGTGACCTTGACCTCATTTTCAAGGTCCGGGGAGACTTTGACCAGTTTTGAAAATGTTGTTACCCGGTAGTGCGATTCCTCATGAACCGCTATTGGTTTTAAATTTAGTATCAGTCTTCATTTGGGGAATATCCAGATACCAGTCGATTTGGTTGACCTTGAAATTATTTTCAAGGTCACTACAAGACTGATTGTCAAATGTTGTTAGCACGATATCTCATGAACTGCTGTACCTAGAGTCTTCAAATTTGGTACCTGTCTTCATTTGGGGGATACGCAAACACCATTCGATTTGGGTGACCTTGATCCCGTTTTCAAGGTCACTACAAGACTTTGACCATTTTAAAATTTGAGCCCGATATAACAATAATTGAATCAAACATGTAAATGTCACTACTCGGTACAAGCTGTGTGTCCATTCTTTTAGCTCATTTCTTAATTGCGGCGGGGTACATGGTCACGTTTGTGACAAATACTTGTTAACTATCCAATTTACAAGTAAACATGTTACATGTGGGTGTTCATGAGAGTCATTATTAGTGAATTCTCATAGATTTACCTTCAAGTTGATTGATCATCATTGAATAAATTTCAGCAACATATACATAATTTCCATTCAATTTTCAGTTTTATGATTTAAGAAAACTGAAGCTGTATTTAATTAAACAAAGAAAAATAACACACTTAACAGTTTTAGCACATGTTTATTAGAAAGAAGTATATAGTATGAGATACAACAAAAGAATTCGGAGATAGCATATTCCTCAAATATCATATAACCAATCGAAATGGAAGAAAATATACCAAACCTCTGGAGTAGTATATGCTACAATACATTATATTGGTTCATCTGGTTTATTGAAGCACCAATCAGAGATGGCAATCTTACCTCGGTGTCACGGGCAATGTTCAGACTCTAACGAGCAGTGTTCGGGGTCTTTTTTTCACAAAGGCCATATTTCAAAGGGTAGATATAACAGATTAACTGACCGATTGTAAATAGTAAGCGAATGCATGTTTACACCCCGTCCGTTCACGTAGGTCACTTCCGGTATCTTCCAACTCTCTAAGCCCCACCCCACTTTTAGTTTGTTGCTTGCGGGTGAAAAGCAAACGATATTTTTGGCAAAGTTAAGTCGCTCTAGTTAAATGTAGGAACAAAATATGCTTTTTTTTGGGGTCTTGTTTTTCACAAAATAGTCTAATGAATTGCAGTTAAGAATTCTATAGAAAATAACATATTACGGCCTTCCTTTAAGCTCAGCTCAAAGTTGGAAGTGATTGTAAGGTGTTATGGTAATTTCCGGAATATGGTCAACCTCATTTTCAAATGTGAAACTAGGACTGCTAATCATCGGCAACACGAATCATAACCTTGATGGCCTTCCCAGTGTCGGCCAGCTTGTAAGCTTCAGGAGTGTCCTTGAACGTGAAGCGATGTGTGATGAGCGGCTTCAGATCAACCATGTTGTTAGCTAGGAGGGCAATGGCAGTTGTAAAGCTGGAAAGAAACATAATATTTGAAAGTTTATCACTATGAACAATATTGTAACAAAGAGTACCTTTCCTGGATTTTAAAAAAGTAGACAAACATTGAATGTCAATTTATTTATTGAGGCAAATTTCTATTTCTTATAGCATATGTTAGATAAATATAGGAAGATTTTCTTGATAACTTCTTTAATGTGAAAATGCAGGAGTTATGGAGCATATGATGAAGGAGTAAGCATATACTCAGAGACGTCTTGTATTTGCACATTAAAGAGGTTGTAATGCAGAAATTTTTTTGTACTTATATATGCCACTTCTAAATGCCCTTCAAAGGCTTCATATTTGAGATGTCATCAATATAGAAAGATATTAGAAACATTTAATCTAACTGACGAAAAGCGCTAAGAGCTTTGGCTATAAGAACAGGCTGATTCCACTGTTAACGGCTTCAGTTATAATTCCATGTTAAATATGAATACGTAGAAAGAAACTAGACTTTGGTAAACTACGACAGATGGCACAGCAGTCTGATTAAAATCGACCTTGTTCCGAGGAATAAAATTTGCAAAAGTTTGCATCTACCGGGATACGAACAGGTTCTGTAGATTCCTCGCCACAAGGTCTGAGAACACCCCGTATCGGCGTGTGTTCCTAACCAGTTTAACGCAGCCAAAGCCCAGTCAAATAGCTGACCAATCACATCATAGTATTTAAACGGTCCCTGCTTTGAAAGCATTCGGAACAGACAAAAGGATAGCTGTTTGGAGTTATCTGCCCCTAGCTTCTCGCACCGAAAGCATTTGTTGGTCATCTTTTGATTGGCTGCCTGAATTGCGCTCGAACACGCTAGTGTACGCGGTGCTGTCAGACGCTTTGGCGTGGAAACCTACGAACGAACGATACGAGTTCGTATCCCGGTAGATGTACTATTTTGCAATTTTTATTCCACGGAAAACCGTCGATTTTAATCAGACTGGATGGCACAGGGAAGTTTGAAATACCATTTTACTGTTCAAAGTTTTGACCACAAACTCCCGATTGTAAAACATCACATATAGTTCGTAACTAATTCGTAGTTCTTTCGTAGGAATCGTAACTGAATCTTATATATAGGTTCGTAGGTGTTTTTAATTCATTTGGGAAACCAGGAATTCGTTGCTTGAACACGAATTGGATACGCATATGTCACGAACACTACGAATATGTTCCAAAGTTAACCTGAGAAAAAACTGTTAAGAAAAGGCATGAATACATTATAGGTCGTACCTCATTCGTACGGTTCATAGTATATTCCTTACGTTCGTGCACCATTCGTCGTGAATCCTTGACGTAATCTGTACGATTCCAGCCGAATATCACGATTATTCCTAACTCTATCGTAATTTCGTCGCATTCGTGGATTCGATTTCAAAATAATTTTAGGCAAGATGTAAGGATCACGCTAGCGCTTTGGTATTTAGATGTATCTATTTTTTGTAGATAGGTGGTCACTTGTGTCAATCACGATCAACACCGGTCTAGATATTATACAAATATTTACCTTCCAGTATTATATCTGAGAACGCCTCTTATGTCCACTTCGTTGAGAGCGGCAACACCAAGGGGTACCTCAAAGCTCTTCTCTCCGATACCGACCATTGTAACGTTCCCCCCTCGGGTAGTGGCCTGTGGATCAATTGCCATTGAAAAAAATGTCAGCCTTTTGCAAAACGTTTAAAATATCGTAGATGTTGCATTGATCTTTGCATTTGAAAATGCAATGGAAAAGCATTAGCCTTATGTGGAAAGTTGTTAAAAATACTTTTGTTGCATTAAATTAACATGTCTTGAGCATACACAGGACATACGTATCAGTTTATCATCTGAAAAGCAGGGGGTAGCTTCATTAAAACTTATTTAACATATTTGCTTTGAATACAAAAATCAGGTAAATCATAATAATTTGCAAGTTCCCAATTAATATATTTGAAATCTGACATTTTGTGCACGAGAGTGGCTCACCCCTTTGGAGAGACAAGATCACAGTCAGTACTGTCATCCTGTCCAGAAGTAACAGTAGGAGAATCCACAAACTACATGAGGATGCCAGTTGAGCTGTTTGACGAGATTTGGAAAGAGTAGAACACAATATAGTGGAGAGAGCATCAACTGCAGAGCCTCTTTCGATGCAGGGTTGAAAGTCGCACTGACATTAAGACACCTAGCTATCGGTAACGTAAGAATATGACAGTCAGCAGGACAATAGTTCAGCCCATTCTCTTCCCACAGATCCTACCCTCTGTTGTTTTACGCTTGAAATACGTCATAATGATAAAATAAACGTAAGGCCAACGTTTTCTCGTTTTCCTGTATTTTCCTCGAACTATGCTATTTGATTTTGTGAAAACTATTGATCATAAACATACTTATAAATAAAGAAGACCAAATCAGAGACAAATACCAAAAACAGTTCATTTGCGTTATTTACATCAGACATATTCGAATGACGTATGCTAATGAGCAAGACCCTTCAGAGTAAAATGCCTCGATCTTTGAATTTACCCTGTCGAAATGGCCAATTAAAGGTGAGTTTTCATTGGTTAAGAAGCAGGGATACGGTATGAGATTTCTCTTTCAACCGCTAGGGGACTTTGGTTCTGCTCTCGATTTCAAGCGAAAAACAACAGAGGGAAATCTGAAGGGAGTAACCTCTGTGGGAAGAGAATGATGATACCCCTAGTTAGCAAAGCTATCGTGGATACCTACAGAGACAAGGTATTCAGACACCTGTACTTATATATGCCTCGGTAACGAGCATGTAAGTATATGACAGAGTCAGCAGGACATCCATTCAGCGCAGCGGCAACTAGTTTGCAAAGCTATCGTGGATACCTACAGAGACGAGGTATTCAGACACCTTCTAGTATTGCAGAGAGGCGGAATCAAATAGCCAAACAGTTCGAAGAACGATATCAAGTACCTCATGACCTAGGTGTTCTCGAAGGGAACATATCACAATCTGTGCACCTGGAAAATGTCGAAGTGACTAGATGTGTGCCTGGCAATAGTGGACCACGACTAGAAGTTCATGAATCTATTGAACCAGCTGACCCTAATTCAGATGAGGAACCAAGTAAGTTGCCCTTCTTCTTGTTGGCCGATGATGCCTTTGCCTTGAGAACATATATTGTCCAAGAGGAATGTGGCCAAACAAAAATTGTTCCACAACCACTGTATATCAAGAGGAAGACAAATATTAGAGAATGCCCTCTATGATCACGTGTTGATCTAAATGGGCCGTGGTACGGTCATGGTGAGGTCTCGGTGTGGTCCTGGTCCGTTCACAGAGACATCGTCATTGCTTACCTATTAGTCACAGGGATACTGGTGATTGGTCGTTTTAAAACATGACTTGAAAAACTCTGTTACTGTTTCACTGCACTTGTGTTTTAGAGCGCTCGCCACTGTCTGCACTATTTGGTCGCTAGTGAAAACATAGCAGGAACAAGTACATTGTGACTTTGACACAAGTTGTGAGTTTATGCGACTGACATACGACCATACCAAGACCCCAACTACAGGGTGGAAATTTTCGAAGTGTATCGAATATAGAATAATGAAGAATTCAACTACATTCTCCAAAAAAAAAGAAGTAAAATGTTGGGAATTCCTGTAGCAATCTGAGAACCTCGATAGAGTTCACTTAATGTGAAATAATATAGTATTTTAGTCCCCATCCTATCCCAATAATTTGTATCCGCAATCCTTCAATACCCTGAATCCCTGAGGCCTATAACTTTGGCTATAAATAACAAGCCAATTGAAACACATTCGAGCAACCCTGGTGAGAAGTCAGATGAGCGATTGTCAACATTCAAATCACGGCGTTTCATTGGCTGAAAAATTACATGCTATGCTTTTAAGCGATGAGTAACCAGCCTACAACAAAACTTGTTACTGGGCTCACGGAATCAGGGTATTGTAGTAGAGTAGTGGATACATATACACTGGTAGAGCAGGATTATAGTTCCCTGATATTTACATAGATGCCGGTAGCCACGCCCGAAACGGTTCCGCTGCACTCCAGTGTTACATCAGCGAGTCTCCCTAGTGTATCCTCGATCAGTTTGGCTGCTTCTAGCGGAGACTTCCCCTTCACATTCAGCGTGTAGTTGGCGCCAAGCTTTTTGGCTGTTTTAAGCTTTTCCGGTGCAATGTCTAAGACAAATGAACATCTAATACATGGAAAGTTCAATTTCACTCTGTTTTGATCTTAACAACTTCTTGTACCGATGATTTAATTCATTCGTCTTGTTGTAATTGGGTTAAGGAATGCATTCCGTCTAATGCGTGAAGCGCTCGTAAAATATTGCCAAATTGAATTGATTACATTTTTATTAGAAAAGGGAAATAGGCTTTCATAAAATATTCCCAAATAGAATCAATTACTTGTACATTGCTATTAGAAAAGAGAACAAAGCGTTCATATAATATCTTGACAGAGACATAAAGATATTTTGCCTCTCAGAAAGTTTATATCTGAACATCGTATTTTATAACTATTCAAGAGAGAATTATATATATATATATATATATATATATATATATATATATATATATATATATATATATATATATATATATATATATATATATATATATATATATATATATATAAGATGTCAGATCTTGATAAACATGCCGTCATAGCCTCACAGAGCTGTTAGGTATTTCATGTACCTCTATGTACTCACAAAGGTAAGACATCACTCACCTGTGACAATAACAGTGGTAGCACCTCTTGCCTTCACAGTGAGTAGACTCAGCAGACCGATTGGACCTGTTTCAATTGTAAATATATTAAAAGATCGACGTCATGTTATTCATGGGCGGGTTCAGGAGAGTGGGACTGGAAGTGTCACATTTTGGAAAGGTGGATTTACCCAGGTTTTTTTTTCAAATTTACATGCAAACTTCAACCTGAAAAGCGTTTGGCAATTTGCTTTTTAATTTCATCAAATTGAAATGTTAAGCATTTATTTGATAAAGAATTGCATTTATATATGTATTGATAACGTACAAGAATTTCTTACCAGAATATCCACTATGTATGTCTATTTGAAAGATTAACTGCAGCAAACGGATTAAATGTTTTCTTCATGTCGACTTTTCCAATGATCAACCAATGTATTTTGAAACAATGAACACGGCACTCAGATTCGAAAACTATTAACTTGGAATTCACATTGGAGGTACATACTTTATAAAGTCACTGCTTCTGGATATGTTCGGAGAATAGTGGAAATTTTTTTCTTTCAGAACCTACCAGACCCACAGATGAACTTCTGGAACCCACAGGATTGTAGTAAACCTACCAGACCCACAGATGAACTTCTGGAACCCACAGGATTGTAGTAAACCTACCAGACCCACAGATGAACTTCTGGAACCCACAGGATTGCAGTAAACCTACCCGACCCACAGATGAACTTCTGGAACCCACATGATTGTAGTAAACCTACCAGACCCACAGATGAACTTCTGGAACCCACAGGATTGCAGTAAACCTACCAGACCCACAGATGAACTTCTGGAACCCACAGGATTGTAGTAAACCTACCAGACCCACAGATGAACTTCTGGAACCCAAATGATTGTAGTAAACCTACCAGACCCACAGATGAACTTCTGGAACCCACAGGATTGCAGTAAACCTACCAGACCCACAGATGAACTTCTGGAACCCACAGGATTGTAGTAAACCTACCAGACCCACAGATGAACTTCTGGAACCCACAGGATTGCAGTAAACCTACCAGACCCACAGATGAACTTCTGGAGCCCACATGATTGTAGTAAACCTACCAGACCCACAGATGAACTTCTGGAGCCCACATGATTGTAGTAAACCTACCAGACCCACAGATGAACTTCTGGAGCCCACAGGATTGTAGTAAACCTACCAGACCCACAGATGAACTTCTGGAGCCCACATGATTGTAGTAAACCTACCAGACCCACAGATGAACTTCTGGAACCCACAGTACTATATTAAACCTACCAGACCCACAGATGAACTTCTGGAGCCCACATGATTGTAGTAAACCTACCAGACCCACAGATGAACTTCTGGAGCCCACAGGATTGTAGTAAACCTACCAGACCCACAGATGAACTTCTGGAACCCACAGGATTGTAGTAAACCTACCAGACCCACAGATGAACTTCTGGAAGCCACAGGATTGTAGTAAACCTACCAGACCCACAGATGAACTTCTGGAAGCCACAGGATTGTAGTAAACCTACCAGACCCACAGATGAACTTCTGGAACCCACAGTACTATATTAAACCTACCAGACCCACAGATGAACTTCTGGAACCCACAGGATTGTAGTAAACCTACCAGACCCACAGATGAAGTTCTGGAACCCACATGATTGTAGTTAACCTACCAGACCCACAGATGAACTTCTGGAACCCACAGGATTGTAGTAAACCTACCAGACCCACAGATGAACTTCTGGAACCCACAGGATCGTAGTAAACCTACCCGACCCACAGATGAACTTCTGGAACCCACAGGATTGTAGTAAACCTACCAGACCCACAGATGAACTTCTGGAACCCACAGGATTGTAGTAAACCTACCCGACCCACAGATGAACTTCTGGAACCCACAGGATTGTAGTAAACCTACCAGACCCACAGATGAACTTCTGGAACCCACAGGATTGTAGTAAACCTACCCGACCCACAGATGAACTTCTGGAACCCACAGGATTGTAGTAAACCTACCAGACCCACAGATGAACTTCTGGAACCCACAGGATTGTAGTAAACCTACCCGACCCACAGATGAACTTCTGGAAGCCACAGGATTGTAGTAAACCTACCAGACCCACAGATGAACTTCTGGAACCCACAGGATTGTAGTAAACCTACCCGACCCACAGATGAACTTCTGGAACCCACAGGATTGTAGTAAACCTACCAGACCCACAGATGAACTTCTGGAACCCACAGGATTGTAGTAAACCTACCAGACCCACAGATGAACTTCTGGAAGCCACAGGATTGTAGTAAACCTACCAGACCCACAGATGAACTTCTGGAACCCACAGGATTGTAGTAAACCTACCAGACCCACAGATGAACTTCTGGAAGCCACAGGATTGTAGTAAACCTACCAGACCCACAGATGAACTTCTGGAAGCCACAGGATTGTAGTAAACCTACCAGACCCACATATGAACTTCTGGAACCCACAGGATTGTAGTAAACCTACCAGACCCACAGATGAACTTCTGGAACCCACAGGATTGTAGTAAACCTACCAGACCCACAGGATTGTAGTAAACCTACCAGACCCACAGATGAGAACAGTGTCTCCCATATTGACGCCAGCTCTCTCACAGGCGAACACTGTCACAGCGAACGGCTCGATAAAAGCTCCTTCCTCGTCACTGATGTTGTCTGTCAACCTGTGAAAAGGGTTCTTATTGACGTATCAGGATTTTACGAGCGTTTCAAGCTGATAATATTTGAATTATGATTGCACAATATCATAATTGTTCAAATCATCCCCACACATGTTTTTATGCATGTTATAGATATTAAAAATACCTAAACGTTTGATTTAAAAAATATTTCCCACTAGAATCTAATAACATATAGTTCTTGAAATAACCGATCCTAATTATGTTACATGCTTGTATTTAAATGTGCATTTTGATTGAACTATGTCTTTACATATAGGCTAACAATTACATGATCAAGACAAGAAACAGGGGTTGATGACAGAAATGTATACGTACGCGTATACGATACACATAATAAAAAAATAAAAAAACGGAGCTTCTTGAGAGTATGGATTCAAGAAATTATACGGCTGTGGTATTTTTGTGAAAACAAACTTGGAGGGGATACTGTGATATGGGCTTTGTTTTGGGAAAATAATATGATACTATCTCAAAGTATGAAATGCTGATGAGCATTTATGAATAAATCGGTTTATCCCAGTTCGTTTCTGTAATGTCTTGACAGTTAATTGAATGACTATTTTCGCAACATTGGATTTTTTGACCGTGACAGAGGCGCATCCATTTCAAAGGAGGGTAGGGTCGCCTTTGGGGTCCATAGAATTTACATGCAAAATTTGGGGGGGGGGGGGGGGGGGGGGGGGGGCGGTGGGGTGGTATGGTGGCTAGGGTCGGACCCTCTGAATCTCCTCTGGAACCATTACTGGGTGTACTGAAACAAGGTTCACCGTACTTGTAGCAGAAGTTTGCATGGTGAATGTTGTATTTGATGAGGCTGCCGCAGTACTCTGGGATCATAATCTGCATGTTCTGACATAGGTTGTAGCGTCCCGCCTTGCACTTCTCACAGCCCAGACATGAAATTCCGGGCTCGGTGACGACACGGTCACCTGGGGAGGAGAGAACAATATCAACCCACAGGTGTGCCCAGATGTATAGTGTAACAGTATTACCAATCCTATTCGTAAACCAGATAATGATCCACGTGATTGTTTAGGTTGTCGGGGCATTTAAGTTATTTCTGTACAATGTGTAAAGTTTATTCTGATATTATCAATCAATCAGAGAGCACCAAAAATCTAGCTGTTTAACAGAATAAATAGTTAGATATAGCTGAAAATGAAATATGATGTGCACAGTTGAATGAGCAAATGAATTCAGAAATAATAATAGGGGGTCACCAACGTTTTTCATCAACGCTTTTACGTCAATTTTTAATTTACCTACTTCAACGTAAAAATCGGATGTCACGGCAGTTTTGACCAATTTAAGTGTAAATTTGACGACCTATTGTGTATTTAGTATATCTATATCTAAGTATAAATCTAACAGTGCATAGTGGAAGAACAACAATAAATTAATCATACAAGTCAATTTAAATTCATCACTAGCTTGGGATATTTATGGAATTGGAATAACACACAGAGTAACATATTTACCGCGAATATAGGTGACGGTCACGTCATGCGGCCGTCGGTTTTAAACTAAATTTGCGGGTGTTGAATAGCAATGAATCCCGGAAATTTTACAAACGCAACTATTTATCTTATAATGCTACCATAACTGAATTCGATTTCTGGGTTCCATCTCAAGTGATGTGTAAGTCGATAGTGAAGTCGGAACGCCACCCATGCATAATGGAGGGTGAAGAACCTATAGCGCTTACCAAACGTAATACACCACTTGTCAGGCTTGTTGCAATGTCGTCAAACCAATATTTAATACAGTACTTACCTACTTTAAGATTGGTGACACCTTTCCCGACCTTTGTTACCACGGAACTGGACTCGTGTCCGGTGATGATGGGCTCAGTGAGAGGAAAGGTGGGGAGTCCGAAGTCGTGCCAGAGATGGATATCCGTACCACAGATTCCGCAGTTCAGCATCTTTACTTCCACTTCTGTTTTGAATATCAATCGTTTTAGTTAACCGATACCAACTCAAGCTCTTACTTTTATACCGTACAATGTTTAGTGAGTGAGTGAGTTGGGGTTAAACGCCGCTTTCAAGAGTATTTCACTTATATTTCACTTCACTTTCACGGCTGCTAGTATTATGGCAGGGAGAAAGCCCGCAACGCCATGTGGCTATGCACTGCGGTGAAACCTGCGAGCATCGGCTGGAACTAGCGAACCATGGCTGGTACTACGCTGCAATTCAGTGTAGCATTGTACCCAAACCTTACTGCGTGTAGAACAGTTCTCTACTGCAGACAAACTTGCCGTGCCCCTGACGGGATTCGAACCCCGGACCTCTTGATCCGAAGCCGAACGTGCTAACCACTGCACAATCCCGCCCCCTATAATGTTTAGAGATAGACAGAACATTAGTTAAGAGTCTACGTATTCTAAATGTATTTGAACAAAAAAAGCCTGTAAATTTGAACTCGAAACCTCAACATGATACGTATACTTAAATACGACAAGACACCTAAAAGAGACTATAGGCCTATGGTAGAAAAGATTTCTCGAATATAAATTTTGAGATTTAAAACAAAAACACATAAAAATCAACATGTATTTTGTGCCCGCCAAACCCCGATAAAAACAATAAATAGAAGATGAAGAAACGTCATTTTATTACCTCCTTCCTTTGGTTCTGGTAAGGGCTTATCTTCCTGAAATAGAATAAAAAACCTATATACAGCTACTTCTTTTCAGCAATGGTGACATATCCGTTGACAAGGTGCTTTCTCAGTCTGAATGACGGCTTATTACTGCCAATTGGTAACACATGAAAGGAAGAAATTCGATATCCATTTCTCAAGCATTTAACTATTTCGAAAAATTTCTACACTATTTTATCATCATATTTATGTATTATGCACAAGTCAATATAGATTCCTCAAGTACATTTGTGTAAGTAGCAAAAATGAAATTTTCCTGAAAATTACTGGAGTTTCCTGGAATTTCCTGGAATTTCCTTGAGTATTTGAATTTACTTTGTTTTAATGAAGTTTCCTACACTTTGAAAATCTTCACCAGTATACGTCAATAAACTTGGGAAGTTTAATGATCAGTATACGTCAGTAAACTAGGGTAGATTAATGACATATTCTAGGCAAGTAAACTAAGACTTTTCTTGCAGGGTTCATCCTGAAAGGTAACCTAGGATGCTTCCGTGGGTAACAAATGAGAAACTGATAACACAGTGTTTTTTCATCTTTAGAGCCTGGTATATCACATTCATATAATAGTAAATTTGTTGCAGGTGAGAAATACGTATTTATCCTTATAAGAAAATGAATAAAATGATTAATTACCATTCGAAGATCGTGCTTGCCATAAAGTATGAAGGCTGTGTTAGACGTACGTCCTGCCATGGTTGAAGTAGGGAGAGGAGTAATAAAAGATGAATAGAGTAACTGATATTATCTCTCCAACCTTTGTACCATCCTTTGTTGCTAAGATTGAATGAGCTGCAGTGAAATCAGGTTAAACTTTGAAACTTCCGGGCAAAAGAAACTGTACATACTTTTCAAAAGGGTGAACAACAGGGCTGATTTGATGAAAGCACGAATTGCGCATTAGCACGATGAAAAAAAGGACTAATTGTTCGAAGAATGTGCAGATTGATTGTGAATTTAATTGAAAATGATGCTGATTTTAATATGCCTTTGATAATTGATTTTGAATGCCTTTGATAAGCATATCTTTTGTAAAGAATAATTCACAATTTCATGTATCAGAGTAAGATATGTACTAGTTACTGCCATAGTTTCCGAGTTGTATCTGGAAATACCGGAACAGTTTGTCTAAGAGGCCCGTCCGATGCCTTTGACCGAGGACGGACATCAAGGACAAACTATGGTAGGAACTTACTTACATCTCACTTTGTCCGAGTTGAATGAGACCAAAATTAAACTTTAAATCATGTCCATTTATTTAAGCTAATTAAGCCCCTTCATTGATGTAAAATTTATGAATGAAGTGTGTAGTACTAAGGATCTCTGTCTGAACACGAAATACATGTTTGTCAAATATTCGCACGCTGAAAGCACGGACTAATGCAGTTAATGCATTTAATGCACATACTTTGCGATGAAATTTCACAATTTGTTGCTTTGCGTCAATGGAAACTGAAGGTGGCTTGTAAATAGGATTAAAATGTGTTGGATTTTCAACATTTAGGTAACTTTAACATCCTAAATTGCTTGTTTTGTATATTCTCTTAATTGTACAAAATGTACATAATATCTTTGCTTCAAACTACTTCATTTATTATTACGAATGCAACTTTCTAATATGTGTCATTTTAGTTCAATTTATAACATATGGAAATTAAGTTAATAAAAACACGCTTGCATTTTTGAATGTACATTTTCTTTTGCTTGTCAGTGTATATAAATTAAGGGAGGCAACGTTTCATCTCTAACGCCGCTGTAACACCCTTCGTTGCTGTGATAAACGTATATGCACTGAATTAGGTTTGTATGTCAAGGGATGCCCACTTCATTTCCGACACGTCGACATTGTAAGCCTGATAACCAAGTTTCACCCTAGATTTGACACTCCAGAGTTTACACGAGTGGTAGATATGACTCTGAGCTTTTTACTGGCATCTCTACATTTTTATGGTAAAATGAACATAGCAAATAATTAAGCGACACATGCATTTTAACAATTATGTATAACTTTTTCTTCAAACTGTCATCACAGCAAGTTAGGAAAGAGTTTGACACTACCCTGTCATGAAAGCTAAACTTATAGAGTAAGCGAACACACAATGGTCATGAGTGATGGCATTTTTTATTCTTTTTTCATCATGTGATTCATCATGGGGATTTTCATCATCATTTGATCCATCATGCAGCTTTGCTGTTGTGGAGATCGACCTTTCTGTTTGATATTATTGATTGACAACATATCAATGTGTAGTGTAAGTGTATACGGTGTCGCCTAAGGAAGTCGACATTTAAAATTTTCTGCTGGTCCGATACTGTAATGCAAGTGCTGGCCCGATACTGTAATACCAGTGCTGACCCAGTGCTGGCCCGATACTGTAATGTCAGTGCTGGTTCATTGCTGGTCCGATACTGTAATGTCAGTGCTGGCTCATTGCTGGCCCGAAACTGTTATACCAGTGCTGGCCCAGTGCTGGCCCGATACTGTAATGTCAGTGCTGGTTCATTGCTGGTCCGACACTGTAATGTCAGTGCTGGCTCTTTGCTGGTCCGTTACTGTTATACCAGTGCTGGCTCATTGCTGGTCCGATACTGTAATACCAGTGCTGGCCCAGTGCTGGCCCGATACTGTAATGTCAGTACTGGTTCATTGCTGGTCCGACACTGTAATGTCAGTGCTGGCTCTTTGCTGGTCCGATACTGTTATACCAGTGCTGGCTCATTGCTGGCCCGACACTGTAATGTCAGTGCTGGCTCATTGCTGGTCCGACATTGTAATGTCAGTGCTGGCTCAGTGCTGGTCCGACACTGTAATGTCAGTGCTGGCTCATTGCTGGTCCGGCACTGTAATGTCAGTGCTGGCTCATTGCTGGTCCGATACTGTAATGTCAGTGTTGGCTCATTGCTGGTCCGATACTGTAATGCCAGTGCTGGCTCATTGCTGGTCCGATACTGTAATGTCAGTGTTGGCTCATTGCTGGTCCGATACTGTAATGTCAGTGTTGGCTCATTGCTGGTCCGATACTGTAATGCCAGTGTTGGCTCATTGCTGGTCCGATACTGTAATGCCAGTGCTGGCTCATTGCTGGTCCGATACTGTAATGTCAGTGTTGGCTCATTGCTGGTCCGATACTGTAATGTCAGTGCTGGCTCATTGCTGGTCCGACACTGTAATGTTAGTGCTGGCTCATTACTGGTCCGACACTGTAATGTTAGTGCTGGCTCATTGCTGGTCCGACACTGTAATGTCAGTGCTGGCTCAGTGCTGGTCCGAAACTGTAATGTCAGTGCTGGCTCATTGCTGGTCCGATACTGTAATGTTAGTGCTGGCTCATTCCTGGTCTGATACTGTAATGTCAGTGCTGGCTCATTGCTGGTCCGATACTGTAATGTCAGTGCTGGCTCATTGCTGGTCCGACATTGTAATGCCAGTGTTGGCTCATTGCTGGTCCGATACTGTAATGTCAGTGCTGGCTCATTGCTGGTCCGACACTGTAATGTTAGTGCTGGCTCAGTGCTGGTCCGAAACTGTAATGTCAGTGCTGGCTCATTGCTGGTCCGACACTGTAATGTAAGTGTTGGCTCATTGCTGGTCCGATACTGTAATGTCAGTGCTGGCTCCTTGCTGGTCCGACATTGTAATGTCAGTGCTGGCTCATTGCTGGTTCGATACTGTAATGTCAGTGCCTGCTCATTGCTGGCCCGACACTGTAATGTCAGTGCTGGCTCATTGCTGGTCCGATACTGAAATGCCAGTGCTGGCTCATTGCATATATTGTATTACATATCAATATTATAACCTCAATGCTCATGCTGATACTTCATAAAAGAAAAGAAGAAGATGAAAATAGTTTTTTTCAGCTCTCTAAATCTTTTTGAAGTGGAGAAGAAGATGAAAATAGGTTTTTAAGGATGTGACCCCTGTGACCCCATTTGGGGTCATGGGGTCATGAAATCTACAATTTAGAATCCCCATTGGCCAAGGAGTATGCACACAACTTTTCAGCTCTCTAGACCTTTTGGAACTGGAGAAGAAGATGAAAATAGGTTTTTAAGGATGTGACCCCTGTGACCCCATTTGGGGTCACGGGGTCACGAAATCTACAATTTAGAAACCCCATTGGCCATGGAGTATGCACATAAAATTTCAGCTCTGTTGAGTCATTGGTTCTGGAGAAGAAGTCGAAAAAGCGAAAAGTTTACGGACGCCATGCAAAACGTATCCCTGCACCAGGAGAGTTCTGGCAAGGTTCTCGTAGTAATTACGCTAACAGATGAACATCGAGTGGTGAAGATAAGCTTCAATAAGCTTTTCAACCTAGTTTCTGTGTTTTACTGATCCGTCTCACGTCCCTTGATTCATTATTTGGCCGCCATTTTATCACAAGCTGATACAAAATATTCTACTCAAAAGTTAAAGGGGCAGTAGCACGTTTTTTGCAAATTTTATTTTTTCAAATTTCCCATTTATAAGGATAGTTGTGTCATTTATATCTACTTTAGAGGGTATAACATCTTATTAAACCAACCAATTATCCGTAGTGGTAATAACGATGTTGGGTATGAAACAAAAATTGCATGGCGGCCATTTTATTGTGAACACATTTAATATTTCGAAGTACAAAACATGATTCCCACGGTTTTACTAAACCATGTACACTTATTTTTAAGGATGTTTTACTATTGGTGACATTATTTTTCAAATACATTTCATCGACTTATTTGAGCGAAAAAACGTGCTACTGCCCCTTTAACCTAGATCTGCTGCGAAAATCCTATCCTAATTTCTGCGGCTACTTTTTCAAAGTTTGATCTTTGACCTTCTGGCTTACAAACAACGAGTTGTTAATTTTTATAATGTCCGACCAGTATTACACTGTGACCTAAAACAGCTGATGGGGTTGTCTTGATGATAAGAGGGAAAATTGACAAATTGGACTTCAAGTGGAAAAACATGCAACTTTGCTATCCTAGGGGAACTCCCACACATTTTCAAATCATTTGATGAAAGCATTAATCAATGTGACAGGTTACCTTCAACACAAGGGATTTGTTTGTGTGCAGAAATTGACAATACCTGATACCATGATGAAGTATTTTCAGAAAAATGGTTTAAAATCGAAGGTCATGATGATATGGTTGAGACATTAGGGATAGTGCTCCTTCATATTGTCAAGAGGCAGTCAGCAGGCAACCAAGCATGACACCATGACTTAAAACACACCCTGGTTGTAGGCATTTTGATTCTGATGATGACGTCATTGCCGTTGTGGTTTTTTATTTAGACAACTAAGACAGAGAATTCAACAAACGCGGTATAAATACATAGAACATCATACTTGTGCATTTGGATAGTATGTAATGAGTGAGATGTGGTGGCACGTGGTCCTGTGCATAGCTCAGTCGACCGCTATCAGTTAAGTTCAGCAACAACGGGCGTGGCTCGCTGGATGAGTGGGTTACCCGCCTCATTGCTGAATGAAAACTGAGAGTTTGAAGGATGATTCCCTGCCCCACACTGAGACATGAGTTGAGAGGCTCGTGGTGTCACCTTGGGCAAGGGACTTTATTCGAAATGTGCCTCTGTTCACTCAGCAGTACAATTGAGTACCTGGTTTAGAAGTGCAGGCAATGTGACAGATAACCTTCGAGCGCCTTATTTGGCAGCCCAAGGGAGTTGAGAATGAAAAAGGAACGATGTTGGTCCTTACACCAGGGTAATAATGTGTGTAGCGCTTTGAGCATGGCCCTTAGTGTTGTGGAGTTCAGCGCGATATAAGTATCCTCATTATTATTATTTTTATGTAATGAGTGAGATGTCATGAAAACGGACAAACAACCGAAACTGTATTGCATGTCTGTACCTATCTTAAGTTTACAGGGATATAATAAACAGCTTAAACACTAATTGAAGAAGTGTACAACATTGTGGGGGACTTAGTCATGTTGTAAAATGATTTGATTTTCATTATATTTTTCAGTACGAGTCTCGCTACTTATCAATCACCCCTCGTAACGAATACATTAAAGGTCCATCCATTCGGTTTCATGAAATTGTATTTGCCTTCAATACATGCCAACATACAATATGTGCTGATATCAGTTCAAATGATTTCATTCAACTTGCATATTCATCCCCTATTGCCAAAAATATAATAATTACTAGTTTCCAATTAAAATCGAGCAACATCATTATGCATGTGCAGAAACCGAAACTACACGTTTCGTTTACATGCACAGTAGTTATATGACCTATTGAACATTATCAACCCAAATTTGATATTCTGTCTGGTTTAAAAAAGATTCCAAAATTACGTTTGACTCATTGGCGCGCGCCACACGCGGTGCATTGTCAGGTTTTCGATCAGAAATTGATACTTTTACCTTCATATCGTCAATATACTAAGTCGAATATCATTAAAATGGTAGTTTTCGGTAACAGTCGGTACTTCTCGATAAAATAAGACCATTTATAACGTTTGGTATATTTGACCCCAACAACACAATGGATGTACCTTTAACAGAAATATGACAATATAATTTATTGAGGGCAGCATCGTCTTGCTTGAGATGGAAAATGAGTTCACAGTGATGGGAAATAGTGATGACACTGCATTGGTGAGAACAAGGGGAATAACTCAATGTCTCATCACCATGAACACTTACCAAGAAGAACCAATACACAAGGCAGCCTTGTACCAGAATGTGTATGATATTATGTGTATGCACGTCTTACCAAGATGGTTCAAGCAGAGAGCAGATTCCTAGCCGACAGTCAATAGAAACAACTGGAGCAGCGCGGTGCATGTGTCGCTGTAAGTGCATTACATTTGTATGAGCGAGTGAGTGAATTAATGCTTAACGCCACTTTGTCGGTATCGCAGCCATTAGCGGCAATCACATTTGTATGAAGTTTGATGGTGTCAGTGGTGGATCCAGAGGGGTTCGAACCTCCCCCAAACCCCCCTTTTGAAAATTTTGGCATGTAAATTTTTAATGACAGTATAGTGTAGTTTATCAGTATAGTGATGATATAAAGGTGAAAGTAGTAATTTCTGATAGAAAACCAGACAATGCACTTTGGCTGTTAGCCTGTTACGTGTTAATTCATCAAACATAATTTTTGAAACTTATTTACAACAGACAAAAAGACATATTACGGTTTGTAATGTTTAAAGGTGCATCCATTGTGTTTAATAAAATTTAATTTTGCTTAAATATGTTCCAACTCACCACATGTGATGTCTGCAATACAAATAAATTCACTCAGCTTGCGTATTTATCCCAAATCGCCAAATATATCATAATTATTAGTTTCCAATCAAAATTGAGTAACATCATTATGCATGTGCAGAAACCGAAACTGCACGTCCCATTTACATGCACAGTAGTTATGTGACCTATTAAACATTATCAACTCAAAATTGTCTATTTATCTGTTATAAATAAGATTCCAAAATTACGTTTGACTCATTGGCGCGCGCCACACGCTGTGCGTTGTCCGGTTTTCGATCAGAAATCACTACTTTTACCTTCATATCGTCAATATGCTAAGTCTACTATCATCAAAATGATAGTTTTCGGTAACAGTAACACCATTTATAACGTTTGCAATATGTGACCCCCAACAACACAATGGATGTACCTTTAACAGGGCATATAACTGCTGTGCTTGTAAAACATGGGACGTGTAATTTTGGTTTCTGCAAATGCATAAGGCAATAGCTCATTTTAATAGAAAACAAGAAATTCATATATTTGGTATGGTATGATTTGCTCATGTCAAGTAAGAAATATTTAAACTATAATCAGCACATATGTGGTCTTTTGGCCCGTATCTAAGTCAAATAAAATATTATCAACAATATTTAATGTCACTTTAATAATTACCGGGTTTAAACATACACTTTTAGGGAGAGAAGGAACAGCAGACAGCCACAAAATACACCGGAGAAGCATGTGTTCTGGCTTACTGATGGTACATGTATGTGCAGTCAGATTGTATCAGCTCACACTTCAAAGGGGATGTCAGTGGGTCTGTCATCTAGACTGTTGCAGTACCCTGAATCATTACTCCCTTCATCTAAAATACATTTTTTTAAAATAGAAATCTTGTAAAATCTGATTTTCTGTATTATACTGAGTAAATTCTGGATCTTTTCAATAAGCATTGTGCTAGGAGGTGAAAGTTCCAGATCTAAGTGTGCAGTGTATTAGTGGGAAGGTTGAGTCGCCGACACCTGGCCTGTACAGAAGCATCAGCTGGAGGACTCAGTATATATGGTACAGTCAGATTGTATTGGCTTTACAGAACGGTAATATGTGAACTGTTTCAGAGGCATTCTCGAAGCCCATAATAAATGGGCGATGAATTAGTGAATATCGGTATAAATGTGAAGTTTGCTGATGATTCTTCAATTGTGGATCAGAATCAAAATCCAAGCAACAGAGATAATGTAAAGAACTTTACATCATGGTGTACATACAATCATTTGATTTTAAATGTGAAGAAAAGAAACAAAGGAACTGCGTATTGATTTCCGACTAACTTCCTAACGGTGCCACCTTTGTTGCCATTAATGATGAACCCGTTGATACAGTTTCAGAATACAAATAGCTGAATATTCATTGACAATAAGCTAACGTGGAACACCAACACAGATGCTCTGTATAGTACATGCAAAACAACGCCTTCAATTTAACATCTCCCAATCTGATTTGATTTTGTTTTAAACTACTTTTATTCAGTTTATTTAGTTGGGGCACTTTTGATAATCACTCCTTTCTTTATTAGCAGCAAATACTTTTAATGTCAGAAAATTCATCAATGACCCAATTCATTTTTTTAAATCAAGAGCATAAGCTTTACATTTTCTGGCGCCGCAACACTATGCCAATCACCAAGAATAAACGAGGATGAATGTCTTTTATACCTCAAAGTATTTCACTTGTAAACAAATGTTGAATGTCAAGTCATCTTCTTAAGTCATTTGAAACGTGTTGAACAATATGTCTATCTCTTTTAAAACGTATATATTTTATGTTGTTCTTTATTTCATATTTGTCACCTCGATTAACCAGACCCCGTAAATCCGGAAACCTGGCCATCAGCATGGTAGTATTTCAAATCTTCTCTATGCATTTCTACGCAAATGACAATTCTCTTAACCGCATTACTTGCTACCTGGAATATTTTCAACTGTAACCAAAATGTGCGGATAAAAAGGATCTGAGTGTTGATCGATCCTTAATAATTATACCATTTGTTAACAAGTTCCTGTAAATTGGCCAATCAGAATGGGTTTTTAAAAGATTGTGATGCGTTATAATCAGAACAGAGAGTACAGTGAGCCCCATGACATCATCATTAGTGAATTCTCATAGATTAACCTTCAAGTTGATTGATCATCATTGAATAAATTTCAGTAACATATACATAATTTCCATTCATTTTTCAGTTTTATGATTTAAGAAAACTGAAGCTGTATTTAATTAAACAAAGAAAAATAACACACTTAACAGTTTTAGCACATGTTTATTAGAAAGAAGTATATAGTATGAGATACAACAAAAGAATTCGGAGATAGCATATTCCAAAAGTATCATATAACCAATCGAAATGGAAGAAAATATACCAAACACCTCTAGAGTAGTATATGCTACAATACATTATATTGGTTCATTTGGTTCATTGAAGCACCAATCAGAGATGGCAATCTTACCTCGGTGTCACGGGCAATGTTCAGACTCTAACGAGCCGTGTTCAGGGTCTTTTTTCACAAAGCTCTAAATTGATCCTAAAGTCACTCAGGTAGCCTTATTGTATTGTTATAAACTGAGATTTAACCTAATTTGAGGTTGCTTTGTTTAAAAGGATCTTGGCTTGTATCTTCATCTTGTTGAATGAGTAAAGTTTGCAAGCCTAACATCATGTCCAAAGCAATTTCACAAGGTCTACTCGAACTAGAGTATGTTTCGTTCCAAATCTCTTCCGATTTCTGATTATATTTAAGGTTTTTGAGTTGTCTAACAGGATATCATAGTCATGTCAAATTTTGCCATTGACACTCGAACAGTTTACAGCAGAACAGCGATGTGGCATTAATGCAAAGCGTAGATATAAGAGATTAACTGACCGATTCCCCAGTGTTTGCCATTGTAAACAGTAAGCGAATGTACGTCACTTCCGGTATCTTCCGGTAACTCTCTAAGCCCCATCCCACTTTTAGTTTGTTGCTCGCAGGTGATATTTTCGGCAAAGTTAAGTCGCTCTAGTTTAATGTAGGAACAACATATGGATTTTTTTGGGGTCTCGTTCTTCACAAAATAGTCTAATGAACTAATTGCAGTTAAGAATTCAATAGAAAATAATATATTTCGGCCTTCCTTTAAGTTAAGCTCAAAGTTGGAAGTGATTATGGTAATTTCCGGAATATGGTCAACCTCGTTTTCGCTAATCATCGGCAACACGAATCATGACCTTGATGGCTTTCCCAGTGTCGGCCAGCTTGTAAGCTTCAAGAGTGTCCTTGAACGTGAAGCGATGTGTGATGAGTGGCTTCAGATCAACCACGTTGTTAGCTAGGAGGGAAATGGCAGTTGTAAAACTGGAAAGAAACATAATATTTGAAAGTTGATCACTATGAACAATATTGTAACAATGAGTACCTTTCCTGGATTTCAAAAAAAGTAGACAAACATTGAATGTCAATTTATTTATTGAGGCGAATTTCTATGTACATTTATAGCATGTGTTAGATAAACGAGGAAGATTTTCTTGATAACATATTTAATGTGAAAATACAGGAGTTATGGAATCACTGATGAAGTACGAAGCATATACTCAGAAACGTCTTGTATTTGTACATTAAAGAGGTTGTAATGCAGAAAATGTTCCTGTACTTATGTATGCCACTGCTAAATGCCCTTCAAAGGCTTCATATTTGAGATGTCATCAATATAGAAAGATATTAGAAACAATTAATCTAACTGACGCAAAGGGCTAAGAGATTTGGCTTCAAGAACAGGCTGATTCCACTGCTAACGGCTTCAGTTATAACTCCATGTTCAATATGAATACGTAGAAAGAAACTAGACTTTGGTAAACTACGACAGATGGCACAGGGAAGTTTGAAATACCATTTTAGCTTGGAAGCTAAATCGTTGGAAAAAATCCAAAGGTAGGGTCAGACGATTAACAAACCTAAAATATATAATATCCCATGTCATTTGACAAAATGTCCGTATACAATATTTAACCCTTGGCATGATGTTCAGATCTTGGGAATTAAAAATGTGTTATATAGGAATCATCATTTGCCAAAATTCCTTATAGAAATTAAGCAGTCTTTTTTTTATCGAGCAAAATAAGGTTGTGACGATCAGACCATCTACAATTTAGTAATCAACCGACAAAGGAAACTGTATACACTTTCACCTTTCAAGAGCGTTTACTTTCTCTGAAGAATATGAAAATTGGTTTCTAGGTATGGACACTTTGATAAGCTAAGTTCACCAAATCTAAAAGTTATAATCTCCATAGACCAAACACATGGCACCAGAATGTGTGCTTTCAACTCTGTAGTTGTCCAAATCGAAAACGCGTAAATATTTGGATCGATGAGCTAAAAAACCGAAACACCAATATTAAAATTAAAGATATGTATACAATTCGACTATCTGGGTACACTTATGAAGTACAAATGTTGTCTTTCGGATGTTGCTGCATGTTAATATCAGCCTCAAACTACGACCACGAATTCCGTAAATTGGTCCGAATTGGTAAATAAGAGGATTCGGATTTGAATCGTATTCAGTTCGTTAACAGATTCGTATTTATTCGTAGTCAGTTCTTGCAATATTTGAGCGGTCAGGAATCGTAACTGAAACTTTGAACCGTTCAAAGTTTTGACCACAATCTCCCGATTGTAAAACATCACATATAGTTCGTAACAAATTCGTAGTTCGTTCGTAGGAATCGTAACTGAATCTTATATATAGGTTCGTAGGTGTTCTTAATTCATTTGGTAAACCGGGAATTCGTTGCTTGACCACGAATTTGATACGCATATGTCACGAACACTACAAATATGTTACAAAGTTCGAAAAACTGTCAACTGTAAACTGCCAAGGAAAGGCATGAATACATTTTAGGTCGTACCTCATTCGTACGGTTTAGCGATGTTCATAGTGTGTTCCTTACGTTCATGCAGCATTCAAAACAGATTATTGTAAGTCGTCGTGAATCCTTGACGTAATCTGTACGATTCCAGCCGAATATCACGATTATTCCTAACTCTATCCTAATTTCATCGCATTCGTGGATTCGATTTCAAAATAATTTTAGAAAATATATTAGGGTCACGTAGCGTATTGGTATTTTGATTTATCTATTTTTTTGGTAGATAGGTGGTCATGCACTTGTGTCAATCACGATCAACACCGGTCTAGATATTATACAAATATTTACCTTCCAGTATTATATCTGAGAACGCCTCTTATGTCCACTTCGTTGAGAGCGGCAACACCAAGGGGTACCTCAAAGCTCTTCTCTCCGATACCGACCATTGTAACGTTCCCCCCTCGGGTAGTGGCCTGTGGATCAATTGCCATTGAAACGAATAGTGAGCCTTTTGCAAAACGTTTAAAATATCGTAGATGTTGCATTGATCTTTGCATTTGAATATGCAATGGAAAAGCATTAGCCTTATGTGGAAAGTTGTTAAAAAAATATGTTTGTTGCATTTTTTAACATGACTTGAACATACAGGACATACGTATTACGTATTTTTAACATATTCACATTTGAATAAAAAGAAATATTGCATATTTATTTAGTTATTTCATAATAATTTGCACGTTCCCGTTTAATATTTTTGAAATCTGACATTTTATGCTGTATCCTTCTGTTAAATATGTGATATTGTGTTACCATTATGATAATGTTTCCTCGGATATTTATCCATTTTAGCCAGTTCCAATTATTCCAAACAGGGAGTACACAGACGCATTCCCCACAATATATGAACAACAGACTATTTTGCCTCAGAACAATAATTACGTAAATCATTGTCATCATATGTCATTTTAATTGAATGAATTTGTAAGTAGAATATGGTGCAAGGTCAGATATTGGAAACATTGAAATTGTTACTTTCAATAAATGACTTCCCCCCTTTTCAAAAGGTGAACGCCTCAGCTATGATAAGACACCGACAAAGAAGAAGACGAAGGCATCGGCAGTGGCTCACCCCTTTGGGGAGACAAGATCACACTAAGTACTGTCATCCTGTCCAGAAGGTACAGTAGGAGAATCCACAAACTACATGAGGATGCCAGTCGAACTGTTTGACGAAATTTGGAAGGAGTAGAATCCAATATAGTGGAGAGAGCATCAACTGCAGAGCCTCTTCGGATGCAGGGCTGACACTAAGACACCTAGCTATCGGTAACGAGCATGTTAGTATATGACAGAGTCAGCAGGACATCAGTTCAGCGCAGGTGCCCCTAGTGTGGAAAGCTATCGTGGATACCTACAGATACGAGATATTCAGACACCTTCTAGTATTGCAGAGGGGCGGAATCAAATAGCCAAACAGTTCGAAGAACGATTTCAAGTACCTCATGACCTAGGTGTTCTCGATGGGAACATATCACAATCTGTGCACCTGAAAAAGTGGAAGTGACTACATGTGTGTCCACTCCTGGCAATAGTGGACCACGACTAGAAGTTCATGAATCAATTGACCCAGCTGACCCTAATTCAGATGAGGAACCAAGTTAGTTGCCCTTCTTCTTGTTGGCCGATGATGCTCTGTCTTGAGAACATATGTTGTCAAAGAGGAATCTGGCCAAACAAAAATTGATCTACAACCACTGTATATCAAGAGGAAGACAAATATTAGAGAATGCCCTCTACGATCACGTGTTGATCTAAATGGGCCGTGGTACGGTCATGGTGAGGTCTCGGTCTGGTCCTGGTCCGCTCACATAGGCATCGTCATTGCTTACCTATTAGTCGCAGGGATACTCGTGATTGGTCGTTTAAAACAAGACTTGAAAAACGCTGTTACTGTTTCACTGCACTTGAGTTTTAGAGCGCTCGCCACTGTCTGCACTATTTGGTCACTAGTGAAAACATAGCAGGGACACATTGTGACTTTGACACGATAGAGGTGCGAGTTAATGCGACTGACATACGACCATACCAAGATCCCAATTACAGGGTGCAAATTTTCGAAGTGTATCGAATATAGAATAATGAAGTATTCAACTACATTCTCAAAAAAATAATGTAAAATGTTGGGAATTCCTGTTGCAATTTGAGAACCTCGATAGAGTTCACTTAATGTGAAACAATAAAGTATTTTTAATCCCCATCCTATCCCAATGAGGTATTTGTATCCTTCAATACCCTGAATCCCTGAGGCCTATAACTGTCCGTTTTGCTATAAATAACAAGTCAATGAAAACACATTCGAGCAACAGAGGCAGTACCCTGGTGAGAAGTCAGATGAGCGATTGTCAACATTCAAATCACGGCGTTTCATTGGCTGAAACATTACATGCTATGCTATTAAGCGATGAGTAACCAGCCTACGACAAAACTTGTTACTGGGCTCATGGAATCAGGGTATTGTAGTAGAGTAGCGGATACATATACACTGGTAGAGCAGGATTATAGTTCCCTGATATTTACATAGATGCCGGTAGCCACGCCCGAAACGGTTCCGCTGCACTCCAGTGTTACATCAGCGAGTCTCCCGAGCGTATCCTCGATCAGTTTGGCTGCTTCTAGCGGAGACTTCCCCTTCACATTCAGCGTGTAGTTGGCGCCAAGCTTTTTGGCTGTTTTAAGCTTTTCCGGTGCAATGTCTAAGAGAAATGAACATCTTATACATGGCAAGTTCAATTTCACTCTGTTTTCATCTTTACAACTTCGTGTACCGATGATTTTATTCATTCGTCTTTTTGTAATTGGGTTAAGGAACGATTCCATCTAATGCGTGAAGTGCTCGTACAATATTTCCAATTCGAATCGATTACAATTTTATAAGAAAAGGGAAAAAAGCTTCCATAAAATATTCCCAAATAGAATCAATTACTATTACATTACTATTAGGAAAGGGAACAAAGCGTTCATAAAATATATCGACACGAACGTAAAGATATTTAATGTCTCAAAAAGTATCTGAACATTGTTTTCTATGCAAGAGAGAATGATATAAGATGTTAGATGATAAACATGGTGTCATAGCCGCACAGAGATGTACATTATTTCATATACCTCTATGTACTCACAAAGGGATGAAATCACGCACCTGTGACAATAACAGTGGTAGCACCTCTTGCCTTCACCGTGAGGAGACTCAGCAGACCGATTGGACCTGTTTCAATTGTAAATATATCAATAGATCGACCTCATGTTATTCATAGGCGGGTCCAGGAGACAGGGACTGGGAGTGGCGGGGGTCACATTTGGGAAAGGTGGATTTACCCCAGGGGGTTTGTCAAATTTACATGCAAACTTCACCCTGAAAAGCGTTTGGCAATTTGCTTTTTAATTTCATCAAATTGAAATGTTAAGCTTTAATTTAATAAAGAATTGCATTTCTATATGTGTTGATAACGTACAAGAACTACAGAATATCCACTATGTATGACTATTTGAAAGATTAACTGCAGAAAAGGGATTAAATGTTTTCTTCGTGTCGTCATTTCCAATGATCAACCAATACATTATGATACATGTACAGTGAACACGGAGCTCAGATTCAAAGACTATTAACTTGGAATTCACCTTGAAGGTACAGACTGTTTAAAATCACTGCTTCTGGATATATTCGGAGAATAGTGGAAAAATAAAATATTCAGCAACGTTCTGTCAGCTCACAATAAAGAAGTTAATATCGAGAATTCTTGCTTCTATGTATTCTTCTAAATGTCCCTCAAAGATCAATTTCCTTCGAAAGTCATACCTCCCGCCAAGGTCCATCGCTGGCCGATTTAAGCATTGCTGCACTTCCTTTACTTTTTGGTTCTAGCGTAGCATTAAGGAAGTGTGTTGATGGAAATTGGCAAGAGTTTTGACTGACAAAGGAAGTTATTAAACAAACTTTTATTTCAGTATTCAGTATTTCAGTATGTGAATGAACTTCTGGAACCCACAGGATTGTAGTAAACCTACCAGACCCACAGATGAGAACAGTGTCCCCCATATTGACGGCAGCTCTCTCACAGGCGTACACTGTCACAGCGAGCGGTTCGACCAAAGCACCTTCCTCGTCACTGATGTTGTCTGTCAACCTGTGAAAAAGGTTCTTATTAGTGTACCAGGATTTTACGAGCGTTTCAAGCTGATACTATTTAAATTATGATGGAACAATATCATAATTGTTCAAATCATCCTGACATATGTTTTTATGCGTGTTATAGACATTGAAAATGCCAAAACGTTTGATTTAAAAAAAAATTCTCAATTGAATCTAATACCATATAAGACGTTTAATTTATAAATATATAACATTGTAACATTAACATGCAATGCATTCTTGAAATAACCGATCCTAATTGTAATACATGCTCGTATTTAAAGTGCATTTTGATCGAACTATGTCTTTACATGTAGGCTAACAATTAAATGATCAAGACAAGAACAGGGGTTGAAGACAGAAAGGTATACGTACGCGTATATGATACACATAATAACAAAAAAAACGGAGCTTCTTGGGAGGATGGATTCAAGAAATTATACTTGGAGGTGATACTGTGATATGGGTGATGGTTTATGGTGGGTGGGGTCGGACCCTCTGAATCCCCTCTGGAACCATTACTGTGTGTACAGTGCTGTAACAAGGTTCACCGTACTTGTAGCAGAAGTTTGCATGGTGAATGGTGTATTTGATTAGGGTGCCGCAGTACTTTGGGATTATGATCTGCAAGTTCTGACACAGGTTGTAGCGTCCCGCCTTGCACTTCTCACAGCCCATACAGGAAACCCCGGGCTCGGTGACGACACGGTCACCTGGGGAGGAGAGAACAATATCAACCCACAGGTGTGCCCAGATGTATGGTGTAACAGTATTACCAATCCTATTCGTAAACCAGATAATGATCCACGTGATTGTTTAGGTTGTCAGGGCATTTAAGTTATTTCCGTACAATATGTAAAGTTTATTCTGATATTATCAATGTTCGCCTTAATAATTGGCTGGAGAGCACCAGACATCTAGCTGTTGAACAGAATAAATAATTAGATATAGCTGAAAATGAAATATGATGTGCACAGTTGAATGAGCAAATGAATTCAGAAATAATAATAGGGGGTCAACAAACGTTTTTCATCAACGCTTTAACGTCAAATTTTAATTTACCTACTTCAACGTAAAAATCGGATGTCACGTTTTTTTTTGTCCAATTTAAGTGTAAATTTGACGACCTTTTGTGAAATTAGTATTTAAAGTATAAATCTAACAGTGCATAGTGGAAGAGCAACAATCAATTAATCATACAAGTTAATTTAAATTCATCACTAGCTTGAGATATTTATGTAATTGGAATAACACACAGAGTAACATATTTACCGTTAATGTAGTTGATGGTAACGTCATGCGGCATGTCGTAAAATGACTGTTTAAAAGGCGTTGGTGGTAAATTTAAGTGTTTCTGTTAATGTACAGATAAGCCTCTACTCCGAAAAACGTAATGCACATATTTTCAGACTTATTCACAACTGTACATTGTTGAAGCAAAATGCTACCATATCTGAGTTCGTATGATGTGTAAGTCAATAGTGAATTCGGGACGCCACCCATGCATAATGGAGGGTGAAGAACCTATAGCTCTTACCAAACGTGATAACCACTTGTCAGACTTGTTGCGATGTCGTCAAACCACTGTACATTAAAGTACTTACCTACTTTAAGATTGGTGACACCTTTCCCCACCTTTGTTACCACGGAACTTGACTCGTGTCCGGAGATGACTGGTTCAGTGAGAGGGAAGGTGGGGAGTCCGAAGTCGTGCCAGAGATGGATATCCGTACCACAGATTCCGGAGCTCAGCATCTTTACTTCCACTTCTGTTGTGAATATTAATCGTTTTAGTTAACTACCAACTCAAGCTCTTACTTTTATACCGTACAATGTTTAGAGATGGACATAACATTAGTTAAGAATCTACGTATTCTAAATGTATTTGATAAAACAATAAAAAGAAGATGAAGAAAAGTGATTTCAGTACCTCCTTCCTTTGGTTCTGGTAAAGGCTTATCTTCCTGAAATAGAATAAAAAAACTTACTATATACAGCTACTTCTTTTCAGCAATGGTGACATATCCGTTGACAAGGTACTTTCTCAGTCTGAATGACGGACTTTGCCTGTGTCAATCACTGGCTAATTACTGCCAATTGGTAACACATGAAAGGAAGAAATTCGATATCAATAAAAAATTCTACACTATTTTATCATCATATTTATGTATTATGCACAAGACAATATATATTCCTCAAGTAAGTAGCAACAATGAAATTTTCCTGAAAATTACTGGAGTTTCCTGGAATTTCCTTGAGTACTTGAATTTATTTTCTTTTTATGAAGTCTCCTACACTTTGAAAATCTTAAATAAGTATTTATCTCTATAAGGAAATTAATATAATGAATAGTTACCATTCGAAGATCGTTCTTGCCATAAAGTATGAAGGCTGTGTTTGACGTACGTCCTGCCATGGTCGGAGTAGGGAGAGGAGTAATAGAGTAACTGATATTATCTCTTCAACCTTCAAAGATTGAATGAGCTGCAGCGATGTCAGGCTTTGAAACTTTCGCGCAAAAAAACTATACATTCTTTTCAACATAGTGAAACACACGCCTGATTTGATGAAAGCACGCCACTGTAACACCATTCGTTGCTGTGATAAACGTATATGCATTGAATTAGGTTTGTATGTCAAGGGAATGCCCTCTTCAGTTCCGACACGTCGACATTGTAAGCCTGATAACCAAGTTTCACCCTAGATTTGACACTCCAAAGTTGACACGAGTGGTAGATATGACTCTGAGCTTTTTACTGGCATATCTACAGTTTAATGTCAAATGCACACAACAAATAATTAAGCGACACATGCATTTTAACAATTATGTATAACTTTTTCTTCAAACTGTCATCACAGCAAGTTTGGAATGAGTTTGACACTACCGTATCATGAAAGCTAAACTTAGAGTAAGTGAACACACAATGGTCTTGCGTGATAGCATTTTAAAATCTTTTTTCATCATGTGATTCATCATGGGGATTTCCCTCAACATTTGATCCACCAAGCAGCTTTGCTGTTGTGGAGATCGACCTTTTCTGTTTGATTTTATTGATTGACAACATATCAACGTGTAGTGTAAGTGTATACGGTGTCGCCTCAGGCAGTCAACGTTTTCAATTTTCTGCTGCTCAGTGCTGGCTCATTGCTGGCTCATTGCTGGTCCGATACTGTAATACCAGTGATGGCTCATTGCTGGTCCGACACTGTAATGTCAGTGCTGGCTCATTGCTGGTCCGACACTGTAATGTCAGTGCTGGTTCATTGCTGGTCCGATACTGTAATCTCAATGCTGGTTCATTGCTGGTCCGATACTGTAATGTCAGTGCTGGCTCATTGCTGGTCCGGCACTGTAATGTCAGTGCTAGCTCATTGCTGGTCCGACACTGTAATGTCAGTGCTGGCTCATTGCTGGCCCGATACTGTAATGTCAGTGCTGGCTCATTGCTGGTCCGGCACTGTAATGTCAGTGCTGGCCCATTGCTGGCCCGATACTGTAATGTCAGTGTTGGCTCATTGCTGGTCCGATACTGTAATGTCAGTGCTGGCTCAGTGCTGGTCCGACACTGTAATGTAAGTGCTGGCCCAGTGCTGGCCCGATACTGTAATGTCAGTGCTGGCCCAGTGCTGGCCCGATACAGTATGCAAGTGCTGGCTCATTGCTGGTCCGATACTGTAATGTAAGTGCTGGCTCATTGCTGGTCCGACACCTAAATGTAAGTGCTGGCTCATTGCTGGTCCGACACTGTAATGTTAGTGCTGGCCAAGTGCTGGCCCGATACAGTATGTCAGTGCTAGCCCATTGCTGGTCCGATACTGTAATGTCAGTGCTGGCCCAGTGCTGACCCGATACTGTAATGTCAGTGCTGGCCCAGTGCTGGCCCGATACTGTAATACCAGTGCTGGCTCATAGCTGGCCCGATACTGTAATGTCAGTGCTGGCTCATAGCTGGTCCGATACTGTAATGTCAGTGCTGGCCCAGTGCTGGCCCGATACTGTAATACCAGTGCTGACCCGATACTGTAATATCAGTGCTGACCCGATACTGTAATGTCAGTGCTGGCTCATAGCTGGTCCGATACTGTAGGGCCAGTGCTGTCCCAGTGCTGGCCCGATACTGTAATACCAGTGCTGTCCCAAAACTGTAATGTCAGTGCTGGCTCATTGCTGGTCCGACACCGTAATGTAAATGCTGGCTCATTGCTGGCCCGACACTGTAATGTAAGTGCTGGCCAAGTGCTGGCCCGATACAGTATGCCAGTGCTGACTCATTGCTGGCCCGATACTGTAATGCCAGTGCTGGCCCGATACTGTAATGCCAGTGCTGGCCCGACACTGTAATGTAAGTGCTGGCCAAGTGCTGGCCCGATACTGTAATGCAAGTGCTGGCCCGATACTGTAATGTCAGTGCTGGCCAAGTGCTGGCCCGATACAGTATGCCAGTGCTGGCTCATTGCTGGCCCGATACTGTAATGCCAGTGCTGGCCCGATACTGTAATATCAGTGCTGGCTCATTGCTGGTCCGACACCGTAATGTCAGCGCTGGCTCATTGCTGGTCCGATACTGTAATCTCAATGCTGGTTCATTGCTGGTCCGATACTGTAATGTCAGTGCTGGCTCATTGCTGGTCCGGCACTGTAATGTCAGTGCTAGCTCATTGCTGGTCCGACACTGTAATGTCAGTGCTGGCTCATTGCTGGCCCGATACTGTAATGTCAGTGCTGGCTCATTGCTGGTCCGGCACTGTAATGTCAGTGCTAGCTCATTGCTGGTCCGACACCGTATTGTCAGTGCTGGCCCATTGCTGGTCCGACACCGTAATGTCAGTGCTGGCTTATTGCTGGTCCGACACCGTAATATCAGTACTGGCTCATTGCTGGTCCGACACCGTAATGTAAATGCTGGCTCATTGCTGGCCCGACACTGTAATGTAAGTGCTGGCCAAGTGCTGGCCCGATACAGTATGCCAGTGCTGGCTCATTGCTGGCCCGATACTGTAATGCCAGTGCTGGCCCGATACTGTAATGCCAGTGCTGGCCCGACACTGTAATGTAAGTGCTGGTCAAGTGCTGGCCCGATACTGTAATGCCAGTGCTGGCCCGATACTGTAATGTCAGTGCTGGCCAAGTGCTGGCCCGATACAGTATGCCAGTGCTGGCTCATTGCTGGCCCGATACTGTAATGCCAGTGCTGGCCCGATACTGTAATATCAGTGCTGGCTTATTGCTGGTCCGACACCGTAATATCAGTAATGGCTCATTGCTGGTCCGACACCGTATTGTCAGTGCTGGCCCATTGCTGGTCCGACACCGTAATGTCAGTGCTGGCCCATTATACTGCTATCACATGCTCATTTTCTTTATCAAACTTTTAAAAACCTTACAACGTGAATTCTCATTGTAGTTTTATTGAAAATTGATTAAAACAGCATGTTAGAACCAAATATTAAATACTTTATTCCTGTGAACTACGTTTGGTGACACATACATGTAAGTAATGAGGTATTATTGTGGGCGGAGCTTAGCGCCTGATCTAAGACAATACATTTTTTTTTATCATGCACTGTACACTTTTTACAGAGATTTTGTATATTCAAAATTAACAAGCTCCGGCATTTATACCAGTTTAACTTGCACCTTTCAAACCGTTTATAAGCCAGTGAACAAACACATTATAAAATCTATTTCTTAATTAAACCTGTTTGTAAACTGAATGTCAATATCGTTAAAAATGTCAGTATCATACCAGACATGCCAACATTCGAGTGTAAAGTGTTTATCAGGGTCATTATGTTATGGTGCATGAATGTTAAGATGACATTTCCTTGACATACATCTAGTTGCATTGTTTATTGTTCTATCTTATGCTACGGTCACACTAACACATGACATCAGCGATGTATCACGTGCAACTTAATCTTGATATGCACCTATATGTTCTGGATACACACGCCATTCACGCTTACAACGAACTTGATGTGCACGATATCGGGAGAATACAATAGAATAAAGACTCTTATCAATTTACATGGTGGAAAAAACCCCAAGACAACAGACTAGGCTAGATTTCTCTCTTGTGTCTCAGGACTTGGCAAACCTTACTTTTGAAAGCGATATTCGTCCTGGATATAGATCTGACCAGTCAACAATCAAAATTTCAATATCAAATGCTTTAAGCAAAGAAAAGGGCAAAGGCTATTTTTAAAATTAATACTTCTTTATTACATAATAAAGAATATGTGGAAAAAGTAAACACAATTTTAAGAGATATGAAACAGGAATATGTTGACACAAGCACTCACCAAGACATACAAGATATCAGCGACAGTGACCTACATCTGACCATTAGTAATACTCTTTTTTTGGAAACTTTCCTAATGAAAGTTAGAGGTGAATCTAAAATCCATGTCCTCATTTTTGAAAAAAAATCGCTGTAAAAATTTAGAACATTTGGAAGAACAAAATCATCGAGTTGAAAACCAAATACGGGATAATTTCCAAATTATTAATGAAGAAAAACTAAAAGAATTAACCACCCTCCAGGAAAAAATTGAAACATTAAGGGGTGAAGAAATAAGAGGGATCCAAGTAAGGAATAGAATTAAATGGTATGAAGGAGAAAAACCTACACAATACTTTTGCCATCTAGAAAAAAGAAACTACCAGTATACTAGTAAGTTAATTAATCAACTTATTAATGACAGAGGAGAAACAATACTAGATGGCAAACATATTTTAGAAGAACAAAAACAATTCTATAAAATTTTATATACCAAAAATGATAAAGCTTCAGAAAAAGAAATTGAGGATTTCCTTTCAGATATTGATGTTCTTACTTTAAATAAACAACACAGAAAATCCCTAGAAAAAGAAATTACACTATATGAGATGTAAAAGACTGTACAAGGAATGAAAAACAATAAAAGTCAAGGTATTGATGGCTTTCCCATAGAATTTTTTCAAGTTTTTTTTGGAAAGAACTCAAGTCCCGGGTACACAGATTTGTCACAGAATCATTTAATAATAGACTTTTGTGTGTTACTATTAATAGAGGAATAATAACTTGTTTGCCTAAAGGGAATAAGGAGAGGAATTATCTGAAAAATTGGAGACCAATTACTTTGCTAAGTTGCCTCTACAAGATTCTCAGCGCTTTTGTTACCAAGAGACTTAAAACTGTTCTGGATCTTTTGATACATGAAAATGAAACCGGATTTATTCCAGGGAGATCTTCAGCTGACAACATCAGACTCATGTATGACATTATTCTCGAGACAAAAACTAATAATAGTAAGGGTATGTTACTTTCAATAGATTTCGAAAAAGCCTTTGACTCTGTGTCCAAAGTATTTATAATTAAAGTTTTGGAAAGATTTGGCTTTGGCCCCCATATGATAAAACTGGTACTTACACTGATTAATAATGCAACCTCCTGTGTTATTCAAAATGGCCACCTTTCGTCCTTTTTGACAATGGTAGAGGCTGTAGACAGGGGGATCCGGTCTCCCCATATTTATTTATCTTTGTTGCAGAAATATTGGCCACTATGATCAGAAACAATCCGAAGATCAAAGGCATCTATCTGAAAAACTCAGAACATAAACTAGGGCAGTATGCCGATGACACCCAAATTTTCTTAGATGGCTCAGAAGAAAGCCTAAGAGCTGCACTAGATACTTTAGACTTATTTCACCATTTTTCAGGCTTACGAATGAATTCAAATAAAACAAGTGTTTGCCACTAACATGGCAATGTCCCCCGCCGGTGACATTGAGTTAGTAAGACACATCATTGGAGCTACTTGGGTTCATGATATATCGTGTTAATAAGAGTTCTAAAAGTGGTCAAAGTGTTGTAGTGACCTTGAAAATAAGGTCAAGGTCACCAAATCGACGCCGGTGACATTGAGTTAGTAAGACACATCATTGGAGCTACTTTGGTTCATGATATATCGTGTTAATAAGAGTTCTAAAAGTGGTCAAAGTGTTGTAGTGACCTTGAAAATAAGGTCAAGGTCACCAAATCGACTGGCGTCTACGTCATCCTCCAATGTAGACTGACACCAAATTTGAAAACATTTGGTCCAACCGGTCATAATAAATGGTGATAACAAGAGTTAGAAAAGTGCTCAAAGTGTTGCGGTGACCTTGAAAATAAGGTCAAGGTCACCAAAATAAACTGGTGTCTGTGTCTTTCCCCAATGTAGGCTGAAAACTAATTTGAAGACTTTGGATGCAATGTTTCATGAGATATCGCCTTTACAAGAGTTCAAAGAGTGGTCAAAGTGTCGTGGTGACCTTGAAAATAAGGCCAAGGTCACCAAAAGTGACTGGTGTCTGCGTCTTCCCACAATGTAGGCAGAAACCAAATTTGAAGACTTTGGATGCAACGCTTCATGAGATATCGCGTAAACAAGAGTTCAAAAAGTGGTGAAAGTGTCATGGTGACCTTGAAAATAAGGCCAAGGTCACCAAAAGTGACTGGTGTTTGCGTCTTCCCACAATGTAGGCAGAAACCAAATTTGAAGACTTTGGATGTAACGCTTCATAAGATATCGCGTCAACAAGAAATGTGACGTACGGACGTACGGACGGACGGACGGACGCCGCTGAATACATAGTCCCCCGTTCCGCGTTGCGGCGGGGGACAACTAAGGCAATATGGCTTGGTTCAATGATTGGTAAGAATGACAAAGTATGTGACGATGTTGACTTAGACTGGGTTCAGGGTGACTTTGAAGTTTCGGGCATTCAGCTAAATGCAAGTTTAGAAAGACTATTGGTTATCAACACCAGAAAAAGGCTAGAAAATATAAAGAGATTACTCGCCAATTGGCGCAAACGCAAGCTGACATTAATTGGTAAAATAACAGTCATAAAAACTTTGGCACTATCTACACTGGTGCACATTTTCTCTGCCCTTCCTCAACCGCCAAAATAATTTGTTGACGAGTTAAATTCATTATTCTTCAAGTTTATTTGGAACTCAAAACCAGACAAAAGAAAACGAAAGAATTTGACAAGAAGTTATGCTAATGGTGGATTGAGGATGGTAGATATAAATGTATATACTGCATCTCTGAAGCTCAATATCCTTAGAAAAAGTATGAACAAAAACTTATACAATAGCTATTTCCACTGAACTATCTTTTTAAATTGGGTGCTAATATCTCTACATTTAGACTTTGCATAACTAAAAATCCATATTGGCAAGATCTGATACATATTTGGAGAAATTAATGTCACTTACATTTTGCAGACATGGAAGACAATAATGCCATTTTAGCTAAACCGCTATGGCTTAACCATCAATGTGCATATTCAACATTTATTATAGAAGACTGTTTTCGAAAGCGAGTACATAACGTAAGAGATTTGTGTGATGAAAAAGGTCTTTTATCTTTCATAGATTTAAAAGAAAATTTAATTTGAAGGGTACATATATGGACCACTGTCGTGTTATCAGCAATCTTCCTACACAATGGAAAAACAAATTAGATAAATTGTCCTTATACACATCTATGATCTTATGGTCAACAATTTCCTTATAGAGTGGCTCAAACCTTCAAATGGCTCACGCAAGATCTATGATAATGTTTTGCAAACTGACCAACAACCAATCGTCTGCTATAAAAGGCAAGAAATGTTCCTAATTGACCTAGACTGGAAAGAAATATTTAAACTCCCCAAAAGATGTTGTAAAGATATTAAGCAACAAGACTTCCAATTTAGATTCTTGCATCGCACTAAAATGAACTAGTTAAAATGAAACTAATTGACAACAGTATTTGTAATAGGTGCAATGAAGAAAATTAGTCTATTGTACATGTTTATTTTGAATGTCCATCCTCAGCTCTTTTCTGGAATGAAATTGAATGCTTTTTAAGACAACACTTTTCGGTATTCAGGAGACTGCAGATTTGAAACTGTTGAACCATATTCTTTTAGCTGGAAAGAGACACACATATATATAAGCTGCATTAGAAATGAACCTCTGTCTTTTCAAACATTCATAGTTATCTTGAAAGATATTTTTCAAGTTGAAAGATACATAGCTAGAATGAAAAACATTCAAATCAATTTATGAGATAATGGCTACCATGACAAGATGATTTTATACTCATTATGTAGCAACAACTATGATCAACTGTGATACTCAATACTATTGCATTGTGAATATATGTGACATATATTTGAATGTGCCTACTCTTGTGAATAAAAACATAAAATAAAAAAACTTGATGTGCACGTTGCTTTTCGGCGAAGGTCGTATTGAGCTACTTTTGGGTAAAATGTTTTGAACATGCTCAAAACCTTCGCGATCATCGGGAAACATCGTGAAATATACGCACTATGCACGTGGAGCATAAGTGTTACATCGCACTTAACTCTTGTTTATCGTAGCATTATCGTGAGCAAATTGTTATTACGATGCTCCCGTCAACTATACGAATAGGAAGTGCTAATTGCGAATGTGTTACTTTCACTAAAAGAGTTGATTCCGAGCATAACAAGACACCATTAAGTGTTAACCACGATATATTCAAGTGCTCTTTACAAACAATGTCTTTTTGGCATGTTTGGTATGTAATCAATCTTTATTTCATACTGAAAAGGCCACAGCTCTATAGCACATACATGATGGATAAATACACACATAAATACGGGTTACATCGATAATACAGAATTGCATAATGGATGAACATGGTAAGGTTTTGTAAGATAGTTTGACTTCTAATGCTGACAAGAGTTGATTATGTAATTGTATTTGGATGGACATGGTAATTCTAAAAATATATTTACAACGTAATGTATAATACGACGGGCAAATGAGAAGAAAATGATAGGTCGTGAAACGAACATTTAAATCGTGCTAATGAACGTCTTAATTTCTTTATGTTAACACATGTGTGATAAATATAATTCATCGATTAGATCATTTTTGAACATTGAATAATACAAACATTTGCTTGATAACTAAATTTGTTCACTCCATGTTTGAAGATAGATATATTTAAGTATTGTAGTTAATGACTGAATGAACGTTATGTGAACTTCTTCATATTGTGCATTCGGTGTCGACCAGGGAAGTATAAAATATAAATTTCAGAAGTCCCGCCAAATATAATTTCAATATAATATAATATGGGGCAAAGTGCCGTTTAGTATAATAATAGCTGAAAAAAGGGTATTTACTTGACAAAACACAACCCGCGAAGGGGGTGCTAAAACAAACGTGTTTAATTGAGAAGTTGCAGTTAACAGAGTAGGCATGTGTTTTATTAAGAAAACAGTTTCTTCATAAACATCTCTTGTTAAACAAGTTATATAGTGCCTTTAAAGATTTGCAAAATAACGGTCGGGACTTAGGCAAAAACTTATCAATGATGTGATTTCAGCATAAATGTATTTAGACAATTCTGTGTAATGTGGAGGTTGAAAGAGAAAATTGAAAATACTAAAGTAGTTGTGTTTGGATCCAGGACTGCAAGGGTGAATTTTCGACAATATTTGTTGGTGACGTTATTTTTAAAAAAATCAGATAGTTACACTTACCTAAGAATAGAATTTTATAGAATGTTATACTGCCATAAAAGCCCTAAGGCCAAAAAGCAATGTATTGGTTGTTATTAAAATCACGAAATCTACATCTACCACTTGGTAAATGAAGTAAATTATTATTCACCCGAGGATTGATGGTTGAGACAAATGAGTGCATATATGTGAATATGTTATCTGAACCTTACACAAAAGAAGAACTATAAAAGCTCAGTTGAATCACACGAGAAGAGACGAGGTAAACACAAGTGTATACTTTCCATGTGGATAGCAAGTTTATTTATGAGGAATGAAAAAAGAAATGGGCTGTCTGACACCAAGTTGCAATTCGAACGTTTCCGAAAATCTTTGGTTACTTTTAATACATGCCTTTACGTTATTACATATTCAATAAAAGTTTACACATTTTGTCACTAAGACTATGACATTGAAATAAGTTCAAAAATTTGTTCCGTTGCACAGAATCAAATGTTTTGCAAAATCTACAAACCCGGCATAAATTTCCCCCTTTTGTATTCAAATATCTTTGAACAAGACTTTGTAATATAAACATATTGTCTATGGTGGTATATAGAGAATCTCACCCTCGTGTCTTCAGATATCAAATATATCAACACGAGTTGATAAAAGTTACAAATATCCGAGGCTTGTCGAGGATTTTTGCATCTTTTATCAACGAGTGTTGATATATTTGATATCTGAAGACACGAGGGTGAGATTATATTTATCATCCAATATCATTCTTATTTTCTTATCCAAGAAAAACAAAACACAGATTTGAAACTTTGGTCAACCATCACCATTAAAACAGGCTAGACTCGACTATTTTCTTATATCCAATAATATGATCCCGTCGATATCAGACATATCAATTGAACCAAGCTTCATGTCAGACCACTCACCAATATCAATGTCATTTGCACTCATGGAAATAGATAGGGGGAAAGGATTCTGGAAATTCAATAACTCTCTTTTAAGAGACAAAGACTATATCTCACTTGTAAAAAAGACGATATCGGAAACTATTTTACAATATAAAATGATAATGACACTGAGGGCGAATTTACTATCGACGACCAGATGTTTTTTGAAATGTTATTACTACAAATAAGAGGTGAAACTATAAAGTATTCATCATATAAAAAGCAACAAAGAGAAAAAGATGAAACTGAACTTATATCTAAGATAAATGAGATTACAGAAGACATGGATGCTACTAATGACATTGAAGTAAAATCTAATCTCTTAAAAGAAATTGAGTAGCTCAATAAAAAATTAGAAATTATTAATAATATTAAAAAGCAGGGGCTAATGTTAAGATCGAAGGTAACCGCCTTAGAAAAAGGTGAAAAGCCAACAAAATATTTCCTAGGTCTAGAATTTCGAAACTTCCTCAATAAATCTTTTTCATGTTTACACAACGATTTTGGAGATATCGTGACAAATCAACAACAAATACAGGAGGAAGTAAGAAAGTTCTATTCAAAACTCTATCATAAGAAAACCGACGTGAGTGACATCAATCTGGAGCATTTATTGAAAGAGTACAATGTACCTAAACTAGATCATAACTTGTCACCATCACTGGAGGGAAAACTTGAATATGAGGAATTACTATCAGCACTAAAGTGTTTGAAAAATGATAAGAGCCCTGGGCCGGATGGTTTCACGTCTGAATTCTTAAAGTTCTTTTGGAGCGATATAAATAAATTCTTAATAAGATCAATAAATCGATCATACGATAAAGGTGAATTATCCATTTCTTTAAAAAGAGGACTTATTACTTGCATACCAAAAGATACCAGATGTTTCTAAAAAAAATGGAGACCAATCTCGCTCCTATCAGTGTTCCATAAGATAGCTTCCCTTGCAATATCCAAACTCTGGCTTCCACCTCCACCACAAATTGGTACCACTAATTGGTACCCTCTCCCTGCCTTTGTCCTCTCATCCGCCCCCTGGCTAATTAACTTACTACTCTCTGGTTTCCTTGTTATCACAACTTCACTTGTTCAACCATTTATGTCATTGTTACCTCATCTTGTTGTATTCGTTATATCTTTATCATACCAACATGTATCCTGTATATAACCTGCTGTTTCACCATCTCCTCCACATGCTTGATAACGGTATAAGGATCTATACCGAAACGTCGCTATTGTTAAAAAAGAAGTTGATCATCCATAAATATTTGTCTTCTTCGACAAACACACATACGGACAGACAGACAGACGGACGGACAGACAGACAGACAGACGGACAGGTGAAAAACAATATACCCCCGGAATCTCCGATTCGGGGGCATAAAAAGCATTTGATACAGTCAACTGGTCATTTATAGATAAGACACTTGCTTTCTGTAATTTTGGGCAATCAATACGCCTGTTGTTCAAGACATTATATCACGGGATAGAATCAAATGTACTGGTGAATGGTTATGGTTCGCCTATGTTCGATATACAAAGAGGATGCCGCCAAGGGGATCCACTCTCTCCTTATATATTCTTTTTATGTGCTGAAATCCTTGCTTTAATGATAAAAAATAATAAAAACATCAAAGGATAACAATAGGCAATATAGAATTTCTACTTAACCAATTTGCAGACGATACAACATGCATATTAGATGGATCTGAACGATACCTTTTTTAATGTCCCTATAATAAAAGCAACAATCCAGGCTCAGAAATTTTTTATGATGAGACGTTTTCTCATCTCAGACTCAAAATGGTGCTATCTTTTTAACCTCAACCTCCCTAAATTAGGTGCAGGTATAACTAATATATTGGAACATAACTGTGATTACTTGAGGCCAGAACTGCTTTCGCTCACACCTAACGATTACTATAAAGACATTTTGACTGCATGGTGGGACTTCAACACTAGAAGAGAATGTAACGAAAACTATTTGCTAGCAGGAAATATTTGGTTTAACAGTAATATATGTATTGGACGTAAACCTGTTGTTTTTTTTACAATAGTTGGAATCAAAAGGGAGTACGTCTCATTAATGATCTTGTTGATACAAACGGAAGATTCATGAGGTTTGACGAATTTTCTAAAACGTTCGAAATAAAAACAAACTTTCTTACCTATAATGGCCTTATCGCAAGCATTAAAAACCATTTCAATAAAAACAACGTGAATTTTAAAAATTTGAAAAAAATTGAAAACCCGATTTTCCCTCAAACTCTCCAAAATATTCTAAAATATGTTAAAGGATCAAAGTATTGTTTTCGACATACTGATTACACCCATCACGACAAAAAATGTACACAGCACCAATTGGGAACAAAACGTCTTTAATGATTACCCATTTGATAACTGGTCACATTACAATACCATACCTTTTCGATGCACAAAAGACACAAGACTTCAAAGGTTTCAATATAAAATTTTGCACCATATACTGCCAACCAATGTTTTCCTGATGGTCCAAATTGTAGTTTCTGTTTCAACGATATCGAGACACCAGGGCATCTTTTTTGGTCGTGCAACATGGTCAACCAAATCTGGCAACAACTAGAAACCAGGCTACATCAAAAGGCTCTTATCCAAGTTAGCATCACAAAGAAACATGTAATGATTGGTTATCCGGACAGGCACAATGATCCTTTGAATGTCTTATTCATTATAATAAAATATCTTATATTTAAAAGTTAACTGAACAAAAGAATGCCACCATTCCGAACTTTTCAGAATGAAATAATTAGAGGATATTTACTGCCGTTTCACAAATACCACTTACATCTCATCGAGTGAAGTGTGAAGGTTGATATTTTAACGAGTGGCGCATACCCTTTTCTTTTCAGGACGCGCTGAACAGAACTGATGTAGGAACGAAGCGAGGAAGGTTCATACTCTGTACCATCCTTCTTCTTTACGGACAGAATGAACATGCTTAGATAAGTGGCAAGATTCGATGGTGGGATATCCTCAACATCACGGAACTCTAGATTAGATATGAGGAATTCTTTAAAAACCTTGATATCCTGTTCTGTCTTTCTTTTGGTGTTTGAATTTTCCCCATTTTCTAAAAAGCGGTCAACATCTTCGGACGTTACCTGAGCAAATCTTGCATTTGGCTGCCTGTTTTCATCATTAATTACTTCAAATTCCAGTTGATTTAACAATAAATTTATATCTGGAGCATGCAGTTTCTTCCATTTTGTTTTAGCAGAAGTGTAAACAAAGGGAGGTAACTCTGCCCAAAAGTAGTTCCGTCAAATTTATATCAGTCACTATAGTGACTGATAACATGTTTTGTGTTATCAGTCACTAGTGACTTAATAACACTTTTTATTGTCACTGATAGATCCTAGTATCTTATTACTAAGTATATAATAAAGGACTATTATCCTTACTAAATGTTCAGCAATAATTGAGTGTAATATTAGCCTTTTTACAAATTCTGGTCAACATGTCATATCCTGTTCATGTGAAGTTTATTTGTTTTGGGTAATGTATATTGAGTTTTTAAAAAATGCTGTAAAATGCTCTTAAAAATAAAAAGTTCAAATCAGCTGCAGGTACTGCAGCACCCAAGTACTGATTACGTCACCGTAGCAATTATCAAAAAAAAAAAATAGTACTTGGAACTTTTCACAATATTGAGCATATTTTCCTCAGTAACATTTGTTTTCAAAGTTAATGTTAGATTGCAATCATATAATTATAAAATTTTCATTAAACTTTTAACAATTAACAATAGGGAAGGAGGTTATATTTTCAAATTCGTAGTCCCTCATTCACTGTCAACAAAGTTGTGAGCCGAGATGGCGGGTGGACAGTTACTGGGAATCGTGCTCACTATCACTCTCAATGATAGGTCTACGACGCTTGTCAGCAGAGTAATTGTTCACATTAATCGTGAATGAACCTCCAGCAATATAACTGGACCAAAAACGCTGACTGGAGATGGTCCCGCTTTGAAGAAACGGTGGTGCTGTTGGAAGCACATGTCGAAACAGTCGACGGAAAAGCCTCGTTATAACGAGGGACATACGGCAGAGCAGGCACTGTGTTGACATGTTTTTGGGCCTCACTATACGGCACAAGTTGACCTGGATTTGTAGAATTCGATAGGATGGATGAAATCTGCTTGTGTTGAGCATCACTGATGTCGGAATAATTATTTATACTGTGGAAATTTTTATGGCCTTTGATTTGCATGATGTGAGATGGAGGAATGTTACTTTCAGTGAGCTTTTGAACCAGGTGCTTCCTGTCACTTGTCAAGCCTGCCGCGACTGCCATCCTTTTCATAAAGGATTCTAATTTGTGGATACCAACTGGCTGCCTTTTGAACCACACAGATTCAAGTGATGGATTGTTTACAGTTGTTGAGGAAACATAGAATGGAGAATCCGGAAATAAATAGTTCGCGGGACGCAAACTTCGGTAGAGCTTGTACATTTCGACAGGACAGCGCTCTTTCTCGGGAATAGCCCACATTTTGGGAGTGATTTGCCTTCAATCTGCTTGATCTCCCTGTCTAGTTTTGGAAATCCTCTCAGTCAGTTCTAAATACTCACGTCCACTGCTATCAACACGCAATTCTACGTCACCCCACATCATCTGTTTATGTTCATGGCTGCCACGAAGGCCGAAATGGACGGTGTTGTTGAAACACAACGTGTTTAGAATCCACTCGGGCGTTGAAGCCCCCAACTGATTGGTTTTCCAAAGTTGCTCAATTTCATCGTCAGTGAACGATGAGGTAAGTTATACCCCCATTCCACCGAGCATACGACCCAACTGCGACCGATTTTTGTCTTTCGGTCGTGCACACTCTCACTCACTCTCACTGACACCGCACTGGAGTCTTGGGAAGATCCCCATGCTCGCACAAAATATCTTCCTCACTCTCTATTGGTCGCATATTGTCGCAGGGGGGTTTGCGAGTTCGATGGTCCGTTTTCAAAAATCGCACAACTTCTGCGATCGATGAAATTGATTACTTGCTCTCAAATTCGGTCGTAAAGCGCTCGTATCGGTCTCAATGGGGTCTTGGTACGGTCGTGTGTCAGTCGCATGAACTCGGACCTAGGTCGTGTCAACTCTCAATGCACTCGCGCTAATTTATCACTGGCGATCAAATAATGCGATCAGTGGCGAGCGCGTCAAGACCCCAGTACGACCGCACTACGAGTGCAAATTCCTATCCGTCTTTTAAAGCGACCAATCAAGAGTGTTCCCGCGCTAGTACGCGACCAATGACGAGCGTTTCTGCGAGCGCAATGCGACCGATTTGAACGACATTGCGACAGGCACAAGGGCTATAAAAACCCAAAACTGGCGGTCTTTGGTCAGTCGCAGAAACAGTCACCTAGCTGTCAACATCCATTGAAATTCGCTTTCATAGTCTTTTGTTTAAAACCTTTTTACCGTGCCGAAGTGACGTTAAATGCTCAACTTAGATCGGCACCAGTTTTGTTTTAACATGTAACTTTGTTTCGTTGAGTATTTCCGAAGTCTTTCGATATTAAAAAATACAATTATAAATACATTTGTGTTGTTTTACTTTCCTGATATTTTAGTTTGACTACACTTTGAACATACTCTAAGGGCATGAAGGGGACAGTTCTATAAGTTTTGTGTGAGAAACAAACAAAGAAAGGACATGCTATTATAACATCGTAATGTGTTATTTAAGAAATAGAAGATTCGTTTTTTTTATCGCAACCCTTAGTGTTTAATGCTCTCTGCTGTTTCATTTTACGATAAATCAAAACGAGTCTTCTATTTCTTTTCGACATAGATATTAATTAATATTAATTTTATATCCATAACATGCTTGCCTTCATTATTCTTACTGCTATTAAGTCGTAACAAATTATGGGCTTGTCGTTACCAATACGAGTACTGCCATTATTCACATACATTAAGTAGTAATTTAAAGTCAAATATTATGGATGACAACTGCCCTATTTTTGTCACGAACATAGTATTTGACTTTTTGTTGCTAAGAAAACAGAGTTTTAACAGAGAAATAATACTCATTCTTGTATGAAAGGATCTAACATTTAATTTCGAATGCAAGATTGTAGCCAGTATATCATAATAACAGAACTCGCCTATTACGGCCGCTTGTTCAGTCAAGACACCCAGCTTTCTAATAATAACAGAACCCAGTAAGAATTAATTATTTATTACATGTAAGAAAAAGTCATATCAGATTCTAGAAATATGTGAGACCATGTTGTGTCCAACTGTCCATTTAACACCATATCACATCCTAAAATGTTCATGACATAGATTGGTTTTCCTGTGCAGGTGGCCTCCTGAGAGTCACCATCCGGTCCTGCCATGGTACCGCCCCTCTAGCTGTGTCATTGAAGTAGTTCTGGAGGTACTCTCTTTGATCCTTGGCAGCTTTGTGATCACATTTTGAAGAACACGGGGGAGTGATATCTTCATCGAGACTGATTTCTTGTCGCCAGGAACCCAATACAAGTTCATGAGATTCGCCATCTCTGTCAACCTCGGCGTCCTGGAGGGTTGGATACCTCAACCTCAAAAGGTTGTGGAGAACTATACAGCACTCTGTCATCGTCTGCACAACGTCAGGGGATTGATGCAACACAGTCATGAAACACCTCCATCTGTTTACCAGTATGCCGAATGCATTCTCTACCACACGTCTTCCTCTGGATATACGGTAGTTGTAGATCAACTCTTGCTTGGTCAAATTCCTCCTCGACCATGGCTTCATGAGGAATGTTCTCAAGGCAAAGGCATCATCGGCCAATATGAAGAAAGGGAGCTTCCTTGGTTCAACATCAGAAGTAGGGTCATCTGGTTCAATAGGTTCAGCAGGGAGGATTCCAAGTGTGCCTTCTTCCAAGCGTTCTTTCAAAGTTGATGCATTGAAGATTTGGGCGTCTGATTGGTGTCCAAGACCTCCAGTATCCACCCATATGAATTTGTAGTCGTGGTCAACTAGTGCAAGGAGGACAATGGAGTAGCAGCTTTTGTAGACACACCAGTAGTCGCTCCCACTTTTTCCAGGGGCACGGATTTTGATGTGTTTCCCATCGAGAGCACCTATGGCATGAGGTACTTGCCATCGCTCTTCAAATTCTTTGGCTATTTGCTTCCACTCTTCTTCTGTAGAAGGTGTCTTGAATACCTCGTCTCTGTAGGTATCAACGATAGCTTTGCAGACAAGGGGAATCATGCGCTGAACAGATGTCCTGCTGACCCTGTAGCCATAGGCCATACTTGCATACTGGTCACCGGTGGCTAGATGTCTTAATGTCAGTGCGACTTTCAACCCTGCATCCAAAGAGGCTCTGTAGTTGCTGCCTTCACCAACTAAAAAGGGCCCTACTCTTTCCAGAATTTCGTCAAACAGCTCGACAGGCATCCTCATGTAATTCTGGAACAAGTGTGGATTTTCCTGCTTCAACTTCTGGACAAGATGGTAGTACTGACTGTGTTCTTGCCTCTCCAAAGGGGTGAGCCACTCTCGTACCCAAACCGCATGCCGTCGACGCCGCCTTCTTCTTCGTTGATGGTGTCTCATCATAGCTAAGGTGCAGTCGCCGATATACTGCAGTTCTTGTCTGGTTTCAGAAACCAGAGCAACTACCAGGGCCATTTCATTTTCCATCTTATCTGTATGCTAGTCAAACTCCGAATGCCATGATTGCAGCTGGTCGCAGTCCTTTTTATACTTTGGGCCCGATCTGTCGTGAAAAGGTTGTGTCGAGGTCGCATATGTCTTAATGCAGTCTTGTGAAAAGTCGCAATGGTCGTACTGGAGTCGTACAAGACTCGCAACTGTCGTAATGTGGTCGCACTCGATCGCAAAAGCAATCTCACTAGTCGCAAGGTGGTTGTAAGTCGATCGTATGGCGATCGTATGTCGATCGCCGAAACTGTCGCGGTGATCCTAACCACTCGCATGAAAAATCGCCAATTCAGTCGTATCTCAGTACGACTATGTTGAGACCGACATGCGATCTATACTGCAATTCAAATCAGTCTCAACTCTGTCTCAATGTGCTCGCCGGAAAAATGAAATTAATCACTTTTTGGTCGTAGTGGGATCGTATAACCGGCTTGGTGGAACCGCAAAATCATATTTTTACAAAATTGCTCGTATTTATGTCTGCGACCAGTGCGACCGGCTTGATCGCGGCGATCGCACTCTGTCGCATATCGGTCGCGGTTCGGTGGACGGGGGGCATTACCTTGACCTATAATGACTTCAACTGCTTTTGTTTAGCCGACGTTACCTCTCTGTACTTGGTGAACTCGAGGCTGTTCCTCAAAGTGTAACCGTAGTTATGACGGCGGAGATATCTCTCAATAGAAGAAATTATTCCCCTTAGTGAATTTGTCTCGAAATCATCTCCATCAGAATTTTTAGCCGAAATGATGAACTTGCATAAGAAAATGTTCAAGAGTTCAGGAGGCAGGTCACGAATGGAACGTGTTTCACCAAGTGTAGTAAGAAATTGCCTTAGCAAGTTTATGTCCCTCAAAGTTTTCCTAGCTGTATTTTTGTTTTCCTGCATAGCAATTAAATTATCAATGTCCGAATCAGTCACTTTTGCAAACCTTGGGTTACTCTGTACTTGTGATGTAGAGGCCATAGTTGGTGTTGTTCCTGTCGATGTTGATGACGTCTGTTCACCTGGTGTAGTTGTAGATGCCGAATTCAGTAGTCTCAGTCTTGTTTCCATAACTTCCACTTGGAAATCAATGCCATCAATGGAGCATTTGTAACTGTCGTCACCCTGATATGATAGAACAGTGGCTTCGCCAGTATTATCAATTGACACTTTGTCACCTTTCTGAAACATCCTGAGGGCGGCCATGTTTGTTTACTTCTCATATGAGAGTTTAAAGTAGTTCCTAATTGATTAACCAATCAGCTATTAGTATAAAATTGGTCAAAACGATATCTCCTAGGAGATATCGCTTGATATTATACAAGCGATATCTCCTGTGGAACACAGTATTGGATGATAAATCCATGTCTAAAGCCAGCTTGTGATTCATTAATTTTATCCATTGTATACCCCCCAGTTTACAAATCTCTTACATGTCAAAGGGTCTGTTCATGAAATTTGGCGGGAACTGCGTCTATTGATATACTTTACGCAATACCAGCTTCACATTCTAGTATTGCCCAAGAAGCGAACAAGAGAGCGAGAATGCCAGGTGGTAGAACAAGTAGTGCTCAGGTAAGATATGTGGTAGGCCTAATCATAACTATATAAGTTATAAACTGCTCTCGAGGTCAATCCATTCTGGTGTTATCATCATTGCAGCTGTATAGCCCGAGCCGAAAGCGAGGGCGTACACTGCAACGAAAATGCGATATTATGATTAGACCGTATTACCTGAGGGACAAGCTTACAGCGTATTAATCTTACCGACATGTAAACTTTTACAGATGTGTCTGCAACAAACTGTTATGAATTGAAAGAATTTTAAATTTAATGTTGGTCCGCATAGGAGTTTATGTATTCCATTTCTTAGTCGTTTTTGCTTTTGCTTCCTTTGGAAATGCTTGGTGGCGACCGTAACAACTTTTACTAGCTTAACTAGAGATAAAACGTCAAAATCCATGATGGACCTGTACTGGTATTGTGTCATGTAGCCAAGAGAAGTACATTACTGTGCAGAATTATGTACACCGTGTTCCCGAACATTTCGTGAACATTTCGCGAATTCCGGTGTATTTAATTCTGCACAGTAGTGTAACGTGTCTGAAACCTAAATTGATAAGGAGATATTATGTCGTATAAAACACGGATACATCGTAATATCAACGTTTTAAGCACGAAGCAGCTCTTACATCACGCGTTGTGAACACGCCCCTTTCTTGACAAACACGCACGCAAATCTTAGTAATAACGTAAAGTCTCACTTCATGTGAACGTAATGTGTTAGTGATACACTCGCGGTACATCGTATCTTGTTCTTGTTAACAGTATGAAATACCTTTTACTACGATAATCCGCACCTCGTAATAAGCACGTCTATGACATCGTGTAAGTGTGACCGTAGCATAAGCAACACATGACGTCACGGCGTAAGAGATAACATCAGTCAACAATATTTATCTGCTCTCATCATCTTTCTCCTTAATCGAACCAAGACAGGATACACATAGTACCTCTCAGCTATACTTTATGGCAAGAAACATCTTCGTATGGTAATAAATCTTCCATAATTTCCTTATTAAAATAGGTAATGATTAATTTTTAGTTGTTTTTAAAGTTTCTATTCTATACCAGGAAGATGCCCCTATACCATAACTGCTGCCGGGATGTGCCGTACACTCAACCGCAAAAGAAAAGTCAACATACAAAATACAAGATAATTCAAGCCACGCGTAATAAAGGCCACTTGAAACAAAAATTCGCCATGTCAACAGAAGCCAAATAAACTTGATTTGAAATTTCAAAAAACGTTTCGTTCATGTTTCCTTAACTGAACGAGGTAGGAGAGTCAAAAGTGGCTTTTTGGCTTGTTTCATGACGTCCTACAGTAACACGGGTCAACAAAAATTAAGTCCAAGAAGGTTATTTATGTCGGTAACATCTTTCATTATTTTAATTCTTACTTTTTATGAACTTTAACTAAGATGCCAAACATTCTGGTCAAATTACATTTTGAATAATCGATGTCAACACCTCAAATGTACTTGAACATACATTAGAATACAAGTATTATACTCTTATGTATGTATGTTCTTCTTTAAAAATCACGTCCCTATTAAAAGCATTCAACTCGCATTTCTCCAGCAGCAGTATTTCGTTGTTTATACCGTTGAAAATCTGGTGACGTTTTTTAAGGTTGAATGTAAATATACTCACTGTTTTCGTGTTAAGTTATTGTTTTTAAACGTGTTGATTTGTTCGTTTTTGGAAAAATCATAATACATTCTCAAAAATATTTTCTTCAATATATTCTCTTGTTGATGTTGTGACCTATTCAAGTTCAACTTTACGGTTTTTGGAAAATTTCGTGTTTAGAATATGTAGACCCTAACGTTATTTTTATTTGAAAAAGGCACAATTGGGTTTGAGCTTGCTTTGATGACCGTACTAGTTAACTGAACATTACTGATATTTACAAAAGAAGTACAAGTAAAGAGGTTGAACTGCGGGAACTCTGGCCCTGATGGTTTTATCTGGTACGACTTTGGACTCGGAATGTTCCCTCTCACCGAGCCGGTCACCTCGTTCCCTCCCACCGAGCCGGTCACCTCGTACACTGGTACAGTTCCACGGTAACCAAGGTCGAGAAAGCGAGGTAGTTCAATGTTTCTTGGGCAGATATGTTGACGAGGGCGGTAGCCGTAGGACATTATTGTTAATTTTTGTTGGTTAAAATAACGACGAGGGATGAGTGCATTTTATTTTTTCCATCATTATATAACTTGGAGTGGTAGAGGTACACAAAACGAAAGAACGTCCGTTAATACAGAACCATATATTTGCATGATGGACAAATGGATTTTGGGGTTTAGCAAAAATAATTCGGCAAATTCTTAATTTGTTTTTTTCAATAACAATACAGAGCTGTCAAGCGCACGAATAAAAGTCATGCGACGTTGCTCGAAAAACATTTCATTTTTTAAATTAGCCAAAGCACTGTAAAATATTGTGGTTTGGCGACATTGCAACAAGTAAATGGTGTATCACGTTTTGGTAAGCGCTATATAGATAATAGGTATATATATACTGCTTGGGTGACGTGCCCAGTATCTTTACTATAGACTTACAGTGCACGAAAATGGGTATACCTTCGTGTCTCACTTCGGAGGCTACATGTAGGTCGGAGGACCGCTCAGAAGCAATGATGAGGAGATTGAACACGTACTTTATTGTAACAGCCTTCTATTTCAGAATGACTCCGCGTCACTGCACATTCAAACCATTTCCAAACAGAGGCACTCATCTTTTATGAAAGCAAAGAGTAAAAACTCTCGCAACCAAAATCACTATAATAACCTTCACAGTCCTATGCTGCAATTCGATATTATAATAAAAAAAACCCCATCAAAATAATAATCCCCTTCTCACAGATGGAGGGGGCGGGATAGCGGAGTGGTTAGCACGTTCAGCTTCGGATCAAGAGTTCCGGGGTTCGAATCCCGCCAGGGGCACGACAAGTTTGTCTGCAGTAAAAAACTGTTCTACACGCAGTAAGGTTTAGTACCACCCTTGGTTCGCTAGTTCCAGCCAATGCTCGCAGCTTTCACCGCAATGCATAGCCACATGGCGTTGCGGGCTTTCTCCCTGCCATAATACTAGCAGCCGCGATATAAGTGAAATACTCTTGAAAGCGGCGTTAAACCCCAACTCACCTCACCTCTCACAGATGGATAAAATGACTCAATTAATACGAATAATGTATAAACTATATAACAAGCTCTTTGTTGGCACATGCATTTAAAAATACCTAGATCAAACATACTTTAAATATACAATCGGACATATAAAGGTCGTTTATATAAAGGTTTTCAAAAGTATACGTGCTAGGTTTTCAATTCTTAGTTATGTCCTTCGTGCTTTAAACAGTCTCGTTTATCAAACGACCTTCTAGAAAACAAGGGCGCAGTGTCTGCTCTCGTTTCAACATGCTTAGATATCAATGTCAACGTATCCAGAGACAAGGAGAACATGTGGCTCATGCACAACATTATCTAATAACCTCTCTCTCAAAACCAATACTATTCAGGAACTCGTGTCGTAAACATTGTATAACAAGGACAACCATTTAATATCCTGTATGTATAGCCATCGATGACGGCACACCCAATACTATTCAGGAACTCGTGTCGTAAACATTGTATAACAAGGACAACCATTTAATATCCTGTACGCCATCAATGACGGCACACCCAATACTATTTTCTATAACTTTCCCTTCAGAATTAATTTCCCTACTGTAGACAAGATAAAGTCCTGTTTCAGAATTCAGTATTTTCACCTGTGAATAAACAGTATTGATAAACTGCTGTAGTCTATGCACACATGAGGAGAGACAAGTAGCCGTGCAATGTATTTATTTGTGAGTATACCATCAACTTGTTTCATGTAATAATCTATTAGTCTATAGTTTCTCGACCGAGGTAAGTGTCAACTGTTGTATCCCAAGTATGGATCTATCCCATCTTAAGATGGGATAGTTCTCTGGGCTATCCCAACTGTGGATAAATCGCTATCTCAAGTTGGGATATCCCATCTTAAGATGGGATTGCAGAACTTTTTAGAAAAAAATGAGTTTGATGAGAAAACTGATTTTGATGAAAAAAATGACTTTGATGAAAAAAATGACTTTGATGAAAAAAATGACTTTGATGAAAAAATCGACTTTGATGAAAAAACTGGGAGCACCTTCAGTATCCCTCACCAGAAGTAAAGTCACGTGCTACATCTGTGCCGTAGGCACGTAAATATATAATACCTGCCTTCGGCAGTAAGCTGAGTACGCACCTTACTATATATATAGAGAAGCATGCAACAGCGGGCTGATCTCCGTTAGGAGACATTTTAGACCAAAATAGAGGTCATTTTCGTGTTAATCGGCAAAAGTTTAATTTAAAACTTCGTCTAAAAGACGAGAGTTTTAAACACATTGTTTTTTGTTTTACTCAAAAACATATTTCCAATCGTTTGTAATTGAAAGGAAATTCCAATGACGTAGCTTCTCACTGATTGGTCAATTCAATCTCACGTGTGAAATTTTTCAAATAAGGATTAGACTTCTTGGGAATGTCGCTCGCCTGACGGTAAGATCCACGTTTGCGTAGGCTGATCTAAAACATATATTGTTTGGTGTAGATCATAGATTACTGTATTGATGTTTGACAGACTTATTGTTAGGCCCTATATTTATAAACGAAGGCGATTTTGTTTGCTTTTCAGCGAAGGAGAAATTACAATAATTAGTACATCGGGATATCAATAAATGTTCAAAGGGAGTGATCGTGTCACAGCGTCCACTGTTGAATTTTTATAAATTGTGTAGATTCTACTTATAATGTCCATGCACATGATATCACCAAATGCTAATTCCATTTTTGATTGAGAATAATAGTTTTGGACATAAATTCGATACGATTCACTACCCGAAAAGGTAAGTCAACAAGGTACCTGTTTATGTTTTCATTTATTAGATTCTCTACTAAACGTTTCAGTATGTCAGCAAACGTTAAAATCGTAAAATTGTAAATCAAAATAAGCACTTACCTTGAAAGTTTGTATTATTATTATATATCTTGCTATGGTATTATCTGTAAGAAAGACACCCCAGAAGTGTTTTAACAAACTTTAAAATGTCCATTGATTGTTAACAGGAAGCTAAATTTCGTCAGTTCGTCAAAAGGATAAGAATGTATAAACTAAAGGTGTACCTAAGGGTTAAAATGTATTCGAAATAATACTTAACTGACGACTGTCACAGAATATGCTTGGATTCAATGTGAAGGTTATTCCTTGTGAATTTGCATTACTTTTGCAACACCAAGTTGCATGACAATGTCCAAAAAAACCAGACACTGAACGAGATTTCAGTTCAAGCAGTTGATTCAAGGGAACTAACTGTGGATGAAAGCGTCCATAAATTGTTCCTAGAAATTCATTTCGATCCCAAATGGAAATCGGATTCTCACGGTTTGGTATCGAGGGTTAACTGAGGGCCTACTACAATTACTAAATTTAAAGTGCGACCTGTCAATCAGACGGGGAAAGCCATGTCTTGGCCTACTGCAGTACGGTACACGAAAAAAAAATTCAACGTTTTCTTTACATTCTATTTTAGAAAACCAGCACTAGCCCTAAAATTATAAAATGATATATCATGTGCTGGACGTAGGGTTGATTGGTATCCTAAGAGCTAGTGTCAGTACAGCAGCGACCGATCTTGCCGTTTTTGTGAACAAACATGGCGTCATCTTCTCGACGGGAAAACAACGTCTGCGCATGTCCGATAGGTAAAATAATATTCGAGAACATAAATAATATAGAACAAAAAAGCGAGCCCTTATATGGTGAGGGATTCTAAAGACAGGCCAACTGATTTTGATGAGAAAACTGATTTTGATGAAAAAAATGACTGATGAAAAACCCGACTTTGAAAAAAAAACGACTTTGATGAAAAAAACTGACTTTGATGCAAAAAACGACTTTGATGAAAAAAACAAACTTGGATTAAAACCTGAATATCATGAAAAGAATGAATTTGATGGAATAATATTATTTTGATAAAAAAATCATTTAAATGACAAAACGAATTTGATGAAGAACTGACTTTGATGAAAAAACCGACTTTGATGAAAAAAAAAACTTTGATGAAAAAATGACTTTTGATGAATCCATTGAAAATTTAATTTAAATGAATTTACTTATGAAGAAAAAGACTTAGAATACACAAATGATTGATGCAAAATAAACAGACTTTGAAAAACAATGCGGATACAAAGGATCATTAAAAAAATTGGCAAAATATAACTTTAAAGGGGAAAGGGATAAATTCAATGCTTAAAATAATTTGATAAAAAATACTTTTATGAAGAAAATGAAACCAAAGATAATGGCAGAGGAAAGTCTTGTTGGAATTGGCTATTACTAATAAGATAATTCACTTTAAAGCTATATCAATGCTTCCAATAACTACTACTTAGAGTTCAGACACCCCAAATGTGGATAGATTAAATCAATTTGGGCCAAAACAGTTTCATTACAGACATTCCTTTTCATAATTAAACATAGATGTTGATAAATCGAGTATTTACAAGTTATGAAAACATCTTCTACCATTAAATTCTAATACTTAATGGCGCTGTAGCACGCAATTCTTACTGAAATAAAGTAACCTCACAAAAAGGTAAGTACATGGCTAGATAAAACTCCTCAATAAAAATAGGTAAAAAAACGAATGTACATGGTTCACTTAACTCCATAACCCTTCGAGTGGCCATTTTAATGTGTTCACATTAAAATGGCCGCTCGAAGGTAGTTTAAGTGATCTGACTGATGTTGGGATACATAAACAGTCAGAGTACAATTTAAAGTATTGCACCATGATGGAATGGCCATTCATTTTGCTCTCTCGCAACTCTAAAAATTAGCATCAGACCTACAACTCTACCTCTCACACTGACGAGTTCCATACCACTGTCGATTTAAAAGTCGCATTGTTCCTTCAAGTACATATAACCATTTTCTATTGATATGGTTTATCGGGCCGTGTAATACGATGGTTTACCCTGCGATGTAACAATATATGATATAACTTATATAAGAAATGGACAATTTGAGAATTTGTTTGTTGAAAAAACTTAGGAGGTTAGGGCAAGGTTTAGCAATCCCAACTGTTGATAGATTCCCAACCCACCAACGTTAACATGCTTTTAATGATTACATAAAAGATTATCATAAAGAAGCTATTTAACCTTTAAAAAGTTTCAATTTCAATATTACATTATTAAAATAAATGAAATTAAGTACCGGCTAGTTTAAAGTTAAGCTAACTACTTTTAACATTACACTATTGAAATAAATGAAGTTTGATACCGGCTGTAAAAAAAAATGTAAAAAAAAACAAAATCTACAGCAAGTCTAATCTTCCACAGCTTCTCAGCAACAACATGCCGGACTCTGTGTCGGGGAGAGATAGTAAAACACTATTTTACTACTATTTTACGGAATATAAACTATGCATAAAAATGATAGGTATTTGGTTATAATAATGTGAAATATTGTCTTGTCAAAAAGGGTCATTTAAATCTTATTACTTTAAATCTTATATTAAATTATATGAACATACTCCTTCATAAAAAGCAAACCTGTTTGGAATTTTTGCTACCAGTCATGCAACACGGATGAACATTAACATGGGTAAAATCACTCAGAAAACACTTTTAAGTTAATAAAAATAATTACCCTTGTATTCGATATTTTATCAAGAAGCTATTTTGTAGTTATATTTGATATATTTGACAGTCACAAACAAGTTACACAAGCTTGACCGGGTCTTATTCTCAATTGGAGACAGTAAAATGTGCACATGACACAACGTGCAATACATTTATAGTTCCTCTAAATCAATGCTACAACAAGCCAGAGTTCATACCTTTTATCAGTCACGAGAACAAGCTGACATTGAGGCATGAATCATACCTGGTCAAGGCCATTACAAGCTTTACACGAAATACAAAGAATACCCTGCAGGTCAGGACGATTGCGTTTCTTAAAGCACGAATCAGGGAAACATTCGCAAAGGCGTCAAAAACATGTGAGCGCCCGTCACTACTGTCAAGATGAAAATATCTGAACCTTAGATGCTGTCTACGTCACAACAGACCCGTGCATCTCGTCGACGTTGCAACAGAACTTGATGGATTAAAATTTTACTAGACGCCGTGGCCCGATATTCTTATCTTGATTCCTGATGGTTCTTGCACTTATATGCCTTATGCCCCAAATGGTGCGGGCAGTATGTGTTGCAGTTAGAAACCGATTTCTGAGATATATGTTGTTATTCATACATCAAACGAAATAAACAACGAAATACACAAAGGCTGTTAGTTGCTCCGATTTCATCGCTGTTAGATAGACACCAGCCGGAACTTTTACTTAATGTCAGATCCGATAGAAATCAATTCTTTTCGTGAGAGCGAATGTAGTGCAAAACGAAAAACGTCTACTACTATATTTATAATTGAAACAGGTCGAATCGGTCTCCTGATTCTATACTACTCAGCGTGAAGGCAAGATGTGCTACCAGTGTTACTGTCACAGGTGCGTGATTTCATACCTTTGAGAGTCCATGGACATTCAATAATTTACATCCCTATGGTGGTATGACGCCACATGTATCATATAACATAATCTGACTTTATTATCACATCATGCTTTCTCTATAGAGAAGTTATAGAATACATTGTAAGATATATTTCTGTCACTTGAGACTTCTAACCAAAATATCTTTACGTCTGTCAAGATATTTTACGAACGCTTCATTCCCTTTCTAATGTAGTTGACTCAATTTGGGAATATGTTATGAACACTTCATTCCCCACCTCTTGTAATTGAGTCGCACTGCACATGTACTCTTTACGCATTAGATCAAATGTATTTCATAACCACATTACAAAAAGACATGATTAAAATAATCGGCTCAAAAAGTTGTATCCATACACACAAAGACAGAGATATCTTCACCACACCGATGTTGCATCCACTGCTCCATGGCCTGGCCTGTATGGTCATCCAATGAAGTGTCAGAACAGCCATCAGAAACGCTTGGTTGTTACGACTGGACTAATTATCTCATCCGGTTGGTTACTGTGGGAAGGCAGCCAAGGGAGGTAAAATACTTATCAGGCCGAGCTGTGAAAGCATCCAGGGTACAAGTGTAGATAAGTCGGAACGTGTAATCAGGAGGAGGATGCATGCACAGGGACGTTATCGCTTAGAAACAACGTTTGGAAGACATATACCTATATAGACCCTACCCTATTGCTGTAGTAATAGGGTAGTAATAGGGTGGAGTCTATACGTATATGTCTTCCAAACGCTGTTTCTAAGCGATACACGCCCCTGTGGATGTATGAAGGTTGTAAATAAACCCAATACGTTATTGAGTATTATTGCTTCAGTTTGGTTTATTGAATTGCTTGAAGTACATGGCTAATATCATGAATATGTGAGGTAGACGGATAATACTAGGACCAAGGTCAGGAGAAGAACATGTTGTGACGTCCCGAGAGGTTCACGGCAGAGGTGTTTGCACTGTTGAGTATACTCTGGTTGTTGATCTCAATTGAATGTCATTTAAGTGACTTTGCCATGTTGGAAAGGCAAACATTTTGTTATGCCAGGAATATGTGATCGCATACACCAATCTTATCACTTACATTTGCGATATTTTCATAATTTCTAATGTTGCATACACCGGATCACTTAATTACAAACAATATTACCACTTTCGTTCGCCCCTCCCGCATTGCCCCCCTGTTCCTTCAATTTGTGACGTACAGCAAAAACAACAATGTGAAATCCTGTCAATACGCAGTGAAAATCTTGGAGGGAATAATTACAATGTTGTAAATCCCTCGTACCGGGTGATACGGTTAAAAGGGTCGTTTCATATCATCAAGTTATATGGCTAGTAGGTTGATAGTAACGTTCAAATCTGATCTCATGAAAGAATCTTCAGTAGGCGTATACAAGATGTAGCTTAACGTTCTCATTGAGCACATCGGACTGTGACTTTGATGGCTTCCACAGTGCCTGCTACTTGGTAAGCGTCCAGAATCTCCTCCAGAGTGAAGCGATGAGTCACAAGGGACTTGACATCTACCAGCTTGTTAGTCAGGAGGGACAGGGCTGCTGGGTAACTGAAAGAAACGTATCAAACCAAAATAATGCCGAATGGCTCTGTAACTCATCAGTCTTAACAATAATGTTTCTTTTCAGAATTCAGTTTTCCTGTTTTCTAAGGACTGACACGTGGTCACTGTTTATGTTGAATAGTTACAAGATGTACACTTCAAACTGGTCAAAGAAATTGTAGAAAACATTAAGCGTTCTTGATCTTTGGAGAAGAAGATCTCGAACGTGTTGTTTCTATCAGTGGTAAGAGGGTCAGTAAGTTTAAAAAGTAAAATAATGGTCTTAGGGCGTGGCGTGCAGTGGTAGTGAATAACACAGTCAAAGAGTCACAACAAATATAATATGTCAGCTCCTTTAATTGGTTAAGAAGTCTATCCAATAATTTCAAGCTGTATAAGACTTGTTGGGAAGAAGTTTAAGGTTTGTTTAAGAGTAAGCGTGTGATCCTTTGTGGGATTAGAGAGCCACACATGTGCAATTTATTATCCATATTGGCCAATGAACAAGTACATTTCCACTTTCTGGGACTTGTAAGTTTTTAACTGTAAGTTCAACATAGGTTAACAGTCATTCCTATCATGTTGGAATACTTATAATGATATACGTAATAATATTAGCAAGTCAGTTAGAGACAGTTTACATAGTCTTATTCGCAGACACTTTTTTCTATATCAGTTAACAGTTTAATTTACTGTGTAGGTAAAGCTTTCTCAGTTATTTCCATTATTAATACATCCACCTTTAGCCAGACCTTAGTGTTCAACTTTAAAAAAAGTCATTAGATAGAAATTAAACTTCATCAACGCAATTAGTATTTCAAGAGTCAACATTTCTCATTTTTAAAAAATACTACATATCTATAATCTTAATATATGTTTTAGGGGAAGGACACTTTTCAAAGTCAACATTTTATTTGAGTTTAACTTTCACAAAAGTCAATAAATATTTTCAAAGTCAACATTTCACCAAATAAATACTTGATCAAAATCAACATTTCACTAAGTTCAAAATATCTTTTTCAAAGTCAACATTTTATTTAAGTTAAACTTTCACAAAAGTCATTAAATATTTCCAAAGTAAACATTTCATCAAATAAATACTTGATCAAAGTGAATATTTCACTTAATTCAAAATATCTTTTTCAAATCCAACATGTCACCAAAGTCAACATTTTATATAAGTTAAACTTTCACAAAAGTCAATAAATATATTCAAAGCCATCATTTCACTAGGTCAATATGTGATCACAGTCAATATTTCACTAAAATCAAAATATCTTTTTCAAAACCAAAATGTCACCAAGTTCAACATTTTATATATTTTTTAATTTCGCAATAGTCAATAAATAATTCATCATCAAAAGTCAACATTTCATCAAAGTCAATACCTGATCAAAGTCAATACCAAAATATCTTTTTCAAAACCAAAATGTCACAAAGTTCAACATTTCACACATTTTTGTTTTAACTGTAGGCATTAGTCCACAAAATAACGGGTCATTCCACTTTGATGAAAGGTTGAAGGATGTAAAAATCAGAACCAATGGTGCATAAACTTGTTTGTTTAAGACTGTAGGCGATCGTCCCTGTAGGCGTTAGTAGACTCCACCCAGTTAACACCATATGTATTTTTCATTTTCCAATGTACATGTACGTCTTTTTTTGACATATCTTGTTAGAAAATTCACACGGCGGTATATTTCCCTGGAGTTGAAGACCATCGGATGTTTAATTTTCCTTTGATGACCTTAAAGGAAGTGTTTTGAAGATACAATAATAATATATTCATCTTATAGAAGGCAACACAACTAAATAATAAATAACAAAAACATGTCTTACTCTCCAACTACGATTCCGATGCTTCCACGTATTTCCACTTCATTTATTGCAGCGACCCCTAGTGGAACCTCCATCACCATGTCACCAATACCAACCAGCGTTACACAGCCTCCACTTGTAGTCGCCTGAGGAACAATGATAAGTGTCTTTGCAAACTCTTCGTGATAATATATTCAATAGCATCCTTCGTTATCAGGCTATTTGTATCCGCTTACAAATGTGTGTTTTAATACCATAACCATTTTACAGATACTTACATAAATAGCCGTTGATATGCCCGTAGTAGCTCCGCTGCACTCCAGGGTCACGTCAGCGAGTCCTCCAAGCGTGTCCTCTATCAGTTTAGCTGCTTCAATCGGAGATTTCCCACTCTCGTCCACTGTGTAGTCGGCGCCCAGCTGCCTGGCCAAGTCAAGTCTCTGAGGTGATATATCTGGGTTTTTAAAAAAAACAAACTCAGAAAATAAATGATTTAAATTACAACGAACTTATTATATCATATGAAAAACATTACTATTAATATGAAAGTGAGATGGTTTTCATCGTGAATCCACAGTACAATCAGCAGTTTCACTCACAAATGCCAAAAAGCTATGAATTGTATTATTTGATCGAGAAGTACTGGGTGTTCTCGTAAATTGTCGTTTCGATGATATACGATTCAGTATAGTGTCGATAAATAGGTGAAAGAAGTGGTTTCTGATCGAAAACCGGACACAGCACCGCAGCTGATCACAGGCGTCAGTGATTCATATTTGTGAAATTTATCTACAACACACAACAGGACAGATTCGGGTTGGTGATGTTGGTCATACTACTGTGCATGTAAATAGGACCTGTAGTTTCGGTTTCTGTACATGTATTTCTAGAGCTGTTCGAGTTCACTGAATGTCTCTTTAAGGGTCATGACCTGTGTTACCTGTGATTATAACAGTTCCTGCTCCCATCGCTTTGGCACATTGGAAGGTCAGCAAACCAATTGTTCCTGGAACAAGGCGCTGGATATACTCAAGCATTACACTGATACACACACATACATGCACAGGGGCTTGTATTGTCGAAACTAGCGATTAAAACGAATATGAAGTCGACGATCCAGCCCCATATACTATAAAAAGTATACTATATGGGGCTGGATCGTCGACTTCATATTCGTTTTAATCGCTAGTTTCGACAATACAAGCCCCTGTGCATACATGTAATTCAGTTACATCATGCAGTTCTTTTAACTTATATAACTAAGTGCAAATATTAAATACTTTAAACTGATTAGATTAGTCTAATGAAACTTAACTTTAATCCAATACTAAGTCGTGATCAATGGTAAAAGTTCTCTACTCACCCGCTCCACATACCAGCACTGTGTCCCCAATCTGTATATCAGCTTTCTTGCACGCCTTCACAGCAACAGAGAGGGGTTCGACAAGGGCGCCTTCTTCGTCACTGATGTTATCTGGAATTCTGAAAACAGTTTATCAAATTGCTCCTAAAGGTTCTGCCGGAGATGTAGCAATCTCTGTAATGATTGCTTGATTTATCTTATTCAAAATGTAATTATTTTTAACAACTGCATCCCTAAAGTGTTTTTCACAAATTGTTGTATCTTAGTGCAAATAACAGGTGATGTAAAATATGTTACCAATCCGCTTGTACTTTCAGTTTAGGGAGGCATTTCATTGTCAGACAGTAATCTATAGGGTAGTTGGGAATGAAAAGTAAAACCGAGCTTGTTTGCCAACCGAGGGTATGCATGTTAAAGACAAAAACGTGTGTGTAATAATTTGTGTTTGAGTACACACTGTTACAGTATGAAGCGCACTTAAAATGTATTTACTGACACCAGTCGTTAGTGGTCTAGTGGTAATACCTCAGGCTACAAAACAAAGGAATAATTGCTGCTGTGAGGTAGCAGTTTCCGTTGGTAAAACTCCTAAGCGTGGAGAAACCTCTACATTCGTAGTAAATCCGATCAATAAGTTATAATAAGACATGCAGTTACGTGACAATGAATAGAGAAATACAGAGAGTTATACGCCCTATTTCATACCTGAAATATCATCTGTGTCGGGTTCTATAGTTTCATAAAAATAGTCAGGGGTCAGAATATTTACCGTGAGTATATGTGAACAGTTCAAAATAACAGTTACATGTGATCTCCCATGCGATGAAGGCAGAAGACTCCAAAGTTGAATTGATTTATGTACAGCTAGCAATTGTTATTCAAATCTAAATAAAACACGCTGTTTCTTTTAAAAAAATCCCTTCATATAAAGTTCTAATAAAGAACCCTATAGTCCACATCCTGCTCCATTAGTGTATTTGTATCCCCTAAGCTATTACCATACCCTGATTCAATCAACCGTATATCTGTCGTTATAATGGCTATAAATAACCAGCCAATGAAATAACTTCTATCCGAGCAAAAGAGGCAGAAGAGCGATCGTCGACGTTCAAATTACGACATTTCATTGGCTGAAAAATTGCATACTTTGCTATTAAGCGATGGGAAACCAGACTACAACAAAACGACAGTTATAGGGCCTTGGGGATCAGGGTATTGTAGTAGGATAGTGGATACTGATTGAGCAGGTGTATAGTCTAATGAAGTCCACGCACAAGTATCGACTGAATTATTCATTTGGCAAGTTGATCGAAAAACGGTTAATTACTTTTAATTTTACTCATCAACTCACTTCCTGAAATACTGGAAGTACGACATGGCAAATGACTTTATAATGGTCGGTAACTCTTAATCGTGGATAGAAGTACTTATATTGAGTCAAGAAAAGCTTGGAAAAGCAGCAAGGCACAAATCGAGCAGAAGATATAGACTTGCACGAATATCTACATATTGAAGATCAAAGATCTTTGAAGATACAATATCATATCATGGTTATAGATCTAGATTTCTGAATAGACTCACTTGTAACAAAAATCTTCCCGATTTGTTGTGTATCTTGTTAAACCCCCGTTTCGCCCTATTCCTTTGAATATGATTGTTTTGCACAGGTTGTATTTTCCAGTTTTGCATTTGATGCAGGTAAAACACGGAAGTCCACCCTCTAACGAAACACGATCACCTGCGGAGAACAAGTGCAATATAAGATATATGAAAATTATCCTTATTTGACCTAACACTTGATAAGTTCAAATTAGTTTTCTAAATACAAGTGCACTTATGACAAAAGACTTAAGCTGTTCCGTAATTATTTATGCTGCAGTTCTAACCCAGCTTGTTCTGCAAGTCGTAACTAGCAATATTTTCTATCACTGTCTAATTTAAAACTTGCTGCAGTTTGTGAACTTTTGTGTGACAGCATAGCTGCACGCATCATGAAGTTCAGGTGTAGCGCTCTGCTACGCTAGCACGGGAAAGGTAACGAAATGCAACACGCCTTAAATTAGCCAAGGCCAGTGCTGGAGATTTTGCCAGTGATGGAGTCATGACTTGGGGGAGACGTTGGTCCTAACTACAGGTTTCACTGCAATTCATTGCTTACATGGCATTGCCGATTTTCTTCCCGTAATCAACATTATTTGAATATTCATTATAAAAAAGTTGATCTTTTAAATCATATCCCCCGATATCATATTCATATGAGCAAATTTAAAATCTGTTTATATCGTCGATTCCTGTTTGTTACATAATGTAAAGGTACATTTAAGAACCGACCATACATACCAACTTTGAGACGTTTTACACCCTCGCCTAGTTTCGTGACGACTCCACACGTCTCATGCCCGAGGATGAAGGGATGAGAAAACTCCATCGTACCACATCTAAAATCGCCCACAATATGATGATCAGTACCACACAGCCCGCAATTCAACACCTTCAGTTGGACCTCTGTAAAGATAAAACCTCGTTAAACCGTATCCACACCATTCAACGAAACTTTCCCTATGGACAGGCTTTTACAAATACAATTGATGAGCGTGACGTCTTTAATATATCACGGTTTCTTAATTGAGGATGTATCATTACGAAATAGTCGATGGAAAATAAAGCACGTGCATTACATATTGTATATAACATACATACCGCCATTCTCTGGTTCAGGAACTGGAACATCTTCCTGCAAAACAAAATTGAATGAATTGAATATTGTTTACAATATTAACGAAATATTTAAAACTGATCAATTCGAGGATAAAAACCTACAATTGTGGTTTAAGAAGAGCTGCCTACCGAGAAAAAAGCTGTTACTGACGGTTAACTCCCGGTTTAGCAAGGACAGGGCTGTATAGGTACATGGACTCAACCTCTCGTTATGTACACATCTCTACAGCAGAGAAGTTACCGAGTCCTTGGTGGGATTCGAACTTTGGATCTTGATCCGAAGTCAAACCGTTATGCACTGTACTGTGCTTTAACATGCGTGTCATAGGTGTCATCCACTGTTATGTGTTTGCATTGGCGTCTCAACAGTTATGTATGTGCATTGGCGTCTTAACAGTTACGGGTGTGCATTGGCGTCTCAACAGTTATGTATGTGCATTGGCGTCTCAACAGTTACGGGTGTGCATTGGCGTCTCAACAGTTACGGGTGTGCATTGGCGTCTCAACAGTTATGTATGTGCATTGGCGTCTCAACAGTTACGGGTGTGCATTGGCGTCTCAACAGTTATGTATGTGCATTGGCGTCTCAACAGTTATGTATGTGCATTGGCGTCTCAACAGTTACGGGTGTGCATTGGCGTCTCAACAGTTATGTGTGTGCATATTTGCATCAACAGTTATGGGTGTGCATATTTGCATCAACAGTTATGTGTGTGCATTGGCGTCTCGAGGGTTATGTATGTGCATTGGCGTCTCGACAGTCATGTGTGCATATTTGCATCAACAGTTATGTGTGTGCATTGGCGTCTCGACAATTATATTTATGTGTGTGCATTGGCGTCGCAACAGTTATGGGTGTGCATATTTGCATCAACAGTTATAGGTGTTTATTGGCGTCTCGACAGTTATGGGTGTGCATATTTGCATCAACAGTTATGGGTGTTTATTGGCGTCTCGACAGTTATGGGTGTGCATATTTGCATCAACAGTTATGGGTGTGCATATTTGCATCAACAGTTATGTGTGTGCATTGGCGTCTCGAGGGTTATGTATGTGCATTGGCGTCTCGACAGTCATGTGTGCATATTTGCATCAACAGTTATGTGTGTGCATTGGCGTCTCGACAATTATATTTATGTGTGTGCATTGGCGTCGCAACAGTTATGGGTGTGCATATTTGCATCAACAGTTATAGGTGTTTATTGGCGTCTCGACAGTTATGGGTGTGCATATTTGCATCAACAGTTATGGGTGTTTATTGGCGTCTCGACAGTTATGGGTGTGCATATTTGCATCAACAGTTATGGGTGTGCATATTTGCATCAACAGTTATGTGTGTGCATTGGCGTCTCGACAGTTATGGGTGTGCATATTTGCAACAACAGTTAAAGGTGTGCATATTTGCATCAACAGTTATGTGTGTGCATTGGTGTCGCAACAGTTATGGGCGTGCATATTTGCATCAACAGTTATGGGTGAGCGTATTTGCATCAACAGTTATGGGTGTACATATTTGCATCAACAGTTATGTGTATTCATTGGCGTCTCGACAGTTATGGGTTAGCATATTTGCATCAACAGTTATGGGTGTGCATATTTGCATCAACAGTTATGTGTGTGCATTGGCGTCGCAACAGTCATGGGTGTGCATATTTGCATCAACAGTTACGGGTGTTTATTGGCGTCTCGACAGTTATGTGTGTGCATTGGCGTCGCAACAGTTATGGGCGTGCATATTTGCATCAACAGTTATGTGTTTTCATTGGCGTCTCGATAGTTACGGGTGTGCATATTTGCATCAACAGTTATGGGTGTGCATATTTGCATCAACAGTTATGTGTGTGCATTGGCGTCTCGACAGTTATGTGTTTACATATTTGCATCCACAGTTGTGGTGTGTGTTTTGGGGTCTCAACAGTTATTTGTGTATATAGACAGTGTATTATCCTTAAAGTTTGCATTAATGTAAGAAATGAACAACGAACACTCCATTTTCACATTAAATCTTCCAGATAAATAAATAATAGATACGCTTACCAGTCGAAGATCATTAGCCCCGTACAGAACAGCAGAAAGGTTTTTCACACGGTTCTCCATTTTCTCCTGTGTGGAAATATATCCCACGTTGACCTGCATGGATTGTTTACCCGCATACAGCTGGACAACACGTTATAACGAACTTTCATGATACATACATTGTCCGCTAAACGAAAATGGACTGATGTTTTACGCGGTTAGTGAATATACAACGCATCATTCGATTCTGTGGTGTAAACAGTATAAGCAAGATATAACTAACCGTAAGCTGCGTTATAACAAGGAAGTATAAGTCACAGGGGCGTGTTGTGTTGTCAGTAGGTCGCACTAATGTATACAGTAAGCTATCCCGAGTTCGACATGCTGATGTCTTCACACTGCAGAGCTTGGACGCTGTCACCACATGAGATCCCGAGCTATTTAAAAGCGCATTCTATAACGTCTTTAATTTAATCCATTCTCTATATTACGGGTCAAGTTTTTTTTGGACCATTCTCTTCCAAAAAAGGTAACTTCACTCAGACCTTCCTTGAAGTGGAACAAATATAGTCGGTATTCGAAATGCATGTTTACTGCATTTTAAATTGTCTTACTTAACTCAAATCCCAATCGATATAATCTGATTGCTTTCGAAGAAGAATACACATTACGAGCAAATTCGAATCTACAAACAAGTATAAACCACAGAAAAAAATAGACAAGAAACTATCGACGAGAAAGCATATGAAGTCGACGATCACTCTCCTTATACCAGACTGTAGTTGAAGATGACATCCATTACATCGTGGTTTGGATAAATTTTTGATAGGGATAGTAATAAATTATTATTACTTTATTTTTCTAGATAACGATATTTCAAGGTGTAAGAATGACACAGATGACACTCTTATTAAAAAAAAAGTAGTTAAAACATATAGTCGATGGAAACATATAGTCACAGGGGCTTGTATTGCTGAAACAAACAGTTCCTAGGTTCAATACTACGATGCGATATACCTATACTTATAAATAAAGAAAGGGATGCAACGCCAATGCTAGTCAACGCCAATCAAGTCCAAATTTCAAAATGTTAACACACTTTGTACACCTAAAACACATTGTAGAATTAAAGCACAGTGATTTTACGAACGACTCTATATTGAATCCGGGGTTTTCGATAACGGGATAAGAAAGCGTCTTTTATACTTAAAAACGGTTGATAATATAGATAAGCCATTCTACCTCGGATATGGTAAGGTAGTCTGTCATCCAGACCCTAGAGCAAAATATTCAATTGACGACCAACCCAGTCTAGAAAATTATACCAAGTCTAGATTACTCAGCTCTATGAAATTAAGGCATCTTTAGGGCTCCATTTTATATATATATTTGAATTGTTTGTAAAATGGTGTTTTCGTGACAAAAAACTATTTCTGAGACTATATGTTAGTCTAATGGTAAGGTTGTAGACCCTCGGGTTTTTCCTTCCTATCAGAGTCCACAACCTTACCATATCCTCGGTATCATGGCTTATCCTTATATTATTATATAACAAATCACAGCAACACATTTTCCTTTAAAACAAGCCATAGAAAACGTACATTGAACGCGTATTTATCTAATGTTTATGGCGATGCAGATCCCTATCTGCGAAAATCAGAATGTTTTAAAAATTGTACATATCTCTCAATCTAAACGTTTTGTGTATCTTCTCTTGCTCTTGAACACATCATTACCACCTGTCCATCTCTTGTGCGTTGTTGTGAGACGAAAGATGTAATTATTTGGAAAGGGTAAGTCGGATAACTTGTGCCAAATGCTGTTCTTGACTGAATAAAGTATGTTTTAATCTAGTATTGGCCATCCATGTATTCGATTTGTTTTATCAACTACAAAACAAATACATTTCATAAACAACATTTTTAATCGACTGAATGGCTTTTTGCACAACAAATGTTTTAATTAACCGAAAACAAATGTTTTCTCATCGGTTCATACACTCTAAATGTTGGTACAAATTAATGTATTAACAGAGAAGACAATTTAACATTATTTATTTTTATTAATATAAATTATCACTGAAAAACATCAAAACTGTCATTAGTCTTTGTAAAACTGAACAAAAGTATACGAATCTGATGGCAGAGAAATGTGATGCCAGGGCTAACTCGTCATTTTATAATTTGCTAACATTGACGATGTAAAGGATCTGTTTCATACTTGTTATTGAAAGATGGAAGGTTGATATCATTCACTCAGTCAACTATAATTATATTTTATTGCATTAAACAGCATCTTCATTTTGTTCTCATTGAGCACACCGGACTGTGACTTTGATGGCCTCCACAGTGCCTGCTACTTGGTAAGCATCCAGAAACCTCTCCAGAGTGAAGCGATGGGTGATTAGAGACTTGACATCTACCAGCTTATTAGACAGGAGAGATACCGCTCCTGGGAAACTGAAATTAATTGTTAGTAGATTTTTCGTATAATAATAACCAATTTCCAAACACAAGGCAGAACTCTTGGCAGTCTCCATTACTGGCTGATTTAAGCTTTGCAGTATTTCCCTCGTTTTTCCGTTAAGATAGTGAATCGCTTCACCTGAAATGCATAGTGGACTCTGAATTCCTAGCACGGAAACCTTAAAGAAATGCGGCAAGATTTAAATCACTGCAAGAAGCATGCCTTGCGTTGGGAAGTTGTATAATTACTAGAAGGAAACAAAGTCATCTGAAGATGACCTATCCACAGGAACTCGATATCGTAAGTAAAATGTAGGTAAAACATAGGTAAAACAAACCTACCCCCTATATAACTCTATGTTATATAGGGGGTAGGTTTGTTTTACTTACGTTTTATCTGCATTGTACATAACTCTATGTTATATAGGGGGTAGGTTTGCTTTGCCTACGTTTTACCTGCATTTTACCTACGATATCGACTTCCTGTGGACATATCGCACCGATCCCACATGATTTGTAAAACTTGAAAGGACCACTTCTGTAGGTGGGTAATACACATGCAAAGTTTCAGGAAGATAGGATGAAGGGATTCTCGACTTTTTCTCGGAAACAAACCTATCAAAGTTTCAGAAACATACCATAAACGGTTTTCGAGTTCTGCTCCGGTAACGAATGATTACAGCCGGACAGACGGACAAGGCGCAACTATATCCCGCGGTATTACATACCCGTAGGATAATAACATAACCTAAAGAATTGTCAAATGTGTCACATCTAAGCCGAAGATAAACATGATGATACATTGCCTAATTGAAATACCCGATACAATTATGACCATTATCAACCTACCAGCCATATAACGTGATACTTCAAACGACCTTTCTAAACCGTATCATCCGGTACGAGGGACTTACAACCTTGTAATTCCCTCCAGGAGGGTTTACACATACACTTGTAAACCCTGTTAGAAAGAATTATAAGGATTGTAAACCCTGATATATTTGTTAAGATGACGGCTTTAAAGTAAAGATCTGAAGAAACTAACTTAGACTAATTTTGAAAAATATCATAAGTTTACGACAGAATATGTACAGCAAATGTTTTGCAGAAAGTGCGTCTCGAACCCGTATCCATTATCACCTGCAGCGCCTCTGACTACTGCGCTAAGGGGGCAGACGAAATATCACGGTACAAAAGAAACTCATATAGCGCGGCTGACATCATCCAGGGATCCTCAATATAACGCCACGGATCCTCAATATAACGCGATAACACGTAAAAAGCCTGTTTTACACTTAAAAACGGTTAATAATATTGATAACCCATTCTACCTCGGACATGGTACGGTTGTAGACCCTGATGGTCAGGAAAAACCCTCGGATGTTTCGCATCCTCGGGTTTTTCCTTCCTATCAGGGTCCACAACCGTACCATATCCTCGGTATCATGGGTTATCCATATAATATACAATTACATATATATAATTATACACAATGTCTTACTCTCCATAGATGTTACCCAGGGTTCCACGTATTTCCACTTCCTTCATTGCAGCGACCCCTAGCGGAACCTCCATCACCAGGTCACCAATACCAACCAGCGTTACACAGCCTCCTTTTGTAGTCGCCTGGGGAAAAACGATTTTATAACCTGTTGACTATCGACTATAAATGTCATGAGAGATGATTTGTTATCGCCGATGAGTGCATGCATAATGCGGCTTGTTGATATTGTTTATGCATCAGTGCAAGGGTTGAAATAATTATTCCCCAGGGATCAAAGATCGTTTTACTCCTTAGCAATATAACCTTCCAACGAAATACGAAAACTCGTTTATCTTGGACCAAGTTTCTAAGCCTTGCTACACTTTCACGTCTTCTCTTGGCTAGTTTGCAGCATTATAGCAACCTTATCACTTATGCCAATTTCAGTTTACTATGTTGGTTTCACAAAAGCCTCGAAGGTATTGAAAATGTCCCAAACAACAGCGAGTGGGAGATAGGACCTCGACCGGTTACCATCTTGTTCCGGAAGTTGATTCAATACTAAAGTCATATCACAGTTAAAACTCCAAGCTTATTACTTTTATGGAGAGACAGACTGATTGATGGCCGATTGGGTCGCTATACATGCTTACAAATGTGTGTTTTAATATCATAACCATTTTACAGATATTTACATAAATAGCCGTTGATATGCCAGGAGTAGCTCCACTGCACTCCAGTGTCACGTCAGCGAGTCCTCCAAGCGTGTCCTCTATAAGTTTAGCTGCTTCTAATGGAGACTTCCACTTCACATTCAACATGTAGTCGGCACCAAGCTTTCTGGCCAATTCCAGTCTCTCAGATGACAAATCTGTTTGGAGAAATACCGCCTTGTATTGAATATTGAAAGAGACCGGCAATGTTGTAGTTGTGTGTATCTGAAATGTGATCATCGTAAATATTGCTGGTTAATATAAAAATCTCATTAAAATATTTGGTAGATCTAACAAGCGATACGCGATACTCAAATTTACAGTTGTTTATAAACTGACGGGTATAACACTCACTTGTTTTCGATTAATTCAATATTATAAAGAAATGAGATGCATTTGATTATGGCATGATACAATAACACCTTTCGGTAGTAGTTTGAATGACTTAATTTGTGACTTTTTTATTTTTTAACTAAAATATCATTATTTAAAGTAGGCCCCTACCATTTTTAGAATGTTGTAAATGTGTGCAGGACGAGGAACATATATTGATTTTCACATAGAGTATGTGTTATATGTCGATGAACAGTTGTGTTTTCTTAATATTATTTTTGGGAAATTTTTGAAATTTAAATTTTAAATTTTATTTTTTTTAATAAAAGAACTAGGAGTATTCTTTGACTGATTTAATGTTATGGACTAATTTCCCAAACTAGTCAGTATTTGATTACGACGTCGAAAACTCGAGATATTTGACTTTGAAAATTGTACATATGATAAATACAACTGAGATGTAGTTTCTTTTGCCCGTCAGTGTAGTTGACATGTAACCGTTTTTTCTTTGTTAGGAGAAAACAGTTGTACACTAAAGAAAGTTGCCACGTTCACAGATTTATTTAACGCGAAGTATTGAGGAGGGTGACTAGTTTCTTGTGATTATGTCTGGAAAGGAACTTTGAATTTTAACAATTGTACTTTCTTCATTGCATGATTAATTCTTTTATTAGTATCGTCGACCGTAGCGATTGGGCTTATAAGTTAACGATATGTTCTTTGTTGTATCCATATTATATTATCTTTGCACAAACAGTTTGTTTCTATAACCAGCCTCTATTGTGACTAATAGAAGTAGAGCTATATATTTTAAGAAACAATACCCGTGATTATAACAGTTCCTGCTCCCATCGCTTTGGCACATTGGAAGGTCAGCAAACCAATTGTTCCTGGAACATGAAGTGCATAGAGAATTAGATATGGCATAGAAAATGAAAGTGTTATGATCTTAAACTAATAATTCAAGATTGTTAACGTATTCTACAAATTTGCGTCACCTAGTATCACCATGTATGTGATCACAGGGTAATCTTGAACTCCACGTCATTTGAAACCCTCAATACTAAATAGGGATAAATTGTTAATTTAAACTGAGGTACAAAAGAAACTTTACACCCTATTGTTTCACAATTGATATGATAGACTGACTGACTCGGCAAAACAATCATACTAGTTTTTTCAAACATGCAGCACTGAAAGGACCAAGGGAAAATTATTTTTGCACCAACATGACCCCTAACATGTTTATAATGTTGTAAATGTGTGCAGAATGAGGCACATTTATTGAATTTCACTTAGCAGATATCTTATATGTCGATGAACAGTTGTGTTTTATCCAAATTATTTTTGGAAGAATTGATGAATGTAAAATTTAATTTTTTCCCCAAAAAATTAAAACCACATAGAATTATTCCATGGCTGATGACTTAACGCCTGCAGTTTTAGAGTACGAAATCATAAGATATTTGTAATTAAAAATCAAACATATGATAAAACCAACTGAGGTGTAAACTTTCTTTTGTACTTCAGTTTAATATTAATTTCACTAACCGGCTTCTGATACAGAATCATGTTTATAATCAAGGTGTAACCAATGGTAAAAGTTCTCTACTGACCCGCTCCACATACCAGCACCGTGTCCCCGATCTGTATATCAGCTTTCTTGCACGCCTTCACAGCAACAGAGAGGGGTTCGACAAGGGCGCCTTCTTCGTCACTGATGTTATCTGGTATTCTGAGTGAAATATAATGGAAGAAGTCCTTACTAAGTAAATGCATCTATTTAATGGGATCTCAAATAAAATTTCTTTCGTGTTATAAATATATATGATGAAACGCCATCGAATTATTATATAATCGTGACTGTTTTATGTGGTCTTCGTTTTAAACATTTTATATGCGCTTCGTTTTAAAATAATTCTTACATTAACTTAATAGTGGTAGAAGTATTGATTAATATGAATTAAATAGGTTTACTAGAAAGTGAATATAATTCTCAAAGCACGTAGACTGACATTAACCTTACTGGTATAAACCGTCATTCAAAAATAGTACACATATACTAACAATTCTATCAATGTTTTTGAATGATTTAATCGTACATTTACACTTACAGTGACTTCAGACCTGACTAAATTGGATTTAAAAAATATATACTTATAGAGATTTCGGTACAAATACATATCTACGTGGAATACGCTAAATTAACATTTAACATTTCGAATTAAGTTAGAAAAGAAGGTAATAACAAAATGAAAGTTCATATGACGGAGAAGAGGTTACTTAAAGAAGAGACCGTTGCAATAATCTATGGTAGGGTATTTTAAGTGAATTACGTACTTGAAACAGAACTCTTCCCGACTGGTAGTGAACCTTGTAAAGCCTCCATTTAGACCGATACCTTTGTATTCTATCGAGTCACATAGGTTGTATTTCCCGGTTTTGCATCTAATACAGGTAAAACAAGGAATGCCACCCTCAACAGCCACACGATCACCTGTGGATATAAGTTAACATAAGTTTTGAATAAATGGTTTGCTGATATTGTCAAGGATGTTTTCAAAGTATAAAACGTTAGTGCATGCACAAACAATGTTTTATGTTCCTGTTTTACGATTTATAGTCCAAGTTACACATCGTGTCAATATTTTATGTCCGCTTCACTTTTGCTCTAGATCTGTGAATGCCTTACATTGTCTGTCTAAAACTGTGCACCCGTCGAACTGATATGAAACATATTTTCAAATTATATCGAATTCAAACCGATGTTCTGAAAAATCAGAATACTACATAAAAATATAAGATTAACAGAGTAAAGGTATGAACTACATGTATGACGATCACTATACATTAAGGAAAAGGGGAAACTATATTATTTTCAACAGAGTTAAACACAAAAGATTTCTGCCGGATAAAATCTGATGAGGATATATCTCTTAAAGAGATATACACAATTTCATTCATGAGTGTATGTGTTAAATATTTTTATTACTCAACCGTGGTGAGATCACCCATTAGATAACAATGAGTTGGTTACACACATGTGTGATACCACCGCGTGCTGCCGTAACGTCATAATCGGCGCGTGACGTCATAGTCGTTTTTGGTTGACGTCACAATGTTTGCCGTGCGACTGCAATATCTGGTGACCTATTTGTAAGTAAGCGTCACTAAAAACGACGGTCTTGCAATTCAGCACTACACCCCGGCCAAAAGAAACGCCTACTAGATATCTTATCAGATATTGTAAAACTGTTATGAACAGTTTAGCAATATTATAACATAATGAAATTGGACCATTTCTGATTTATATATTTGAATTTCAGAAGTTCATGTCACGACAGAAGGGCGATTGTGGAAATGAGAAAACAATAATTGTTCAGTTTTCAATCAGTGCTTGATCAGAAAAACATTTTAAAAAGATTTTCATACAACCACGAGCAACAATACAGGCACGCATTCGAGTTAAAGTGGTGATGATGCTACCGATGTACGTGGTTAAGGTGCGCAAGTGAATCAACCGAAAATAGCAGTCTTCATTGGGCGTGCTTTTCATGAATGTTATTGACTCGAATCACAGTTTTCCACGATTTCAATGGACTTTCATATTCGTTATTGCTTCAGCATAAAGTGGAGACCGCCATAAATTATATTTAAGAAATTATTGCATCTTTCATTTTTAGGATCATAAAGTAGGCGTTTCTTTTGGCCGAGGGTGTATTTATATTATTGAGTAATAAATAAAATACTAAACTCGGTCCCGTTTGATTACATGTTTCTGAAACTTGTGAATGGTATCGGTATTCGCTCGTTAAAATACCAAACCATCCACTCGTTTCATAAACATGTTATCAAACGGGACGTCGTTTAGTTTTCTATATATATATCTGTAGCTGAAATTGCTATTTTAAAGGTTTTTTTGACATACTGTTTGCATATGGTGAACTATGGAAATAATGTTAGTACAAAATGTCTGCATAATTCATCTTCTTGGACTTGGACTTGGACTAAGTCGATGACGCTTCGTTGTTGTAGAGCGTCATTAAACAAGCTAGAATGCCATATTAAACCGTCCCATCTCACCTGGTAATTGGGATTTTTTAAAAGCCGAAATATTAATAGATAATGTTCACAAATTAGGTTTAGCAGACTTTTAGAGACATGGTGTAACTATATACTGTTGATTAGACAGGTTAGGGTGTACCTATGGTTTTATTGTCACTGGCTCTGGGTATATATGGACAAATATTGAAATAATTAATACATGAAAGCAGTCCGACGTCTTAGATAATTACTAGCTAGTATATGTTATGTAATAATAATAATGATCATACTAATAGTACCATAACAATTCAATCACTTTATTCAGAATTAAAGGCCAAGTGGCCCAGAGTACTTCAGGTTTTACAAAAACATGGCATGGTGTGTGGAACAGATAACAACATATGTTATTACAATAATAATTAACGTAAGTGTTTCTTTAAGAATATACATATCCCTTTGAGAGCTTTGATATTTCTCGTCTTCATGAGGGCTAGAAACTTGACAGTTGTAGGTGGGCTGTAATAATAGGCTGGAATATATTCAGATCGACATTGTTTATAAAAAGGACATATCAACATTATGTGGTATTCATCTTCAAGCATGTCAGCATTACATTTTTTACAAATAATTCATTATATGGAACCAATGTCTTCGAGAAGCGCTGTTTTTGTACGTTCAGGTTATGAGATTGACATCTAAATTTGATTAACATTCGCATTAAATCTTTGCTTAATGCGCTACAGGAAATATACATTTCAGGTTGTAAAAGTGACTTAAATGTACTGTAATTTACAAGAAATGATGAGTTACTTATTTTACTATTCCAGTGTTGTATATCTATATCAATTCAACGTTGTTTAAATGCTGATAAGAATTGATTTACATCGCCGCAGTCTTGGGCCAACCACACATAAGAAAATCCCGTAGTAAACAAAAGCATTCTAACATGCGAGACCAAGTTTGCGCCTCCGTTATCATCATAGACTTTCAACATATTATAACTGGCATTTGGGTATCTACTTTCATCCATTCGAACAATTCAACACCAATATTTGACACATTTTGTGTAATAATGCACAAACAAATTAAATCTGCCAATTTCGCCAAGTACAGCACATGATGCAGTCTTTTTACTTATATAGACAAAATCCTTTTAAAATATTCACTATGAACCTTTTCAATACACGTTTTATAAGTATAGCCCCAAATTTCACTGCCATATGTTAGTATAGGCAATATTTTACTGACGAATATATTTTGAGCAATAGATAAAGGAATAATTTTGGTATCTGGTGAACGGCTGAAAAAGAGGGAAACATGCACGTTTGGCTTGTAATGATAAAGTTTCACAGGCTTTTGACCAGACTAAACGAGATGAGAATACAATTCCTAAATATTTGTAGTAGGGAGTGACTTTAACAGGTAAGTCATTATAAAACCACTTTTCACTCTCTTTAACACGTCCCCCATTTCGAAAGACTACCACCTTCGACTTATCAAGGTTTACTTCAAAACCCCACTTGTTACAAAAATCTTCTAGAATATCTAATTTTCTTTGCAAATCAACAATGCTATCTGCTAGGAGTGCAACATCATCATCAAACAATAATATCTTGATAACTTCTATATATTCATTAACGAAGATTCCATGAGTATTACTCTGACAAAGATCATCTGCGAGTTTATTGATAAATAAAATGAAAAGCAGCGGACTGAGCATGCAGCCCTGACGAACTCCATTACTAGTTGTGAAGAAATCTGTTCTAGATTTACCAGAACGAACTGAGGCACATACATTTGAATACATATTGTCAATGATATTATACATCTTGCCGTGTACACCCTTTTCTAGGAGTAGATATAACAGTTTTTTTCTATCAATAAGGTCGAAGGCCTTGCGGAAATCTATGAAAGCTACATAAAAGCGGTGCTTTGCTTTACGCAAGTACTTATACTAAAGCATAGAGAGAGAACATATTATCTATGGTAGAGTAATTATTTCTAAAGCCTCCTTGTCCTTCATTTAGCAAATCATTAAACTTGGCCGAGTTCCGTAGTCTTCTTTCAAGAATATATGTAAATATTTTGCCAATGGCACTTAACATCGAAATACCTCGATACAGGTAGTTATTGGGATCAGACTTATTCCCTTGTTTAAAGATAGGTACAAGTATTCTTAATGAATTCTGGAGGAATGCCATCTATTCCAGATGACTTACCAGATTTAATATCAGAAATAGCTTGAATAATTTCCTCATGGCTAATGTTATCAGATAACATATCAATATTCATACATTTTTCACATGGGAAAGTATCATGATCTTCAAGAAAATGTTTAACTTCATGATCAAATTCAGTTTGAGAAACAGAAGGGTTCAAAAGGTCTTTAAAATATATAAACCATTCACTTGATGTTATTTCATTATCCTCGTGTTTACTAGCAATGAGGTATTTCAGCTGTCTCCAAAAGTTTCTACAATCTTTATTAACAGCTGCATTTGACAGATTATTCAAAGCTGCAGAGATATGTTTTTCTCTTTTTTCCTTACAAATGTGGCGGAACATACGTTTGACATCCTGGTATTGGTTGATATTGACTTTGCTTTTGTTTAAGCGTAATTTTTCTAGAGCGTTATATTTCTGACGTTTTAAAGAATGGCATTCTTCATCAAACCAAGCTGGTTGCTTTCTCCTAAAGTTCTTAGACTCTGCTCTATTGGATTTAAAGTCGTCACCGGCAAATTAGAAAAGTTTTCCTAGTGTTTCAACAGCACCATCAACATCAGTTTTCTCAAGAAGAGATGAAAACTCTGCTAATAATTCTGCAGCCCTAGAACTTTCAAAACTAGCACGGAAGAGAGTTTTCCTATCATCTTTCCATCGAAATTTAGGAACATAACAGTACTATAGAACACAAACTTACTTAATAAATTCAAATTAAAAGTAAATTTCTTAAATTTCGCGGTTGAAATGCAGTTATCCGATTTTGTATTAGGTCTAACATATAAATTGCATATGTGTTGGATGTTGGATGATAACTGCATGACATTTATAAACAAGCGACACATACCAATTTTTAGACTGTTTACACCCTCGCCGAGTTTGGTGACAATACCACACGTTTCGTGTCCAAGGATGAATGGACGGGTAAACTGCCACTCACAAACCCCAAACTCTGTTACCATGTGGTGATCTGTACCACACAGACCGCAGTTCAGTACCTTCATTTGTACCTCTGCAATAAAGAATCGTTATGAAATCAGCTGCAGTTCTCCGCAACAATATTATAATCAGTACCATATGTCGCAGTTCAGTAACTCTATTTACTCCACCTGGAATGATCGGAGTTGCTTGATGGGTTCCACAGCCATGTTTCCATGGTGACGATGTATGAAATCTGTGAGTGCCTTTCTAGAAGTTGGTATACTCACTTTGAAAAAGGTGTGAAAAGAAAGACGCTCTATCCACTCTTTTGGAAAAGTAAAAAAATATTGTACATGCAAGTTTTCCTGTGGTACGATAACGATCACAGTTAGATACTTTCGTTTCTTACGTTTTAACACCAAGACGTTTGTCAGAATGTTTATGACATCTTAGAGAGAAAGTGATATTGGTATATCCACCATTCTGCCTTTTTGCATAATGCGAAATGAGAAAAACGTTATATTCAAAAAAATATTTTACTACCTTTTAAAACAAATATATTGACCAAATGCCCATAAAGTAATTAGACCGTAGCTGCCGGTACTAAAGGTATCCATGGAGCCCGTCATGTGTGGAGTCGCGGTATGTTGTCTGGCGAGTTGGCAACTATTGTGATAGGGTAGCCATGTGAGAAATATATCACATTCCTTGCTAGTATACACTCTCTTCCCACATAGGTCCCACATAGGTCCGATCCCAACCTGTGTTCAAGAAGGCCTGAATTCGCCGGAAAACAAGGGAGTGTCCTGATTGATTGCAATTGAATCTAGTTGTGCAATCAGCAACGCCGTTGTAAACGTAACATTTTCCAATGACACGTCATAATGATAAAATAAACGTAAGATAAACTTTAATGTGTTTCCTCAAAATATGCTGTTTGATTTTGTGAAAACAGTTGATCATAAACATGCTGATAAATGAATAAGACCAAATCAGACAAATATAAAAATAAGTCATTAATTTGTGTTATTAATATCAGACATATTCGAAGGACATATGCTCATTAGCAACACCCTTAAGAGTCACTGAGTTGACTTAGGTGCTGAAAGATGAGTTTTCATTGGTTAAAAAGCAGGGGTAAAGTATGACGTTTCCCTTTCCCCCGCTAGGGAATTTTGTTGTAGCCGAGAAATTCAAGCCTTCTAGAACAAGGGTTAGGATCGGAAATCTGAAGGGAGTAACCTTTGTGGGAAGATAATGGCTGGTAATTGAGGGTTATTGTCCAAATTAATCGTTGTACAGTATTCGTGCACAATCGACCCACTACTGACAAACAGATTATTATATTAACAGATTTCACACATTGAGTTTTTAAAATAAATAATATTAATGACTCTCCTTTTGCATATATAATTTAGATATGAGAACATACCGCCCTTTTCTGGTTCAGGAACAGGAACGTGTTCCTGAAAATGAATTAAAAATATTCAAAAATAAATTCGTGTACATGCATACGAGACGCCATAAAGGTATCACTCACAACGGGGTTTGTATAACCACTTCTAGGATGACAAACGATTATCCGTGTGACACTGTTTTGGTGAAACATATAATGAATTTGTAAAAGCAAGTTTGATACTAAGTCTTACATGAGTTTTGAACAGCCATTCGATGCAAGTGAGGTTAGTTGTGTTACACACAACTGTTATGAGACCATAAAGCACTGAGGTAGACTGACTGCATGTGGAAGGGGCTGCAGCGAGTGTTCTAATGTAAATAAAGAGATCCGACAAAATAGAAAAGGAAATGTCACCTATTGCAAAACAATCCCCCCAATCAATAAATAGAGTTCTAAGACGAATGAATAAAATTATGATTCGGTTAAGCACCACGGATCCATTTCCCATCGAATTATTAAAAGGTGTTCAAAACTAAAATGGACGCTAGCAGTTTTCGTTTTATAGGCGACACCGTTTCCTACGAGTACGGGTAATCGTGTAGCGAGCTTTGAAGCACAGAAAAACGTCATAAACTTGATCATAAATGGCCAATTTGAACATTACATTTCAGGTCAGATTGTTGTGTGCGTGTTTGTTACTGGAGTATGCTGGAGTACTCCACGAGATAAACAATGAGGAGTACCACAATGAAGGCAGTTTTACCACGGTGCTAATTATAAGATAAATAGTTGCGTTTGTAAATTTCCGGGATTCATTGTATTTCAACACCCGCAAATTTAGTTTAAAACCGACGGCGTTAGCCGGAGGTTTTAAACGCTGACATTTTACAAACGCAACTATTTATCGATATTGTAACATGACCGTTAGTTATCAGGCGTTTTGAAACGAACTCTCTTTTTGTGTACCTATCTCTGAGTGGAAAGGACTTTGCGACTGTTCCATTTTTGTTAGAGGTGTGGTCAGGTCAAAACAAATGTAAATACTCGGCGTAATATGTACATTAGCAACAATTCAAACATAAGCTCAAACAGTGTCACTCAACTATGTTCACTCCATAATATTCACGTATCCTTTTAGAACATTTATCTACGACATCAACACAGTAAAATACCTAGGAACAAAAATCTTAAACTTGCCCTAACCCATTGTGACAATGACGCTAGCATTGTGGAGCACAGTGGTGTAGTGGTTAGCGTGCTTGCCTCTCACCGCAAAGGCCCGGGTTCGAATCCTGGTGGAGACACCAAACATTTGTGACCTGGGTCTCATACTGTGTTGTGTCCTTGGGCAAGGCACTTCATCCACATTGCACTCAGTCCACCCAGCTGTCTAGATGGGTACCTGCATATGGGAAGTACGGACCTATATGGTCGCGCGGAGCGCTTAGTAGCGGCACCGAAAGTACAATTCCTACAGGGTAATAATGTACCGCCACTGTACAGCATTGCGTTGGATATTAGGCGTTAAAATTATCATTATTATTATTATTGTGACGTCAAAACGGTTGATCACTATGACGTCATGCCATGGCAACGGCATTCGGTAAACACAGCCGCATGGAAGAAGGCTTCAAACTTGGACAAATCTTACTTGTTAAAAACATTTTAGTTACTTGAAACTAATTAATTTTGAGAGTTATTTGTGACCTATACTGCTATACACAAGTAAGAAAATGACAATGCCACCTGTCAAATTTGAGAAAGGAGCAAATATTAAGAGAAATAGAAACAATAAATTTTGAGTCGGGCCGAATCTTGTGAACACGATGTATATGTTCGCGGTGATTCGCCCCAAGTAATTTGCGGGTATTCATTGTAATTCAACATAGGCAAATCAACCAATCAGAATCAAGGATACACCGAAATCATGTTACAATAATACTTAGGACCCTATGACGTCAAAGGTGCAGCTATGTTACACTAAATGCAATATCGCCGTATACATTGTACACCGCAATGTCTTCAATAGTTTAGTAATAATAATTGAGCAAATTCATTTTGAAAAGTTTTAAAATATGATTTTCATTGCACCATTAATTGTCCAAAACGGCGCTAGGCAATAAGTCACTCACTGACTTGTTGTTTTCATTAAAGCTTTCAACATTAGCAAGTTTACTTATATATAATATGTCACAAAACGATCAGGGCCCACTAATCCCATCTGAGAACGACTCCTTCCCAACTAACGTCCAAACATCAACTATTAATTGTGGCTGTCATCAGCGCTACCTCTGTACGAGACACAGAATATAACGATATAACACAAAGCAGTAAGAGAATGAAACTACACTTATATATACAGGCCCGTTTACTTATCTAGGCCTAAACATTATCATTTATGTTCCCCAATCAACGCCACATAATCAATGTTATGGCTGTATGTTTTATCCATCTGATTGTCTTTTGTAATAACTCTGTAACGGCATAATGTCACACGGGATAGATAATGTTGTTTATTCGGGCGGTAAAGATTATTTCAGTCAAATTTGAATATTGATTGAAATTGTTTGAGATTGTAATGAGATGTCTGAACGAAATTACACTTCATGACATCTGTTGACAATTTATTACGTCTAGTTTTATTTGAACTAAGTATACTGATATACTTATATATACTGATATACTAAAAATGTATTCAATGCGCTGGTATATTTCAAAATCTTGTCATCATTTTGCTTTCTGGGCGTGCAATAGCGAGACGAATTGATGCAATGGAAGATGTTCATGAGGAGGTTATATGTACGCAAACAATGGGGTCAAAGTTCACAAAGACTATTTAGCTGATAACAGAATGTAAGCCAAGCAGCGTTATAAGCTCTCGAGATGTGTAGACGACTTAAAAGGATAGGGAATATTCAAGGATAATATCGATATTCATATACACAATATATACATATTTATTCTAGTATGTACAGTGTATATAAACTATAAAGGTAGTCTAGACTTAGGCAGACATAAAGATCTGAAATTTCCATTATAATAATCATGTTTGCATAGTTCATAAATGTCAGTCTCTTTTAGTCTTAAGAACATCGTAAACTTTGTAATGGTTAACACGTTAAGCATAGAAATGTAATATTTGTCAGAGATATAAACAAGAGTATTCAATAACGACACAATTGTGACCCCAAACAATACACTACTATCAAGTAAACATCACTGTTACAGTCTGTAGCAAAGAGGAAGTTTACTTACGATTCTGAGGTCGTTTTTTCCGTATAGGACAGCCGAGAGGTTTTCCATCTTGTCCAAATAACAAGGGAAATGTTGATATTTCCCCTTAGCTAAGCAATACGATCTTGTTGTACATGTACACAAACAACAGTGGGAAGCAATACACTAATATCTTATCTCAGATAGTACAATGTTACAATGTTACAAGTCACTTTACTGTCTGTTGACTAGGTTTGTATATATGCCCGTTAAATAGCCAATGGACAGTTATGGAGATCCCCCCTGGGACCGTAAAATTTACATGCAAAATGTCGAGCATCATCAGGACATCTGCACTCAAATTGTGCACATTTTAACCCAGTTGTTCCAGTTAGCTTTCATTAGGGACAAATAACTTGGAATTGAAATTTTGTAAACTATCTTGCATTTCTTTGCAAAGTCCTTATTTTTGTCCAAAGAAACATCGTTTTACATTTGCGACCGAAATCTAACACGAAGTAAACTATGTATCGGACAGCTATAGCATCTCTAGTCATTTACGGAATGCTCAGTCGCTGATTGCACAACTAACTTTTGATGCAACCAATCAAGAAAATGTCCGATATGCAAAAGAGGTTATGATAGAAAGTCTGAAATAACGTCTGTGTATGTGGGAAGAGAATGGGAAGAGACTGTCTGATTGGCTGCAACTAATGTGTGGAGTATCAGAAAACTCACTCCTTGTTGGTCGAGTATGCTAGTACTACGTTCTGCTTGATTCGACGTATATATCGACCTAATGACCGGCGTACTGTGATAAACAAGCTCGTCTGGTTCTGATGACGTCATTAGACTACTGAATATGGAAGTGTCAATGAAAATTGCTGTTCGTGAAATTGCTTGGAATAGAATGACTGCGTACACTAGATTTAGATGATATTCATATTGACGTAACTTAGGCACAGTTTTTTTGAATCCACAAAGTATTAACATTGCCCTTTCACCTTGAATTTTCTGGGGATTTACATTTGCAGTATATTAGAAATAAATTAGCTTGCCAATTATCAATTATGCCTATATATACTTTATGGTTTGTTTAATACATAGCTTTGACGCAGGGCAAGGATTTGGTTTCATCTCATAAAACATACAAACAATAAAACATACATTAAACAAGTATTGATATCATTGAATACTATTTGTATTTCATACATGTGTCCAAGGGTAGTTAGTAAAAATAATTCTGAAATCTGGTGACCTTTTATACAAGATTATGAAAGATGTAAATAAGAGCAATTATTGTGTGAAAAATTAAGTGTATATATTTCAATAAGATTGTTTTTTGCCAATTTCCCGATATGTTTATCAACATACTTGATGGCTCCTTAAAGGGGCAGTAGCACGTGTTTTCTCTCAAATTAGTTGATGAAATGCATTTGAAAAATAATGTCACCAATAGAAAAAACACCCTTCTTTCTTCGGAAAATCAACTTAAAAATGAGAGTACATGGTTGGCTAAAGCCATGGGAATCCATTTTGTAATTCAAAATAATAATAGATCAAAACAATAACATGGCCGCCATGCAATTTTTGCTTTTTACGCAACACCGTTATTACCACTACGGATAATTAAGTTTGTGTAATAAGATGTTTTACCCTCTAAAATAAATATAAATGACATAAATTATCATTAAAGATAGGAAATCTGAAAAAAAATAAATTTGCAAAGAACGTGGTACAGCCCCTTTAAAGCAAGCAATGCATACGTGTTGTCATCTATATCGGGTTATTTTTTTGGTGAATAATAAACTGATTTCTTAACACGTTTGTTCACAGAAAATGAAAGCAACGTACGTTGGTCATTCACGGAGATGCCTATTTATTCACAAGGTTTAGATGACTTTAAGGAATGATGTCTGTTCTAACTTCAATACACATTACTTACACAGTGCTTTGAAAATGTGCACATGAGTTTAAGACCCTTAAAGAGTCATTAAATATTTTACGTATTTTATTTGACTTTCATACTTGTCGTAAGACCACATGTGCTGATTGAAGTTCAAATAATTTCACTTGACTTGCATATTCATACCCTATCGCTAAATATATGCTTTAATTACTTGTTTCCCATGAAATTCGAGCAACGGCCTTTTACACATGCAGAAACCGAAATTACACGTCCCATATATGTGCACGGTAATTATATGACCTATAAACATTGCCAACCCACATCTGTATGTTTGTCTGTTGTAGGTAAGGTTCCAAAAGTATGTTTGATCATCCGGCTTTCGATCATAAATCGCAACTTTCAGCTTTGTAATGCCACTATACTGAATAAAAAGGCATTAATATCTTTTTTTCAGGTACAGTCAGTACTTCTCGATAAAATAACAACATTTGAGACGTTTGACATTATCCGATCCAAACAGCATACTCAGTGACTCTAAGTATAATAACAGTTGACGCTCGTTGTGTTCCCGGGGCAGCGAATGCTTAATACTACAGTTCACAACGGGCATCGCAGACTCCATCAAACCGTATACTTACTTACAATTCGTATAATGAAAGATGGAGCTGTCACCGAGCAAGTCTAGATCACTTGCAATGGTATCACTTACAGCTTTTTCGTTCATGCAGGAGTAACGTGACAGATTCACTCATAACGTACTTCATTCCCGTATCTTGTACTTCAATACCTTATCTTTGTAGTTTTCTACAGACGAATATATAGACATAAAGAAAGTCGTCGTAAATAATGCATTTTATTTACAATATGTCAATGGTTTTGACATTTAATTGACATTCCAATCGGTAAATATATCCTTTCATTTTTCCACTAAGTCTTGCTTTTATCACTAATTGGAAAATTTTTAATTTGTTCGCCATATTTCTACAAAGTTGTTAAGACTGATATATATATAATATATATATATATTTATTTATATATATATATATATATATATATATATATATATATATATATATATATATATATATATATATATATATATATATATATATATATATGCTGTATTATAACGTCATACCATTGTTTCGTCACTATCATTGTGACATCGTAACGTCACAACTGTCATACTCCCTGATGATACCATGTTGGAGGAAAAATGGCTCTGTGGTTTTTTTTTTACTTTTGAATATTTGTGACTGTATACTTGTCAAACTTTAAAAAAAAGTATTGTCTCGTTGTCTATATATAAATATATATATGAACACGTCAGCCGTCTACCCGTAAACATTTTCGGCTTCTCCTAAACAACAACACCAGAGAACTGAAATCTTATCTTATTGGAGTCTTCCGTATCTATTTTTTTCGGAAGCTAATAATGTTTCTCTGTTTATACAAGTGTAGCCCTTTTTGTTGTTTTCATAAAAACTTTTTGAGAAATATCTGGCTAGCTTTAACACATTTGCAACATGATAGACACTGTGAAAATATACTGTAACAACTGTCAAGGTTTAAACAGTTCTAACAAGAGAAGAGATGTTTTTGAATATTTAAAAGGTAAAAATTCCCATATTTATTGTCTACAAGACACCCATTTTACACCAGATTTGGAACATAACATCAAAGAGGAATGGGGCTCAAAATACTGCAAATTCAGTTCTTATAGAAGCAACGCTAGGGGAATAGCAATTTTATTCAATAAGAATTTTGAAATTAAAATCATAGACGAAATTAAAGATGAAGAATGTGGGAACTATCTAGCATTGAAGATAGAGATTGAAGAAAGAACAATTACATTGATATCGGTCTATGGTCCCAATCGAGACACTCCAGAATTTATCCATAGTATATTCGATATCATAAAACGCTTTGACTCCAAATACTTTATTCTGTGTGGTGACTGGAACATGATACAAGATATCAAATTAGATCTCTATAACTACAAACATGTGAATAATTCTAAGGCAAGGGATGTATTGTTAGAATATATTGAGGAGTTTAACCTTATTGACCCATGGCGAGATAAAAACCCACTGCAAAAACGATACACATGGCGTCAACAAAAACCAATAAAACAGGCTAGATTAGACTTTTTCCTTCTATCAAGAAGTCTTGAGTGTTCTATTGTAAACGCAGGTATAGATCCAAGTTATAGATCAGACCATTCATTACATTGGGTTAATCTTAAATTTAATGACGTAGAAAAGGGCCCAGGGTTTTGGAAATTTAATAATTCCCTATTACGAGATAAGACATATGTTGACAAAGTAAAAACTATTATCAAAGATACCCCCAAAGAATATACAAATGATTCTAATGGTACAGAAACATTTACAATTAACGACCAATTGCTATTTGAAACAATTCTTCTGATGATTAGGGGATACACTGTGAAATACTCTTCTGAAATGGAAAAAAAAAATAAAAGGGAAAAGGAACTTCTTGAAAATATCAGTGATTTAGAAAAGGAATTTGATCTTTCAGAAAACTACGAAAGGAAAGAAAATTTACTGCCAAGGCTCCAAGAAGCGAAAATTGAACTAGAAGAAATTCATAAATATAGAACTGAAGGCATCATAATGAGATCAAAAATTGATTGGTACGAACATGGAGAAAAACCAAGCAAATATTTCCTTTCCCTTGAAAAACAAAACTTCTTAAATAAGGCAATCACTAAGTTAGAAAATGAACAAAAGGAAATCGTAACAGGTAAGAAAGAGTTGATTAAGGAAGCAAAGACATTTTATCAAAAGCTTTACACAAAAAGAGATAGCAAAAAAGTAAACTTACATGACCTTTACACTGACATACCTAAACTTGACGAAAATCAAAGATTAAGCTTAGAAGGAGAATTAACATATGATGAAATTCTAACTTCCCTTAAAAGGATGAAAAATGGGAAAAGTCCCGGTCCATCTGGTTTTACAACAGAGTTTTACAAATTTTTCTGGAACGATATACATAAATTTCTTCTAAAATCTCTAAATTATGCGTATCAAAATGGCGAATTATCAACCAGCCAAAAACAGGGCCTTATTACTTGCTTACCCAAAAAAGACAAACCAAAGCAATATCTATCAAATTGGAGACCAATATCGCTTTTAAATGTGTCGTACAAGATAGGCTCGGCAACAGTAGCAAATAGAACAAAAAAGGTGTTGCCACTTATTATAAACGAAGATCAGAAAGGTTTTCTCGCAAATAGATACATTGGGGAATGCACAAGAATGGTATATGATATAATGGATTACACAGAAACTATGGAAATCCCTGGCATGTTGTTACTAATAGATTTTGAAAAAGCGTTTGACTCGGTGGATTGGAATTTTATTGAGGAAGTTTTTGCTTTTTTTAACTTCGGTGAATCTTTAAGAAAATGGATTAGAACACTCTATTGCAACATAAGTTCCTCAGTAATTGGTCAATGGATTTGGCTCTGATTTTTTTAATATAACTAGAGGTTGTAGACAAGGTGATCCCCTTTCGCCTTACATATTTATTATATGTGCTGAAATCTTATCTGCAATGATCAGAAACGAGCCTAAGATAAAAGGAATAGTGATTGGAAATACAGAATATTTAGTCTCACAGTTTGCAGATGATACGTCCCTTGTGCTAGATGGTACTGAAAAGAGCCTCCAAAGTGCACTAAAAATACTTGATGATTATGCCTCTTTTTCCGGTCTGAGAATAAATGTAAGTAAGACAAGAATAATATGGATAGGTTCTCTTAGAGGATCAACTCATATTATGTGTAAAAAGTGGAAATTAAATTGGTCTCAAACAGAATTTACTGTTCTCGGTATTGTATTTACCATAAATATAGCTGAAATGGTTGAAAGAAACTATAAAGATAAACTAAAAAAAATAAAAAGACAAATGCAAATATGGACAGCCCGAAACCTTACACCCCTTGGTAGGATTACAGTACTTAAATCCTTAATTCTATCCACAATAAATCATTTATTTTCAGCCCTCCCTAACCCACCAATTAACACAATTGAAGAGCTTGAAAAACAATGTTTTTCGTTTGTATGGTATAACAAACCGGATAAGATTAAACGAAATATAACAAAACAAAACTATGATGATGGTGGTTTAAGAATGCCAGATATTAAACAGACTATGGATGCCCAAAAAGTAGCATGGATTAAAAGAATTATTTTAAACAATTCAAAATTAGAAACACTACTTTCCTTTAACGTTTCTCAAAATATACAAGACTTCATGCTTAAAGGAGAAACATTTATAAAACAAAAGGTAATAAATAAGAAAACCAACTCTTTTTGGAAAGACGTTCTTTTAGCATGGGGATCATATACGACAGCCAAAGGTAAAAAGATTGAGCAAGGTAGTGATGTTTTATCGCAATGTTTATGGTATAATGAACATATTCTTGTAGATAAAAAACCATTTGTATATCCACATTACGCAAAGGTAGGCATAACTTTTGTAAATGACTTGATAGATGAGGATGGAGTAATATATACATTTACAAAATTCCAAGATAAATATAGAACTCATTTGAAGACAAACTTTTTAGAATATGAAAGCTTAACTAGAGCAGTTAAACAATATTGCAAGACATATGACATTATTCTTTGTGACAGAATAGAAATACCATTTATTCCCTATTTACTTCAAGAGGTAGTAAAAAATAAAAAAGGTTGTAGGATATACTACGACATACTTAGCCCAATTTTAGACCCTGCCGTCCATAGCTATAAACAAAAATGGGAATCTGACCTGGAGACAATTTTAAATGAAAACGAATGGAAAACCTATCAAAAAATTGTATTTCGAGCTCATGCAAATTCCGATTTTAGATGGTTCCAACATTCTTTAATGCATCGAATTCTGCCAACAAACCAGCTTTTATTTAAGATGGGCTATATTGATAGCCAGTTATGTTCATTTTGTAACAATGCATCTGAAAGTTTACTCCACCTCTTTTATGACTGTCCAAAATCCAAAATCGTTTGGAATAAACTATTCACATGGATAAAAGCAAAAACAGATATCAGTTTTGTTATCGATAAGAAAAAAATCATATTTGGATTTCCCGAAAGAAGAAATGATGTACTCAATCTCATAATAACGATCGTCAAATTTACTCTTTTCAAAATAAGATCATATACAAATACACCTCGATTTGATAAGATAAAAAATGAAATCATAAAAATTTACAATATCGAGAAAATAAATGCCATCTCTTCTTGTAACTTCACAGAATTTGTTGGTTTCTGGTCTGACTGTCACTATTTGTTTAACTGACGTATTACAGCATGTGCTAAATGCCTCTTTTGTTTTTCATTTGTTGCTGTTGTCACCTCTCATTGTACCTAATGTTACTATATGTATACACTCGATGAATTGATGATGTACCACAAAAAAATGAATAAAAAAAAAAAAAAAAAAAAAGAAATCTTATCCAAGAACACAATGGTCATTTATCAATGTGTAATGGAAATCGTCCTAAAATCTAATTTGTCTTCATTCCAGAACTAAACTCATAGAACAAGTAAGACGGGAGCCACAGCCCTCAAACCTGGTTTCATTCTCTTTTACAAGACCTACTCGTATAAGGAAACTTAAAGCAGAAGTGCGACAAGAATCATTTGCTTGCATTCATAACGGTGTTAGAATCTATACCGAAACGTCGCACTCCTGCAATAAAGAAGTTGTATATCCATAGAACTAGTTCTCCTTCATCTAACCAACTTCTTATTGAATTTCATTGAAATAAGCTTTTATTAATCAAATTTCCATATTTCACCCAACAGTACCAGGCAAATACATTGCACAAAATGTATTATTTGAACACGTAAAGGTAAGCTCGGTTTATACCAAACACATACATGCATGACATGCACAAGAAAGAACGTTGACGACCATTTCATCAACATACACATTGTAGCCCCTGTAAGTCACACACATTGTACCTCGCTAAGGTTTGTATTAACCTGTGTAAGTCATACACATTGAACCTCGCTAAGGTTTGTGTTAGCCTGTGTAAGCCATACACATTGTACCTCGCTAAGGTTTGTATTAGCCTCTGTAAGTCATACATATTGTACCTCGCTAAGGTTTGTGTTAGCGTCTGTAAGCCATACACATTAATATTGTACCTCACTAAGGTTTGTGTTAGCCTCTGTAAGTCACACATATTGTACCTCGCTAAGGTTTGTATTAGTCTGTGTAAGTCATACACATTGTACCTCGCTAAGGTTTGTGTTAGCCTGTGTGAGCCATACACATTGTACCTCGCTAAGGTTTGTGTTAGCCTCTGTAAGTCACACATATTGTACCTCCCTAAGGTTTGTATTAGTCTGTGTAAGTCATACACATTGTACCTCGCTAAGGTTTGTATTAGCCAGTGATGACAATGGCGCTTGTTAAGACTCACAAAGGAAGTTGCATTGTAGCATGATCATATTGATCCAATGTTTTACATATATAGAGATTATTACCCGAGGAAGTGTGTCATATGACTTTTACAAAACGAGTTTGAATTTGTGTATTGCCCGAGCGAGAGCGAGGGTTATACATAAATTTGCACGAGTTTCGTAAAAGTCATATGGCACACTTTCGAGTGTAATAATTTCTTTATTACCCATTCTATTCCATTTCATTCGCGTAAAATCAGTCAAGAAACGACCCACGTCTCTGGAGACGACAAGCGACAGTGACGTCACGAACAATCGTTTTATGACGTCACAGACGACGAAATACGAGAAGTCGCTGTGAAACAATGGTTGATAGGTAAACGAGATATGTGCACATGTGCTACGTATGGCTTAAATGCACTTGGATCTCATGTGAACTTGAAGCATGACTCTTATGTGTCCCCTGTTGAAGTGTGTCAATCATTTAGTATCCACTGTTAAAAGTTCCACTTTGAAATTATTAAATAGGGAAATTATCTTGATGTCTTCGTATTGTATCATGTTCGGAACCTTTGCGTTGTTTTTAAACGGCAGTCCATTTATGGAAATCTGAAAAATATTTTGAGCATTAAAAAATAAAATTGATAAAAACCAATATATAAAATATGAATGAATTTTATCCACACTGGCCATTTAAAAATACTTCACTGGGGAAAATGAGAGAAGTTGGTTTTAAACGAAAGATTTATTGAAATCTAAATAATATTTGGAGAAACATTGCACGGTAAAATTGATAACAAAATATTGCATAAAATATTGATAAGTTCTATCATCAAACTCCCATTAGTTAAACCGAGGGGCAAAAGTAACAATACCAATTTTTAACAGAATCAAACACGAAATACTATTATAAAGTCGATTTTGAATGTCTGTGATAAGGATATATCTGGTAAAGAGATGAGAAACTTTTATTATATGACGAGCATTGAAATACTGGGATTTATCAGTGAAATAAACTGCCTATCTAGCTACAGTGAAAATAACCGGTGACTAATATAATTTGACGTCATAAAACAATGGTCTCACGCGGCGAATCAAGCACAGTATTGCTGTAATGATGGGCTGTTCCTAACGGCCGTTCGGCGAGAAAACGGGCGTAATTACAAGGATAGCATCATATAATAAATAGAATATCCGTCAATTCTTGACAAATACCATGTTTATCTCATCTCGTGAGGTAGAAAAGTTATATATTTTCACTCGTGGCTGCGCCACTCGTGAAAATATAACCTTTCTACCTCACTCGATGAGATAAACATGGTATTAGTCAGGAAAAGACAGATATCCTCTATTTATCTTATATATCTGTTCAAATACACAAGGGGTGCTGAAATTGTTATTTCAAAGGTTCAAAAATAATGTTTGGTATTGAAGGTGACATTTTTTGAAGGCCTTGTTCTTCAGAAACACGAAGAGATAATGTTTCAAACACGACAACTTATGTTTCATTGGCTTAAAAATACAAACTATGTTTTGTCATATCTATCCCTCGTGTATTTAAATATATAATATTTGTTGGTATCGTTTCTTTTGCCCCATGGGTGTATACTTCACTGGGGTACTTGAACGAATGAACCGCAGGGGCTGGTAACAACTACATCCGAACAGCAGGGGCTGGTAACAACTACATCCGAACAGCAGGGGCTGGTAACAACTATATCTGAACAGCAGGGGCTGGTAACAACTATACCTGAACAGCAGGGGCTGGTAACAACTACATCTGAACAGCAGGGGCTGGTAACAACTACATCTGAACAGCAGGGGCTGGTAACAACTACATCTGAACAGCAGGGGCTGGTAACAACTACATCTCCACAAACGTTTTTTTCTCACCTTCTTGAGTGTTTGAGTACACATATAATTTTTGGAGGTTTTAATAAATTGTCTAAGTCAGCTTTTTGAAGTGAAACGGTCTAAACAAAATATAAAAGTTTTCCTTTGTAAAATATTAAGTAAGTACCAGCTGAGACGGCGGCTATTGATACTTTTCTTTTGATTTTAAAGGAAAATTGTAAAATAGAATGTTAAACAAATTGACCTTTCTTATCATGGCTGTGCATTGTTTTCATTAACAAAAAATACACGTTAGACACATTGATATGAATAATGAATGGAATTTTAAAATTATAATAAAACGGTACGAGTTCAGATTTGTACATTGTTTTTATTGAAGATGTTATTTCGTCTTTTCGCATTTTTTTCTGTCATATCATGTAGCCAATAATCCCATCCCCTTCACTATATTCCCCCAGTATGCTCATATCTGTTTCAACGTTTCAATATCAGTAAAATTTCTGAATGTTCACTGATATAAAGGAAATTTCATCTTTAATGTCAATTTTCAATTTTAATGAACACAGTTTGAGTGAAAATCCAAATCTGTTGTTACGACCATATTGAAAAAATAAAATAATTAATGGTTATCAAACTTTTATATGGATTTTATAAAACTAATATGCTTTGATATTGCCATGTTTCATATACTTCAACTTCAAATAAATAATACTTGAATACACAAAGTAAACATCATATAGTAACAAAAATACGAAATATTTTAATCCACGAATGATCAATAAAATTGAATATTTACATCATTTCCCCAAGAAGTCAACTACATTAATCCGTTCATTTTTCTTTACCTTTTTGACTGTATTTTGTTGTTTTCATTTCGTTTCTGTATTAAAGATTTAATAAAACAACTATTGATTGGTGATTGCGGTCAATACATGTTTTATGAACCCGAGAAAACAATGTTGAAGAATTTGCTCATATAACAACAGTAAATATCGACTAACCTTCAAACCATCTCCCCCGAAGTTTATTGTCAACTCGGTGATATTATGCCTTGAGTACAGGGGGAAAGCCGGGGCCCAGGTAATAGCTTGACTAGCCATAGAGCCTGCATGAAGCGTGATCTCCTGCTTGTGAGAGGTCGACACTTTAATCTCCATGTGCAGCAGAAACTTCTCGTCTTCGTGTATTTGCTTGGAAGTCTTATTGGCGCCAATGAATAAAACAAAACTGAAAATACAATAGTATATTGGAAATATAACCCCTCTCCACAAACTAATAATTCGTATCTTTGACATCCATGTCTAAGAGAAACTTCTCGTCTTTATGTAAATACATATCTCATTGGAAGTCTTCCAGACAGCATGAATAAGACAAAACTAAAAATACAATAGTATATTAGAAATATTACCCCTCTCCAACAAATAAAAATATTGACATACATGTGTAAGAGAAACTTATTTTCTTTATGTTAATATGTATCTGTATTGGAGGTATTCACGACACAATGAATAAGACACGATTGAAAATACAATAATATGTCAGAAATATTAATCCCCTTTACAAATGTCCAATTCAAAACGAAAGAACTTAAAATCAAGTGTATAAACTTAGTTCATGAGAAACATAATCCTGTTAAGTCTTGACATGTTCCAATGTGGTTGTAACCAGAACATGGTTCCAAGACTCATGCAGTTACCTTGGAAACAAACATAGATCGAGACAGAGTAGAAGTTATCTGTCTACTTCTGACCAGTAGAACGTAGACATTTAATCCAGTGAGGGAGACAGTTTATATTATCTCGTGAAAATATAACAGTTCTCCTTCACGAGGCGAGATAAACATGCTGGAGAAACTTTGTAAAAGGTGTCTAGACAGATTTCCCTTCGGCAAAGAAATCAGTTTCCCTTCTCCCACTTGAAAAACTTAACACATTAAAGGCTAGCCTACCATATAGCCTTTACTTCGTGACATGCACATTAACAGTGTATGTCGGTAAATATCCTAGTGAAGATCTAGAGGGCATTTAAAGACATCAGTATTCAATTCAATTACATTACATTACATTCGATCAGCCATTTTCAGAGTTGGTAATTCAAGTTACCCTTCTCAGCGTGGTAGGGCCAATGGCCTCAATACAGTAACATTGGGTAGAGGTCAGTATAACTCTGCAGCATGAATCAGAAGCTATGGACATACCTTTGGTCTCTTCGAGTGGGTCTGCCGCTCAGGTTGATTGACCCCCCTTCTTTGAAACCCCAGGGGATTTTGGCGTTAAAATCATTTTTTAGCTGAAATTTTATGTAAATGAGGTAAATACACTGCAAATGATTCAGTTAAGTCATTGCCATTCATATCGCATAACAAAGATTTTCATAATTAATTTTTTTTATTATACTAAATGTAAAAAAATTAGTTCGAGTTTTCGTTTTGTCAAATGAGCTCTTGTCGTGTTATTATTGTTTAGTATTCAAGTACTACAATTGTTTAAGCTTCGCCTGCTTGGTTCCCCTTGCTAATATTATCTATTATTAATTTGGTTCAGTAAGCGCATCCTACCTTGATACAAACTAAGTTTTGAATGAATTTTATAATAAAACTCATCACTACTACGAGGTACTTTATTCGATGCCCACTTTTAAGTTATAAGTGACAAAATACTTGATAAAGGTCTTTCTACGATTATACCTGAAAATTCATGTAAAAATTAAATACTGAAATATAACAAATGGAAAGTTCTTGAGGCAACAATCAACAGACCAAGAAATAAAATCGCAAATATCCACACTATCACACACACACATATCACTTTTCGGTTTTTATTCAAGCATATTCCAAGATGACGAGGATTCCACTTGATATTTGTCAATTCAACCAATAAACACCTTTTATAACGCTTTTTTAGAACGCCGCTCAATTACGCCTCATAAAACTTTAGCCGAGAGCGAATTCCGCGTGCTAGGCCTTGTGACGTAATACACAGGAGTCGCTTGGCGTCTAATGACAGAATCCACTAGAATTAGCCTTACATAACTGCCTAAATAACATATTTACCTTGTCATTATACAACAAAATTACATATATACACGCCCCGTAAAACGTACTACAAATGACAGCGGATGTTAACACTGTTTAGTAGTGGATGCGACCATTGCGGGACCCGTAATTCTGCAATGTGTTTTGGAACAATTCTTATCGTTGCCCAATATGGCGGCGGCACGAATGTCAGATGATGAAGATGTTCAAACGTCACAGAGATCTATTACACATTTCATACGGTGTATAACCGTGTTAACACGCCTCATTCATGTTGAATAATTTTTGTTTTCACATTCGTCCTTATGCAAAATAACAAAATATATTGTCAGTATTTTTGTTTATCAATGTAGCGATATGTAATAAGTGATGTAGTTGCTTTATTGACACTCTAACTTAGATAAATATTAAATAAGAGGGGAAATCTACAAGACTGAACTATAGCCGAGGTAATATTTTTTAAATGTGAACCAAACAACACATGTACACACGGCCATGGTGAGTTGATCAAAGTTCTATAGTTCCAATATTTTCATTTGAAATTGAGAAAGATACATTTTCATATGTTTATCCGAAGTGATTTATACGTTATTTTAGTTCCACAAACACATGAATTGACCATCAAAAACTACATGTAATATAAAATGCAAGGCCTTTTATATAACATGCTAGGAAAATGGTAGTGGTATTACACTGAATCTAAGTAATTGTAAATGTACAAGACTATAGATTTAAAGATAGCCCGAATATGTTCTTCTAAAAAGTGTAAACCAGTATCATTGATGAAAATTATAGGATTTTCTTAGTTGTAATGCAACTATTCTATTAGCAAAATAAAGTCACCATGACAAATATTGACGCAGTAGATTTCAAGCTATAGGCCTCTTCAAACACAAAATCAAGCACAACAAAAAAATTAACTAATAATGGCATTTATAATAAAAATTCTTTTATTTTTATTTTTGAATTTTCAGTTATTCATTTCAAAACATATTGTAGCTTATAAGATAACATAACACTCCACTCGATTGGGAAAAAAACAAATCTAAAATCAGCGATTGAATATCGAAAAATGATCCTAAAACTCCTAAATTACTTCCTACGGACGCACAAATACCCATTCTATCGGAAACTTGTAATGTCAAAACGTTCTTATTATGTTTTTAACGAATTATCAACGAAAATCGACAAATCGCCTAAGGATTTCATTAAGCAACTCATGTGTATGACGTCGCATCGCTAACGAACGTTATGCTACACCGAGGGGCCGCTGAGACTGTTTCAAGAATGAGATAATTAGCAAGCCAATTTTACTCACTTTGAATGGCAGTATCTTGATAAGTAGGTGACGATTCGAAATAATCGTTTGTGTTTTGCTTACTTGAAAGTATTGTCTATATGAATAAACGAATTAACGTCGAAAAAAACAGAGAGATGATATTATCTTTAAGACAGAAAAACATATTAAAAGAATAAACTAAATACAATGACCGAAAGGGGTGCTTTTCTATTTCTTTTATTCAAAATTTATTGTGTTGTACATACATAAGTGTAAGGGTCAAATCGGACGTGTCTGCATGTGTCAGTATCAAGTGTAAGTATCAGTGTTAGTGTCAAGTTTAAGGTGTGTGTAAGTAAGTGTAAGTGTCAAATTAAAGGTGTGTGTAGATAAGTGTAAGTGTCAAATTAAAGGTGCGTGTAAGTAAGTGTAAGTGTCAAATTAAAGGTGTGTGTAAGTAAGTGTAAGTGTCAAATTAAAGGTGTGTGTAGATAAGTGTAAGTGTCAAATTAAAGGTGCGTGTAAGTAAGTGTAAGTGTCAAATTAAAGGTGTGTGTAAGTAAGTGTAAGTGTCAAATTAAAGGTGTGTAGGTAAGTGTAAGTGTCAAATTAAAGGTGTGTGTAAGTAAGTGTAAGTGTCAAATTGAAGGTGCATGTAAGTAAGTGTAAGTGTCAAATTGAAGGTGTGTGTAAGTAAGTGTAAGTGTCAAATTAAAGATGTGTGTAAGTAAATGTAAGTGTCAAAATTAAAGGTGTGTGTAATTAAGTGTACGTGTCAAATTATAGATGTGTGTAAGTAAGTGTAAGTGTCAAATTAAAGGGGTGTGTGAGTAAGTGTAAGTGCCAAATTAAAGGCGTTTGTAGGTAAGTGTAAGTGTCAAATTAAAGGTGTGTGTAAGTAAGTGTAAGTGTCAAATTAAAGGTGTGTGTAGGTAAGTGTAAGTGTCAAATTAAAGGTGTGTGTAAGTAAGTGTAAGTGTCAAATTGAAGGTGTATGTAATAGTATGTGTCAAATTGAAGGTGTATATAAGTAAGTGTAAGTGTCAAATTAAAGGTGTGTGTAAGAAAGTGTAAATGTCAAATTAAAGGTGTGTGTAAGAAAGTGTAAATGTCAAATTAAAGGTGTGTGTAAGAAAGTGTAAATGTCAAATTAAAGGTGTGTGTAAGTGTAAGTGTCTAATTAAATGTGTGCGTAAGTACGTGTAAGTGTCGAATGGAAGGTGTGTGTAAGATAGTGTTAAATCGGAGGTGTGTTTAAGTAAGTGTAAGTGTCAAATTAAAGGTGTGTGTAGGTAAATGTAAGTGTCAAATTAAAGGTGTGTGTAGGTAAATGTAAGTGTCAAATTAAAAGTGTGTGTAGGTAAGTGTAAGTGTCGAATTGAAGGTGTGTGTAAGTAAGTGTAAGTGTCAAATGGAAGGTGTGTGTAAGTTAGTATAAGTGTCAAATTGAAGGTGTGTGTAGGTAAGTGTAAGTGTAAAATTGAATGTGTGCCTAAGTTAGTATTAGTGTCAAATTGAAGGTGTGTGTAGGTAAGTGTAAGTGTCAAATTGAAAGTGTGTGTAAATAATTGTAAGTGTCAAATTAAAGGTGTGTGTAAGTAAGTGTAAGTGTCAAATGGAAGGTGTGTGTAAGTTAGTATTAGTGTAAAATTGAAGGTGTGTGTAAGATAGTGTTAAATCGGAGGTGTGTTTAAGTAAGTATACACAAACGATACAGCAGTTTTAAACCGAAAATAGCCAAAAGGAGGCAAAATATTGAATAAAACTGAAGCATCCTTACGATTGGATTCTTCCAAATGTATCGGAGACATTTCGGACCGGAAGGCCAGAACTTGGAGCACCTGATGTCATTGGTCCCAAACAGTTTGAACATTGTGTTGCAGGTATAATGGGCAACCTTGTTCCTCACTGTATACTTCCCGTGATTTGCCCGAGGAGGTTTCCCACAGTCAACTGAAAATATAGTAACGTTCAAGTTTGAATCGATGACATCCTGGTTAACCTGATGGACTCAAAACATCACCATGGAGTTTCGGTAATGCAGAATTCATGCTCTATCTTCATCCTTTTATGACGTCGCTAAACATGCATTTGTGATTAGTTTGCATTTTAAACACTTGTGTTTAATTATTTCGACCAAAATTACTTGTATTGATCATTCATCAGATATTGGACACTAAGTTCATGAATTGGATTATTCCACGCACGTGCAACGCAAATCTTGCACGCAAAGCAATATGACTGACAGCCAACACTGTGCCTTGAATGTGTTCTCTCCCCAACCCCATGTTGTCAACGGACGCTTTTGCGCATTACCCGTCTGGAAGAGAACGCACGGCAAACTACATGTAATGGCGAACAATCATACTGTTGCCAAGAGCTTAGCAAATGGGTAAACACGTTCACAAGCGAAGTTCTGTATGTTCGAATACTAGCTGATACAGATATCCACTGTTTTCACAATATAAATGACGTCATCACCTGGATTAATAAGTGACCATAACAAAGCCAATAAACTATAACCGTCATCGCCATTATATTTGAGGCGTGAGGTCACTTTCAAAACTATACTATTCACTCTGTTGAAACGACTATTATCCTTGTTATTTATATATATCTTTGTCGACCTCACTTTCGCTTTGTTAGCTATGCGGTTTTCTTTGTTTTTGTTGAACTCTCTATGTCCATTGTTTATTTCAGTATTCTCTTCGTTAAACCCACTATTCCCATTTTAACTGATGTTAACTCTTTGTCGAACCCATTGTATCCTTTGTTAGTTATACTAGTTATTACTGTACTTCATTACTAACTGATATTCAATGTGGTTTTCCGCAAACAACGCCGTACCACTAATCATCTTGTTCGCTTAGAATAATTTATTCGTGATGCATTTATTAACAAACAACATGCTGTGTCTATCTTCTTCGATTTGGAAAAAAGCTAACAACACTACATGGAAGCATGGCATCCTAAAATATTTATTTGAATTTGGCTTGCGAGGTCGTATGCCTCATTTTATATCCATTTTTTACATGATCGCCAATTTAAAGTGCGTGTGGGTCCACCCTTTTTGATTCCTTTGATCAAGAAATGGGTGTCCCACAAGGTAGCATTTTATCTGACACATTATTTAGCATAAAAATCAACAGTCTGGCTTAAGTTTTAAATGACCATACATATGGTTTTTGTTGACGATTTTGGAGTTTCCTGCAGAGGCAAAAAAATGCCATCAATCGAGCGCCAATTGCAGCTCTGCCTCAATAAAATACATAAATGGTCATTGAAAAACGGTTTCAAATTTTCAAAAGCCAAAACATCTTGTGTGCATTTTTACATTTTTGCATATTTCTGGATATAACTCCAATCAAAGTCATTACTGAGGCCAAGTTTCTTGGTCTTACTTTTATAGTAAATTATCGTTAACCCCGCACATTAAAAACATAAAAGCTAAATGCTTAAAGGCATTTGACCTGTTAAATAATTTTAAAATGTTAAAAACTGTTTCAAATAATAAATGGGGTGGAGATGAAGAAACTCCTCTTCATCTCTATCGACCATTCATCCACTCAAAACTGTATTATGGATTCATAATCTATGGATCTGCCCGCCCCTCTTATATCATGGTGCTGGATGTTATCAGTCACCAAGGTCTCAGACTTTGTCTTTGGGCCTTCAGGACTTCACCTGTTGAAAGCCTTTATGTTGAAGCTGATGAGCCATCTTGAAGATCGGCGCATCAAGCTACAATATATCACCAAACTTAAAGCCAATCCTGCATACAACTGGGTATTCAATCCAGAATACCAGCACTTGTATAGTTCAAAACCTAAAGCAATTCCTCCTCTCGGTATCCGGCTTCATCAACATGTTGAACACTCGGATATCGACCTAACAACAATAGCAGAGCACGGTTTGTTTGCCACTCATCCACGGTAGCTAGTCAAGCCCCCGTGTTAATCTCTCTTAAACAAAATATATAACAAATCTGCCACTGATCAATTGCTATTTCAACAGGTTTTCTATGAGCTCTTTTTTTCACAGATTATAAACAAATATATAGAGCTGCTGAACAAAAGTTTGTTACATTCGTACAGACGTAACATTTGTTTCATTCTTTTCCAAAATAACTTATGACCATGTTCTTTTCTTTTCATAATTAGGTAGTCAAATCATTTTTAAAGCAATTGAAATTTGGAAATTATTGATACTATGCAGATTTTAAGTTAGATTCTGATTGTTGTGACGTTACTGCTACAGTTACATATATAAATACTATAGGTATCAACAGTCCGCCTTGCTGAGGTCATTTTTTTTATACATATGAACTTTAAAATGTGTTCAAACATAAACATTGCATATATCTTCCACACCGAAAATGCTTTTGAATAAAATATATACATTATTTAATCCAACGATTCTGAAAAAAGTTTCTTAACTTGATGTTTGTTATCTCTAATAATTTATGTTGTCAATGAATAACTATTTGCTTTCATTGGCACACTTGTCTCAGACAACTGGTTATTATCTGGCACACTTGTCTCAGACAACTGGTTATTATCTGGCACACTTGTCTCAGACAACTGGTTATTATCTGGCACACTTGTCTCAGACAACTGGTTAGTATCTGGCACACTTGTCTCAGACAACTGGTTAGTATCTGGCACACTTGTCTCAGACAACTGGTTATTATCTGGCACACTTGTCTCAGACAACTGGTTATTATCTGGCACTCTTGTCTCAGACAACTGGTTATTATCTGGCACACTTGTCTCAGACAACTGGTTATTATCTGGCACACTTGTCTCAGACAACTGGTTATTATCTGGCACTCTTGTCTCAGACAACTGGTTATTATCTGGCACACTTGTCTCAGACAACTGGTTATTATCTGGCACACTTGTCTCAGACAACTGGTTATTATCTGGCACTCTTGTCTCAGACAACTGGTTATTATCTGGCACACTTGTCTCAGACAACTGGTTATTATCTGGCACACTTGTCTCAGACAACTGGTTATTATCTGGCACACTTGTCTCAGACAACTGGTTAGTATCTGGCACACTTGTCTCAGACAACTGGTTAGTATCTGGCACACTTGTCTCAGACAACTGGTTATTATCTGGCACACTTGTCTCAGACAACTGGTTATTATCTGGCACTCTTGTCTCAGACAACTGGTTATTATCTGGCACACTTGTCTCAGACAACTGGTTAGTATCTGGCACTCTTGTCTCAGACAACTGGTTAGTATCTGGCACACTTGTCTCAGACAACTGGTTATTATCTGGCACACTTGTCTCAGACAACTGGTTATTATCTGGCACACTTGTCTCAGACAACTGGTTATTATCTGGCACACTTGTCTCAGACAACTGGTTAGTATCTGGCACACTTGTCTCAGACAACTGGTTAGTATCTGGCACACTTGTCTCAGACAACTGGTTATTATCTGGCACACTTGTCTCAGACAACTGGTTATTATCTGGCACTCTTGTCTCAGACAACTGGTTATTATCTGGCACACTTGTCTCAGACAACTGGTTAGTATCTGGCACACTTGTCTCAGACAACTGGTTATTATCTGGCACACTTGTCTCAGACAACTGGTTAGTATCTGGCACACTTGTCTCAGACAACTGGTTAGTATCTGGCACACTTGTCTCAGACAACTGGTTATTATCTGGCACACTTGTCTCAGACAACTGGTTATTATCTGGCACTCTTGTCTCAGACAACTGGTTATTATCTGGCACACTTGTCTCAGACAACTGGTTAGTATCTGGCACTCTTGTCTCAGACAACTGGTTAGTATCTGGCACACTTGTCTCAGACAACTGGTTATTATCTGGCACACTTGTCTCAGACAACTGGTTATTATCTGGCACACTTGTCTCAGACAACTGGTTATTATCTGGCACACTTGTCTCAGACAACTGGTTAGTATCTGGCACACTTGTCTCAGACAACTGGTTAGTATCTGGCACACTTGTCTCAGACAACTGGTTATTATCTGGCACACTTGTCTCAGACAACTGGTTATTATCTGGCACTCTTGTCTCAGACAACTGGTTATTATCTGGCACACTTGTCTCAGACAACTGGTTATTATCTGGCACACTTGTCTCAGACAACTGGTTATTATCTGGCACACTTGTCTCAGACAACTGGTTATTATCTGGCACACTTGTCTCAGACAACTGGTTATTATCTGGCACACTTGTCTCAGACAACTGGTTATTATCTGGCACTCTTGTCTCAGACAACTGGTTATTATCTGGCACACTTTTCTCAGACAACTGGTTATTATCTGGCACACTTGTCTCAGACAACTGGTTATTATCTGGCACACTTGTCTCAGACAACTGGTTAGTATCTGGCACACTTGTCTCAGACAACTGGTTAGTATCTGGCACACTTGTCTCAGACAACTGGTTATTATCTGGCACACTTGTCTCAGACAACTGGTTATTATCTGGCACTCTTGTCTCAGACAACTGGTTATTATCTGGCACACTTGTCTCAGACAACTGGTTAGTATCTGGCACTCTTGTCTCAGACAACTGGTTAGTATCTGGCACACTTGTCTCAGACAACTGGTTATTATCTGGCACACTTGTCTCAGACAACTGGTTATTATCTGGCACACTTGTCTCAGACAACTGGTTAGTATCTGGCACACTTGTCTCATACAACTGGTTAGTATCTGGCACACTTGTCTCAGACAACTGGTTATTACCTGGCACACTTGTCTCAGACAACTGGTTATTATCTGGCACTCTTGTCTCAGACAACTGGTTATTATCTGGCACACTTGTCTCAGACAACTGGTTATTATCTGGCACACTTGTCTCAGACAACTGGTTATTATCTGGCACACTTGTCTCAGACAACTGGTTATTATCTGGCACACTTGTCTCAGACAACTGGTTATTATCTGGCACACTTGTCTCAGACAACTGGTTATTATATGATGCGGTGAATATGTTGAAGCGAAGAAATTCAACTTTTAGTGAAAGTATCTGGATTGTCATCGTCAGGCACAGCGGAATGAAATAGGCAGATGTTCAAAGGTAACGATCGAAATACACATTTCAGGGCAACAAATCATGGTATGAAAAAGTTGATTTAAAACATTCATGCCACAGAAGATGTTTTTGATGCACGAAGATCCTGCAAACCATAATGCACAACACATGGAGAAGACCGATGGATCAATGAATCAATGTACTTGAACAGCTGTCAAGTCCTAACATTGCGAGGGTATTATGCAGAACAGGGTTGGTTTTCGGATCATTCACATGTCAATCACTTGACGTATACAACAATTTGGGTTTAGGTCTTTGAAGGGCATTTAGAAGTGGTATACATAAGAACAGGAATATTTTTTGGATAACAACTTCTTTAATGTGAATATACAAGACGTTTCGGAGTACATACTCACTCCTTCATCAGGTGGAATGTAAGAAAATAACAAAATATTGTACATTTATATAGCAAACAAAAAAATGGTAAGGAAACTCAATCAGGGAGATTAACATGCATGAGAATGCTATACATTGGGGATTTGTAATACAAACATGATGGAGATGAAGCATGAGAATGATGAGGATTTGCAATACAAACATGAATGGAAGTAAGTAGACTTTATTGAAGATGTAAATAAACACACATGATGAAACGAGGGTGTAAATAAACACACATGATGAAACGAGGGAGGCCAATTGGCTTTATTGAAATTGTTAAGCAAATAATAATTGTAGTTGATTTGAAGAGAGGCCAATTGTTGAAGTGGGTGGCTTTGAAGTTGTTGCATGGTGCTTGGAGCTGATAGGTGTTGATTGGTGGGGACTCCTCGGATAATTTGCTCCGACAGGAGAGGATGGAAGGTACGTGGATTTGGTTTGGTTGGGTTCTCCCTGGGTTTTTCCTCCGACATTTGGGTTTAATTGCTGAAAACTCATTTTGAATGGCTGGAGAGAAACACTAGAATAGAATGGAGAAGAGCACTCAGATATTACAGGGGGCAATCCAGCAATCCAGCTACGGAGTACCAGATAAGGCGGTGATGTGGCTGCAGTCCTCCATGGGTGACAGGACACAGTGTGTGTAAATGAATGCAGCCATTTCAGATTATAAGGATCTAAGCTTTGGTGTTCTACATGGATCCGTCCTGGGACCTGTCTTGTGGTTTAAACATATTTATTTCCAAGAACGGAACCGGATTGGTAAACAAGCCAAAGCTTATGTGAATACCGCTCCGGGATACAAAGAGTTATAAACATGACATGATGGATATACAATTTCAATAAAATGTTTGAAAGAAAAGAACACAAATCATTGCAAAATAATGAATACACAACAAGAATAATAGGTCTGAGAAAAAATCATCAATCATTGCTAAATATCATTATTCATTGTATTACTACTTAGAGTCAAATCTGCCTGTTAAGTTTATAAACGAGTGAACGGATATTAAAAGTTCTTTATTTTCATTCGGGGATGATAATTGACTTCCAAAAAGAACTGATTTTAGGTCGAATCCTTTCGTATAATAGTACATGGTTTGACGTATGCTGCTATATAGAGGACAAAGAAAGAAATAATGCAATGAATCTTCATAATAATGGCCACAAGGCCAAGATGCAGAAGGGAATATAAATCGTTCGTATTTGTGTGCATTAAGGTCACTACATTCCAGCCGTAGTCGAGTATGTGTAATTTGACAAAATCTACTACCACTGTTCAAATCAAAATGACTGTATATATAAGTATCTTTTTTAATCACATTTTTAAATGCTGTCAGTGACTGTATTTCTCTTAAATCAATCGGCAATGAATTCCATAAATTGACGGAGCTTGGAAGAAACGATCTTGCATAATTCACAGTTTTACATTGTAAGGTCTGAAGATTCGAATCATTACGTAGATTATAATCACTTACCTCAGATAAGCTAGGCGGTACTAGATCACTTAGATAATTTGGCGTTATATTATTGACCATTTTATAAAACATAGTCATTTTATAAACATATCTTCTTTCGCAAAGTGGCTGACTATTAGTGTCTTTATAGATCTTATTATGACTAGTACCACGAACAGCACCACAAATAGTTCTTAAAGCATCAATATTAAGCTTTTCGAGGGTATCTGCTTGTTGGATGGTACAGTTGTCCCAAATATGACTGCAATAATCAAAAATAGGAAGTATAAATTGTTTGTACATGGTTTCTAGTGTTTTCCGATTTAAAGACCTGTCTTGTTCTGTCTTGTTCTGTTTGTATTGCCTATGGGTATACCAGGTTCATGCAGAAGGGTATCTACACAGTCATACATCCAAACGACAATGTGGAGAGTACCAACGAAAGATTGAAAACATATCTAGCCTGACCAAACTCCAACATGTTAAAGCTTAACCAAGATAATATAGAAGATAAGACAGAGATGATTGTCTTCAGACCCAAAACCTTGCGCGTCAAAACAGTTTTGAGGTAGAAGTTAGCTCCAACAAAATCCTGGCTGTTGACATTGTGAAATATATCGGTTTATAGACGGACAAATGCCTTACGATTGACACCCACGTGAAAGCTGCGGCCAAATCCTGCTTCTATACCAGATCGAGACCAGAAACATGGTAGCAATACGACAATACATCACAGAAAAATGATTTATGAAACTGATCACGTCGAGATTGGATTATATAAATTCCAAATCTCAACTCAACCAGCTACAGAGAGCTCAAAACTATTGTGCTCGCCTCATCACCTGAAGCAAAAGCACCAAGACTACATTGGCGTCCAGTCCATTTCCGGTGTCGGTTTAAGATCCATGTTCACCTCTAAAGCACTGAACCATACAAACCCGTCTTACTTCATCCTTCAATAACAACATTCACGAAATGGATCAGAATGGCTTGTTCCAAAAGAAGAACTGTGATGCGTGGTAAGATGATGTAAGAAGATAAGGCTGCTGCAACATTGTGGAATAGACTACCATCAAATGTGAGAGACTCGGACACGTACATTAACTTAAACAAATCTGCCAAGACCGATCTCTTTGAAATAGCCTACGGGCAGCGAAGTGATTAGACTTACATTTACTTTGTACATCGCCTTAAAGTGACTCAGTTCTGTCTCAAATAATGGACTATATGAATTTTGTATATTATCTTTATTTTTGTATATTATGCAAAGATTCGCCAGCAGCGATGCATTGTCTGGTTTTCGATGAAAAGTATTTCCTTTCACCTTTACATCGTAACTATAATAAACCGACTGACATTAAAACGGTTATTTTCGAGAAAAAAAACACCAGTTATGACGTCTGGCATACCCGACTCTAACAACAAAATAAATAGTAAAAGCTTTGAATGATTAATCCATGGTCATGACGTCACTCTATTGTGTTAGCAGTTGATTATTATTTAGGAATCAACTGGTCATTGACTGTCTCAGTCGAAAGGGGTGTTAGATTTAGACATTTTCAGTAATAGCTAATCGAGTACATTTTTCGAGACTGATGTATTTTGTCTCAGTGTACCTGAATAGGATCTTAAAATATCTCTCAACTAGACAAGTTAATATTTGTAATGCATGAATCTGGATTCGAAGATGCAACCCTTCGCTTGGTAGTCAGCGCTTCTAGCAATTAGGCCACAAGACGTTGTTAGAAACCTTAGGATTGTTTGTCAGTAAGAATCCCGCGTTCTATTCAAGGCACGGGAAGGCAGAGTTTTAGCTGTCAATCACCTCGCTTCGCGTGGAAGTTTTGCGCTGAACGTGCGTGGAAGAATCCATTTCATGAGGGCCGCAGCTACTTGTACCAAATCCGATGATATCCGACCGAAATTTGACAAATAATTGATTTTGGTATTCCATAATTGAAATTCATTGTTTCAAATGTATAATAACCACATATGCATGTTTCGTGACGTCATTCACGGATTAAGATGGAGAATGCATTCGGAGCAGTGTATTCGTTAAAATAATTAACTCGCCACTTCGGGGCTCGTTGATTATTTTTAACGAATCCACAGCTCCTCGTGCATTCTCCATTCCTGAACTTCATTTCTGAGACTAACCGTCACTCAAAGGCGAAGAATATAAAAACCGATTAGAATGTAAACAATCTTCTCTTTCAGTTTTTCATAAGCAATTTTACGTCGTTTAACTGACGAGTGTGCATTATAATTTGTTCTTAACTAAGAAGCTTGTAAGGGCACTCAAACGTGAACGATAGAATTTTTTTTATCTAAAATGTTTTAAGAACACAAAAGCTACCGATTCCTGCGTTTATCTCAAAACGTTTACACTAAATTTTACAATTTAAACAGAATTAACTAACATCAATTTTGAAATCCAAAAGTTTTGCCTATGAGAAGAAAAAAAACCCAAAACGTCCATTAATATGAATCATTAATACGATCGATAATTCTTAAACGTTTCAGATACATGCCCGAAGGATATAGTTAAATATTTATTATTTTCCTGATTGTTTGTCAAAGCATTGAAAACCACTGCTGACCTCTTCCGTGACCTTTAAATCCATTAATAAGATATTCAACTGCTACTTAAGAGCCATTATATTGTCAAAAGAAATACTAGCTTTTCTCCGGAACATTGTTGGTTATTCTTGGAAATACTGCATTCTTAATAACTATAAGAATAACGTATAGAAAAAAGCAACACTGCTTTGGCAATTCCATCGTATAAATATAAAAAACAAAATGTTTCCACAATGACCTTAAATATAAATAAAATATGATATGAGTAGTTGCACATGCAATTGTATAACAACAGTCTACCATCAAGAGTTGGAAGTATCGATCTCATCGGTGTATCATAATTGATATGTATTTTACTTACAACAACACGTTCAACAAGATGGAATTGTTGGTGACAAAAGAAAAAGTCATTTCGAGAAATCTAACATTCCTTTTGGTTCAACTATAGATAGTCCTAGATTACGTTGAAAATTTCAGTTGATGAATTATATACATAAATACATTTCCAACAACCCCATATGCGCTTGTGCATTCCACAGTGAAGATGTTGTTCCTTACCTGTTTACATGTGAATTATATACCGTCTTTAGAAACAACACATTGTCTACGTAAATGGCCGCACAGCCTCCAAACTGTGTTATATGGAATATCCTAAGCTAGTGGTCTTTTTAATATGAATGTTTTCGCTTCCCTCCATCAATAGACCATTAAGACTAAACACTTTTATAAAGTATCTTAGATCAATGTAGTTGAATCACTTATGAAGTGGAACTGTAGATATTGTTCATAAGCAACTGTCATGTACACATGATATGATTGTGTTTTCTTTGTCGTTTTATGTCCAGTTCTTGTATGTTTCTTACTGTATGAGGTAATAATATAAGCAAAAGTTTGCACATTTATCGAACCAGATTCTTTCTTTATAAACATCTTTTTTAAACCATATACTGAAATACTATGTAGTCTGATTAAAATCGACGATTTACCGAGGAATGAAATACTCTGTTAAATATTGAAGGTCTGGTTTCACACCGGGAGACTCCACAGTATACCAGTTGACACATTTATATAACTTTATAGGCAAAGCCTTAGATGAAGGAAAAGAAATAAAAGCAGTATTCTGTGACATAAGCAAGGCTTTTGACAGAGTTTGGCATAAAGGGATTTTATTCAAGTTGAAAAATAGGGTATTGGGGGCAAGTTGTTAAAATGGTTTGAAAGCTGTCTATCCGACAGAAATCAGTACACAGTCATAAACGGACGCCAGTCGGACACCAAATCGATATTAGGAGGTGTACCTCAAGGTTCTGTTTTGGGTCCTTTGTTATTTTCTTGTTTTTATCAATGATAAAGTGGATGTAATAAAATCCAATATAAGACTCTTTGCCGATGATACCTCCCTGTACGTAATTATTGGTGATCAAATTGAAACATCATGTCTTATTAATAATGATTTACTCAGAATTTCTGAATGGGCCGATGAATGGAAAGTCAACTTTAATGCTGAAAAGACCGAGAGCATAACATTCTCCAGAAAACGGGTACCCAAGAAAGTACCGAATCTTGACATGAAAGGTAAAATTATAAATGATCTTAGTACTCATAAAATTTAGGATTGACTTTCCAATCAAACGGTAACTGGCATTCTCACATAGAAAATATAATCTCAAAGGTAAGCCCGATGATAAACTGTCTGCGGAGCTACAAATACCGTCTGAATCGACATACTTTGCAGTACTTTATAATTCTTACATCCTTCCTCTCTTTGACTAGTGTGATAATATTTTTGATAACTGTACAAAATATCATGAATTGTTACTTGAAATTTGTTTTATTTTATTTTATTTCTTTTAAATTATTTAATTTTGTACACTTTAATATTTGGAAATATTTTATAGCATGTCATGGATAAGTTGGTCTAAGTAATATGCGGATAGGTTTTATTTTATTTTTTTAATTTTTTTTTTATTCCTGATAACATTGTATATATATATATAAGTAGTCTTGAATATAAGGTGGGTTTTTTTAGCATTCAAAAAAAAAAGAAAAAAAAAGTTACTTGTAAATCTACATTTGGATGCACTTAGGACAATTTGTGGTGCAGTCAGAGGTACCAGCCACCAAAAACTATACAAAGAAACAGGGTTTACATCATTAGCCTTTAGGCGAAAATGTCACAAACTGTGTCATTTTATAAAATGAAATTTCAGTTGACACCAGAATATTTATCGTCATTAGTTCCACCAGCAATGTCCGACATTTCGAACCATAGTACTCGCACATCACATAATTTACAAATTCCTGTATGTTATTCTGAGTTATATAAACGTTCCTTCTTACCATCGGCCATTGTTGAGTGGAATGATCTCGATATGTATTTAAAAAATTTTGAATCCTATGTTATCTTCAAAAATAATATATTTAAAGGTGATTGTAACGTTCATAAAATATTTAAAGACTATGGTAACAGACAAAATCAAGTAACACTTTGTCGCTTAAGATTAGGCTGCAGTGACCTTAATGGTCACAAATTTTACAGGTTTATAGAAGACTCTGCTACTTGCCTATGTAACTACCTTAATGAGGAAGTTATACACTATCTTTTCGTCTGCCAAAACTATTCAGACATTAGATCAAACATCTATTATTATGTTAATGGATTTAATTTGACTGATTTCTCGATAAGTGTACCATAGCCAGCGTCGCATTGTCAACAAGTGAAGAAGCGAGTATAACTCACATACCCCCGCTTCTCCCTTACTTCAACAAATTTCACCATCAGCAAAAGACACATCTATAGGTCTATGTTCAATAATACATTTGAAAATTAAATAAGTTCTAACTCTCAAAGGCACAACTAGGGATCATAGTTGACATGCGCATGAAATTTGATGAAAATAGCATGAATAGTGTTGGACAAAGGGTCCGCACAAAATGATTTCCTCACAGTCACTTTTGAGTCACATTTCGATGGCAACCTTAAAAATTAAAATTCAGAAATAGTTCTAACCCTAAAAAGGCACAACTAGGGATCATTGTTGATATGTATATCAAGTTTGATGAAGCTAGTATGCATAGTTTTGGAGACATACTCTGCACAAAATGACTACCTCACAGTCACTTTTTAGTCACGTTTTCATGGAAACCGCAAAAATCAAAATTCAGAAGTAGTTCTAACCCTCAAAAGGCACAACTAGGGATCATGGTTTACATGTGTATGAAGTATGGTGAAGCTAGCACGTATAGTTTGGGAGATATGCTCCGCACAAAAAGACTTCATCACAGAGTCACTTTTTAGTCACGTTTCCATGGAAACCGCAAAAATTCAAATTCAGAAATCGTTCTAACCCTCAAAAGGCACAACTAGGGATCATGGTTGACATTTGTATGAAGTTTTGTGAAGCTAGCATGTATAGTTTGGGAGATGTACGCTATATACCCCCGCTTACGCTGTAAGGCGGGGGTATAGTAATCAAATGTTCTATACACAAACAAATGGTTCTAGAATTCCATACATAAGGTTTCTATGAACCAAGTACTGCAAATTAATAATACCTATTATTACTCAACCGTGGTGAGATCACTCAATAGATAACAATGAGTTGGTAACACACGTACGCGTGTGATACGGGGGTGACCAGATATGCCAGTTTCTAATCCCTTACTAGTTAACGAATATCGGATTATAATTAACGACACTGATTGGCTTAATTAAGTGTGCCAGTTGGTGCCAGGTGATATGTGAACTGTGTTCATCATATGGCATGTGAACTTTTATACTAACCATGATAACGAGCAATTTATTATTAAAACTAATATAAGTGGTGAACTCCTGTCATTGGAAACTACGTATATATGGGACCACTGTCCTATGTCAGATATCACAAAATGGCCACTACACATGGCCACCGTTGTCGAATACGGGGATGCTGTCTCCCACTTAGTGGGTTTGTAATATTTTATTGTAAATTTTGTCAAGTATTCGTAAGTGGATATATGAGTTTGTAATGAATAGATAATGTTAATGCTTTAATAAATATTCCATGGAAAATGATGGAAAATGATGTATATTTTACATGAAAATGTTTATTACTGACTGATTACTGATATATAAAATGTATTCGTATATAATAATGTGTATGAATGTAAAACTGAATAAAATATTGAATCGAACTGTCATTCAGTGAACTGTATTTTAATCCTCTGACAGTCCTTAATTATTCCTAATTAATCCCCACTTGTTGCCTCGTTAATTCTTAATTAATCCCCTAACAAAGAAACAGGCGTAGCGGGGCATAATCGATATACCACAACATCACGCATAATGTGATACCACCGCGTGCTGCCGTAACGTCATAATCGGCGCGTGACGTCATAGTCATTTTGGTTGACGTCACAATGATAACCGCGCGACTGCAATAGCAGGTGACCTTCACTAACAACGATTTTCTTGCAATTCAGCGCTACTTACATCATTGGGTGATAAATAAAATACTAAACTCGTCCCTTTGATAACATGTTTATGAAACTCGTGAATGGCATCGGTATTTAACTCGCTTTCGCTCGTTAAAATACCAAACCATTCACTCGTTTAATAAACATGTTATCAAAAGGGACATCGTTTAGTATTCTTTATTTATAGTTTTTTAAAACCACAGATTCTGATCATGAAATATCGTATCAATACATTTGGTATTTTGACAGACAGTATATTTATTATAAAGAACAAATACCCATAATACAAAAATGAAGGAACATCACAAAACGTTGCAAGTTCAAACATTGACAAGTGTAATTGAAAATACTCCAACATCAATATATAATTCACAATCGACAAGTATATTAAATAATTTGATTTCTTTAACACAAATATTGCAAAAGGCATAATTATTATAAATAAATAAATAAACCAAATATTCCTACCAATATGGCTTGATATTTGAATCGTCATATTAAAGGAAATTATTTTATAAAAATGTTTTTTATAATTGATGAATCAAGATTTTGGTATATTGCTGTTTTTCTATTAAAAAATAAAGATTGAAGAAATTACTACAAATCTGTTTGTATACTATAATTTCATATCAGTATTGAATATACATCTTGTTGAATGGCAGGAAACATTTTGTTTTGGAAAGAACTTGTTGTTTGAGTTATGTTTTCAATATCCGTCGCCACGGGGGATGCTTATTGTTGAACAAAAGCTCTTAGACTTGTTGATTTTAGGACTTAATTAGTCCCAGGACATATTTAAAAATAAACCCCAAAACAAATTAAGCGTTTTCATGTAATTTTGATATTTTTTATCCTATCTCTTTAAGATGACAATCATTTAATTCAAAAAATTGTCTTAGAAACCAATTTAAAATGAGGAAAATATGATTTCGTGATATATGAAACTTTAATCAGTATTGATTACCTAGTTAACGATGCTGTGATAAGAGTATTGTCTGTGTAAAGACCGTTATATTGATTAACGAATCAAACCTAGACATTGTGAACACTTTCTGTTAGCATTTCTCACGATACTAATAAGTAAATTCCAATGCCAGTCTTTAAACAGATTATCGATTGAAACATCAAAAACATATGTAGTCAGTTTGACTTCTAAATTTAAACATCTATATCAAATTTTATAGTATAATCTGTTTGTCGTGAAAACGTACCGATGAATTTCAAGTGTAACAGAAAAGTGAATTTAATACGATGAAATGAAAACTAATTAAGGATAACTCATTATTGAATTAATAAAAAAAAAGAAACGAGATAAATGGTGTAGGGATCTTCTGAACATATGATGGATGGTCGCATACCAGTCATACTGCATATTAGGGTTGGTGTGATCAGAAGTTACAGCAAATACAAACCTGACACTGCAAGGATTGAGTCATGGTAGCGTAGTTGATATCTCACGATATTGAAATATAGAATACCAAACGATGTCCCGTTTGATAACATGTTTATGAAACGATTGAATGGTTTGGTATTTTAACGAGCGAAAGCGCAGAAATAACGCAGAATTGCAAGAAAATCGTTGTTAGTGACGCTCACTTGCAATAGGGTCACCTGCTATTGCAGTCGCGCGGCTTACATTGTGACGTCAACCGAAAACTACTATGACGTACGTCACGCGCCGATTATGACGTTACGACAGCACGCGTTGGTATCACACATGTCTGTAACCAACTCATTGTTATCTAATGAGTGATCCCGCCACGGTTGAGTAATAATTTTCGATACATCTACACGCTCATTGACCAACATTAAACAACTAAACATTAAACAACTAAAATATCAAGTCTCCTGCCATACTCTAAATTCTTTGAAATGTCATAGCGGAGTCAAGAATGCAAACAGGCGTTTGAAGAGAAGTCATTCACATACCTCTCGACATCTTCATTTAAAGGCTCAAAGTATGAGTAAATATTTTGAAACCGTCCCTATATGTTCCTGGGATTTCAAACAATGTGCATGCCCCACACATCAATAACAGCCACTTCAAACTATGATCGTTTCTTACATACAACATTTCACATAAGTTAAATAAAATTCTGAAAATTAAATGCCTATTTGGCGATGTAAAAATAGTAAGGTTCGTAATTTACAAGTTACTGTAATTGATTTACTTTTCTGTTAAACTTGAAATTCATCTATACGTTTACACGACAAACAGAATATGAATTCACTTATTCTCAAATTCCCATACACAATACATATACTATATATGCTCAACGAACACATCGTTTTGATTAAATTCATTTCGCACTGAAAGAATGGTTGCTGGGTAAACGTGATACGTACATATGTTCTCATATCGATGATTTTAACTTGAAATAAAAAAATTTTGGAATGTTTTTATTCACTTCACGAGGGTACAATAACATAGCAATACGTCGCATTGAAATGTATACATATGCCTTGATACAACATGGCAGAAGGCATAATTATGTTCATTCAAAGATTGGGAGAAAACAATTCTTCATCTTCATTGAAAAATTCATCATTGGATCTTAAACTAGTGATTGACAGGAATTAAATGACATTCTCAAGTACTTTCCATTTTTTCTCGAAAGAATTAAAGTTATCATTTCTCCTGGCGATGTATTTCTCAATGCCAAAGATATCCTTTAGTATATTTACGAATACCGAGAAAGAAGGCTTATCTTTAATGTTCATTACGAAAATGTGTCGTTTAGCTAATAACAGCATATGATAAAGCAAGTGGTCATCATTCGCACAAAATAATATATCTTGAGTTTGTATTTTGACGGTTTCAATATGGAATCTATTGACAAAGGCAGTGAATTATTTCCAGAAAAGTCTAACAACTGGACATTCAATATAAACATGATAAATATTCTCACTTTGACCGCATGAAGGACATAAGTCGTCATCAATAAGTTTCATTCTAAATAATTCTCTTTTAGTAAAAATAATTCTATGAATAAACTTATATTGGAATTCGAGAAGCTTGGTATCTTTGGTACATTGTCTATATCTCAAAAATGTGGAACTCCAATTTATAGCGTCATAGTTGGTTTCACTTTCTCATTTATTGCAGACTTTTGGAAAATTACCTGAAGTTTGCGATATAAGATTATCATAAAATAGTCTTGATCCTTTTGCAGATTTAATTATATCTGTCCAGGCAAAATAGGTTGGCATATGTCTCATGGTTGAGCAGTTACGTTCATTAATAGTATGTTTCCATGTTTTAGGTATACTGAGGATGACACGATGTAGATCGAGTACTGTTCCTTTAATATCGTATTTTGCTTTAACTTCTGCAAAAGTTAAAAATTCATTATCTTTGTAAATGTCTTTCACATTGGTTATACCCTGTTTGAATCAGTTATTGATTATCAAATCTGGATTTGAACTTTAACCAAAGGGGTTGCATAAGTACTTCATTAATATTTAAATCATTTATAACATAACCTTTAATATATCTATGCCAGGCATCAAAGGTGTCATTCCAAAATGGGTTTATAAATTTAATTTTTTTTGTAATATAAGCACCTAATATAAGGACATGCTTTATAGGCAAACCCGCTAGACTATACAGTTTTGGTTTTGAAGCATATCTCTTTAAGCAAGACATTTTAGTGAATCAATAAAGGTTTTGACATCAACCATTTTTTAGGCCGCCATCTTGGTAGTTTCGCATACAATTTGCACGTTTTATTTTGTCCCTTTTGTCATTCCATATGGATTTAAAAACATGTTGTTCAAGTCTGTTAAAAATTATTTCGGGGGATTTGGAAGGGAGGAGAGAATATGAACAATAGTAGATGGCCCCAAAGTTTTTATAACTGTTATTTTTCCTATCAAAGTTAAGTTTTGTTTCTTCCAGTTAGATAGAATTCTCTTTATGTTTTCAAGTCTTTTTTTGGTATTGATTACCCAAAGGTTTTCTTAATCTGCGTTTAGTTTTATTCCCAACACATCGAAGTTTTCTTTATGCCAATCTAGTTTAAATCGCGACACAGTGTTGAGTTGCTGCCAGCCATTGTTCCAAGCCAAACTGCTTTGGTTTTATACATATTGATTTTCAGACCTGACATTTTGTAAAATTCCGTCAGTATGTTCATGGCTTCATTAAGAGAGGCTTCCGAACCCATCTAGAAAAAGTTCAGTGTCGTCAGCATATTGACCAATAATGTGTTCTATTTCGTTGAGGATAATACCCTTTATATTTTCATTATTTCTTATCATTATTCCTAGTATCCCAGCAACGAATAAAAACAAGTATGGAGAGATTAGATCGCCCTGTCTGCACCCCCTTTCGTTGCCAAAAAATGTTGATAGATGGCCATTCTGAACAATAAATGATGAGGCATTCGATATTAGAATATTAACTCATTTCAATATGTTGTTTCCAAATCCGAATTTATTTAATACCATCATTATAAATTTCTTGGAAACTGTGTCGAAAGCTTTTTCAAAGTCAATTAAGATTAATAGTCCTTTTTTGTTTCGTAGTTTCGTTTCAAACATAATGTCATAAAGCAATCAAATGTTTTCTGTAATACATCTACCTGGAATGAATCCTGTTTGGTTTTCGTGGATAAGAATATCCAGTGTCCTTTTAAGCCTATTAAGAATGCAGGTACTTATAATTTATAAAGTACGTTTAGGAGGGATATAGGTCGCCAGTCTTTTTTTAAAAAACTTCTGTCTTTACCTGGTTTTGGGATACGCGTGATCACGCCTCTGTTCATTGTCATAGTCAAAGCATTTTGATTAATTGTGTCCTTGATGTACCGCTGAACCCATATTTGAAGGTCTTTCCAGAAAAATTTAAAGAATTCTATAGTGAAACCATCTAGCCCAGGACTTTTATTGTTTTTCATTGATTTAACAGCTTGTGATATTTCTTCAATACTAATCTCGCGTTCTAATGCATCTGACTGGTCTTTATTTAAAGAAGGTGTGATGATATTTTTAAAAATGACTTTACTCTCATCGACTATGTCCAGTTTTGTTTTATATAGATTTTCGTAAAATGTCTTTTGTTCATTTATAATTTCATTTCCATCTGTTATTTCATTGCCGTTATCTATAATGAGAGAGTTAATTAGTTTAGTTGTGTAGTTACTATTCTCCAAATGACAAAAGTAATTTGTAGGTTTTTCCCTTCTTCGTATTTAATTATGTTACGAATTTGTATTCCTTTTGTTTCTTCTTCCAATTCAAGTTTATCTTTGGACACATTTTATATAACTGTTTCATCGATATTCTGGAAATCATCTCTTATTTTATTTTCTAATCGGCATATGTTCTCTTCTAATTCTTTTTGTTTTTCATTCTTAGTCTTTTTTTTTTATATAAGAGGAATATGAAATGGATTTACCTCTAACCTTCATTAAGAATGTTTAAAAAAACCGTGTCTTTGATGGTTAAACATAGATCTGCGTCGTTTGTTTCATCAATCTCATTCTCGGTATATTTCGGATCGGCGTATTCATGTTTGGTGTTATTCAGTAATTCGGTAACTAGATTTATATATTCATCACGTCTTAACAACGATGTATTAAACTTCCAATAACCACGACCCTTTTCCTTGTTCTTTTGCGTTGAGAGAGATAGAGTTACCGCTGAGTGATCACTTTTATAACCAGAAATAATGGAGTTATTTGAACTTATATTGAAAAGATCTTCTGTTACCAGGAAAAAGTCTAATCTTGCTTGTTGACGGGGATTTCTTTTCCTCCATGTATATTTTCGCACGTCAGTGTTTACTTCTCTCCATACATCTAATAAATTAATTAATACTACAACTAATGGTGCGCTGAAAGGTAAGCTAAGTTTTTAAACGTCTGGCCACACAATGTAAATGTCATTAATATCATGTATCATTGTCCTTAAGATAATTATATTAGAATAGCGATCGCCTTCTTAATGACATTTTAATCATATTGTTTTACAATCTTAAGTACATGGTCAATATTTGAATCAATATGAAGGTCTTCAAAATAAAAATCTCGTTACCACATGAGTGATTATTATGGAAGCGTATTAGGGTCACATGAAAACATATTTTTGAAAATATGATCTCCTAATTAGGACCTTTTATGTCTTATTTAGTACTATATTCCTAATTAGGACTTAATATCTCCTATTTAGGACATGATATCTCCTAATTAGGACTAATATCTCCTAATTAGAATTTAATCATCGTACAGTTTTGAGGTTTGATCAGCTAATTTCTGAAAAGTTGTGATTGTTGCTTCTTTATCGTTAAATTTTCACCAAGATAAGTGTTCTCATCTAAGTAAAAAATCCACATGAGGCCTTCATAGATTTATCAGTTATGTATAATTGTCATAAGTTAAATCTTTGAAGTAAACTAATTTAGTATTCTAAATAACTTTACAAAATCAGTATTATGTCTACAACTAAACTGGTTCACCTGGCACTTTAGAAGTTCTAATTGTATAATCAAGTAAAAGTTCTTCTTTATTCATAGACTTTGGCAGACAGACAGTCAGATACTGTATTCACTTTAAATCTGTTTAGATTATCAAGCACACGAATACATAGAGATACATTGTGTCTTCATAAGCCAGCTTTACTAAATTTGAAATTTCATAACAAAACAGCTTTTTACTTATTTTATGACGTCCTAAAGTAATGATGCGTTAACAAATATAAGTCCGAGAAGGCACATAAGACCGACAACATGTTGTACTAACACTATTTCCATATTTCATATATTGTTTACCTTAAATAACAAATACTGTCTCAAAGAAACCTCTTTTAAATAGTCATATCAGCACCCCATGTGTGTTTTAACAGATATAAAATATTAAGTATCATACTCTAATGAATGAAATATGTAATATCTATTTACGAGGTATATCACATCACAGACGTTCACAATCGACATCATTTGGCAAAACATTATTTTGTTTGACTCAGTTACCATTTGGTACCGTTTCTTTCCCATCTTCGATGTGAGGATAGATGAGAGAACAGCAACGGGACTAGAGAGAAGCCAGCATAGAGAATTAATCAGGTGTGAAATAGGTAGTTGTAAGCAGAGGGGATGGTTTACTCTGATAGCTAAGTCCTGTTCAGTGACCGTGTGTGCATGCGTATTTGTAGTGATTCCATGAGTTTGCGCTTCAAGTAATCGTGTTGAATCTGAATATTAATAACATATTGTACTTTAAAAGTAGAATCAGTCGTTTTAATATATATATGGAAGCGTATTAGGGTCACATGAAAAAATATTATTGAAAATAATATCTCCTAATAAGTACTTATGATCTCCTAATTAGTACTTAGTATCTCCTATTTAGGACTTAGTATCTCCTAATAAGGACATACCATATCCTAATTAGTACTTAATATCTCCTAATTAGGATATAACATCTCTTAATTAGGACTTACTATATCATAATTAGGACTTAATATTTCATAATTAGGGGTTAATCACAGTACAGTTTCGAGGTTGGAACAACCAATTTCTGAAAAAAATTGATTATTGGTTCAAACTTCATTGGAGCAGTGTTGAAAATCATTATTTCTCATTTTCGTTCTCTTTAAATTTATCCCTACGGTAATTGTTCTCATCTCAGGAAAATAATCTGCATAAAGCCTTCATAGACTTATCAGTTATGCATAATGTTCATAAGTTTAATCTTTGACACAAAATAACTTTACAAAATCACTTTTAAGGCTACAACTGAATAGATGCAATTGGCATTCTACACGGCATAATTGTAATATATTTAAAAAGTGGTATTCGACTTCTTTATTCACAGACTTTGACAGACAGATAGATATATTATTCACTTTAAATCTGTTTATATCATACATATACATAGAGATTCATCGTGCCTTCACTCCTAATTCGTACTTAGAAATCTTATAAATACGTAAAAGGGGGGTTATCAGTAATAATTCATTTAATCTAATTTGGGTTTTCAACATCATTTCAGTCTTTGATGAAAGTTTATGAACGTGTTTCATGTCGGGCATGCAGTTTATAGAATGCCTGGATCCATTAAAGACAATTGTGAATGATATACAACTTTTAAGAGGATATTAAAACGACTGAATCTGCTTATAATAAAGTCCAATACATGTATGTTATTGATATTCAGGTCTCAACATGGTTACATAAAGCTGTAGAATGTTTAACTTCTAATTAGGAGGTATTAAGTCCTAATTAGGAGATGTTATGTCATAATTAGGATATATTAGGTCTGGTACCAAAATAATGAGCTGTAGTATCACTGGTACAAACATGATGGTCTGCAGTACCACTGGTACCAACATAATGGTCTGCAGTATCACTGGTACCAAAATGACGGTCTGCAGTACCACTGGTACCAAAATGACGGTCTGCAGTACCATTGGTACCAAAATGTTGGTCTGTAGTACCAGTGAAACCAACATGACGGTCTGCAGTACCACTGGTACCAAAATGACGGTCTGCAGTACCACTGGTACCAACATGATGGTCTGCAGTACCACTGGTACCAACATGATTGTCTGCAGTACCACTGGTACCAACATGATTGTCTGTAGTACCAGTGGTACCAAAATGACGGTCTGCAGTACCACTGGTACCAACATGATGGTCTGCAGTACCACTGGTACCAAAATGACGGTCTGCAGTACCACTGGTACCAAAATGACGGTCTGCAGTACCACTGGTACCAAAATGACGGTCTGCAGTACCACTGGTACCAAAATGACGGTCTGCAGTACCACTGGTACCAAAATGACGGTCTGCAGTACCACTGGTACCAAAATGATGGTCTGTAGTACCACTGGTACCAACATGATGGTCTGCAGTACCACTGGTACCAACATGATTGTCTGTAGTACCAGTGGTACCAAAATGACGGTCTGCAGTACCACTGGTACCAACATGATGGTCTGCAGTACCACTGGTACCAAAATGACGGTCTGTAGTACCACTGGTACCAAATGATGGTCTGCAGTACTGGTTCCAAAATGCTGAGAGGACAGTATGTATTCTGAACAGATGTATTACAATCTATCCTGGAAATACACTTGTTCACAAACGACCGTCCTGAAATGTATTTAGAATATAATTTACTTTCCACATTCACTATAGTACTTAAAACGAGCAGGATCGAACATGGTTTATCAAATCTTGAGGTATGTCATTTTGTATGTATGCCACATTTTATTACAAAAATATCTCCTTTTCTTGAACTTATCTGTCGAATGAAATGTGAAACTGGAGTGACCGTTTTAATAATCCATTATATATTATCATTCACTTCATTGCCTTCAATAGTAGATATCGTTTATGTGCGATCAAACCATATCTACAAGACGGTGATATTTACATTGTCTATATCGCTCTAATCTAAACGTCATCACCGAGAATATAGCTGTCACTGCTATGACGTCACAAACTGATGACGGAACAATGATATGATGTCATAATATTGGTAACATAATGATACCGTGACCTCACGGAGATCAAATTTCAAGAAACCCAACTCAATCTTTTACCGAACGCTGTTGAGGAATGATTGTGGATGATGAGTAAAAATATCACCCTCGTGTCCTGTGAATTTTAAATGTTTTCAACATTCGTTGATTACAGTAAAAACACCATTGTTAAGCATTTACTGTTTGTAACTTTGAGTAAACATATGTTGATATTTTTTATATGAGAAGACACGAGAGTGATATTCTCTATCCATCAATCAAATTGAAGTAAACTGCCAAGCTTACCTGACCAATAAATTGATGAGATTGGTTTTTGGACGAACACCTGTTTTCTATTCTGATGGTGCATGCAACTCATAGCCTTTGGTTTATACATATAGTAGTCACATTTCGCCATCCTAGAACACATGACAGCACATTTAAGTGAACTCTTGTTGATGGTGGAGAAGGTCCTTGCTTTATCGACATGTCTCTGGGCAGTTGCATACCTGATGAAGCCTTCAGACGCAGTCCTTTTTGTTCTGGCAAGTCCTAAAACGGCACCAAGGTAAATCAAGAAGTACGTATCCATTTGAGAGTTTCTTAGCTCTGACGCCGAGTTTCTCTTCTGGGCTCCACTTTGTGGAACATAAAATATTCATTCGATTCCAAACAATATTTTATTTCGTTCTCAGTTACTGCTGTGATAACATTACCATTTGTTTTTGTCTTAACAATAAGTTGAAAACACTGAATTATATATTCTTTTAATCTCACATCAATTGTGTTAAAAAGTGACATTTTCTTATATATCTTATATATATTACCCTGAAACTAATATAACTACACAATTTGCCTACACCTACTCAGAATATTATCTTTCAGCTTCAGCTACGTTTGTAACTGGGATTGTTTTGATTTTTGATTAAAGATTGATTATTACGATATCTTGTAGCATGCCCCTTTAACTTAGATTGGATTGATATAGAGGTAAATCGTTATTCAATATACGTGTCATTTAACACACATGAGAACAAATTGTAAGTGCATATTTTTCTCTCAAAAAGTGGTGTGAACGGGGCTGTATTTATCATATAAAGTTTAAGGTGTAAACCAAACTCTTATTTAATAAGCCCAAATTTGGCTATGGAGTGTAAAATATATGATTTCATAGAGTGTCATAGAGCTAAACACACTTTCTTTTTTCAAAAACACTGAATGAGAATAACGTTTTGATTCAGAAATAATGATATCAAGGAACAGCCTTTTTCTATCAAGTCTAACTTCTCACCTAACATGCTTCAATAGACTCAAGCCAGCATGTGATAAAACATCTATTCTCAACTATTCTTTGACAATTGTTTGTAAAATTATATTGTAATTTGAATGAATTAATGACATATTTGGTATACATACACATCAAACTGTTTGCTGAACTTAACTTAACTTTGCGCACAACTATTTCGGGCCCCTTCTAAGGTCTATAGAAATGCTTATAATTAAATAGTTGTTTATGATCTCAAGTGCACATTTTCACACAAGAAAACGATAATTTTGACATGTACAGGAAACATTGTACGTGGTATTTGTTTATATCATTATTGCGATTCAGTTCACTTGTGTTTAAACCATATTGTATCATTTGTAAACCATTCGTCCAACCAGTCTACGTAAATTCTGTCCGTTTCAACAGTTTTAAGTAATTAATTGAAATTATATCATTTGATGATATCAACCTATCAAAAGTCTCCATTTCCCTCAAATCGGGTCGCTTAGGTCCTGTGTAAGGCTGATAATATATCTCCTACATCCTGCTGGCTAGAACGTAAACCACGTTAATCGTGGCCTATTATGTCCCACCAATTGTGTATGACATTTTCAAAGAACCAGCTGACATTGTAACGTTATTACATTTAAAATTCCACCAATTACACAAATATGACAATAATAATTCGAAAAAAGTGTATTAGGATATTCAGTAACACAGTATTGGAAAGAAAAACTCACACGTTGCAGAGGCAATAGACAGCAATGGGGGTTATCTACCTGTCTGTGTTAGTCCTGGTTGCAGTAAGTTCTGTGGTTTGTGACAGAAGTGAAAGACTCTATTTGTTTGAAGTTAAGCTGCCCACACTGGAATACAGACAGGAATCGGAAGAGCTGAAATATATTGAAGATTTCCTCAGCAAAGGGACAAAGGACAGGCATGTTTTCAAGGTAAACTTATGTTATCATCTTGTATCTTCAACATCAAACATGAAACGAAACTGTTTCTTGCACTCTGCTTTGTGTAATATATAATATTTATATATATATATATATCATTATACGTGTGACTGAAGTGGAGGTAGGCATCGGAATATATTCCTAAAATAAATAATAATATGGCCAATTGGTATGTTTTTTTTTGTCAGTGCTAATATAATTCATGTCCATTCAGTCTCATAACCTTTCCATGCATTCTACGTACCTCTATGAACTATACGATATTTTTCACACGAGACATGATCAAGTTCAGTCATTAATTTTCAATTATTCCCATTCATCATTTCGATATATCTTTCCCCCCGGAATAGGATGTCGGACAAATTCATTATTTATAAATGAATATTCTGAAAAACTAAAGAATATTGGCTATTTTCAACAGTGAATGATAAGTAGGTTCCTTATCTCGGTCAATCATATTTCACTTCAAATGTCAGAGATTGTCTCAAAGAGTCCGTTAATGTTATCAGTAGATTATAAAAACCGGAATTATAGGGTATGGATTAGTGGTTTGGTTGCAGGGTATCTCATCGCTGTGAGGCGAATGCGGAAAAAAACTGGTTTTGAAGTAAATCTTCAGTAGGAGAACCTGACACGTGACAACTTGATGTGTGTGTGATCCACCAACACGTGACAACTTGATGTGTGTGTGATCCACCAACACGTGACAACTTGAAGTGTGTGTGATCCACCAACACGTGACAACTTGATGTGTGTGTGTGATCCACCAACACGTGACAACTTGATGTGTGTGAGATCCACCAACACGTGACAACTTGATGTGTGTGTTATCCACCAACACGTGACAACTTGATGTGTGTGTGATCCACCAACACGTGGCAACTTGATGTGTGTGTGATCCACCAACACGTGACAACTTGATGTGTGTGTGATCCACCAACACGTGACATCTTGATGTGTGTGTGATCCACCAACACGTGGCAACTTGATGTGTGTGTGATCCACCAACACGTGACAACTTGAAGTGTGTGTGATCCACCAACACGTGACAACTTGATGTGTGTGTGATCCACCAACACGTGGCAACTTGATGTGTGTGTGATCCACCAACACGTGACATCTTAATGTGTGTGTGATCCACCAACACGTGACATCTTGATGTGTGTGTTATCCACCAACACGAGACAACTTGATGTGTGTGTGATCCACCAACACGTGACATCTTAATGTGTGTGTGATCCACCAACACGTGACATCTTGATGTGTGTGTTATCCACCAACACGAGACAACTTGATGTGTGTGTGATCCACCAACACGTGACATCTTAATGTGTGTGTGATCCACCAACACGTGACAACTTGATGTGTGTGTTATCCACCAACACGTGACAACTTGATGTGTGTGTGTGATCCACCAACACGTGACATCTTAATGTGTGTGTGATCCACCAACACGTGGCAACTTGATGTGTGTGTGATCCACCAACACGTGACATATTGATGTGTGTGTGATCCACCAACACGTGGCAACTTGATGTGTGTGTGATCCACCAACACGTGACATCTTAATGTGTGTGTGATCCACCAACACGTGACAACCTGATGTGTGTGTTATCGACCAACACGTGACAACTTGATGTGTGTGTGATCCACCAACACGTGACATCTTGATGTGTGTGTGATCCACCAACACGTGACATCTTAATGTGTGCGTGATCCACCAACACGTGACAACTTGATGAGTGTGTGATCCACCAACACGTGGCAACTTGATGTGTGTGTGATCCACCAACACGTGACATCTTGATGTGTGTGATCCACCAACACGTGACAACTTGAAGTGTGTGTGATCCACCAACACGTGACAACTTAATGTGTGTGTGATCCACCAACACGTGACATCTTGATGTGTGTGTGATCCACCAACACGTGGCAACTTGATGTGTGTGTGATCCACCAACACGTGACAACTTGATATGTGTGGGATCCATCAACACGTGGCAACAGTTAAATATACAATAATACACTCAGGGACATAGTCATTCATTCACAAAGTACTGTCAGATACATATACAATCACACACTCAGTGATATACTCATTCATTCACACAGCCGATATTTTTATTAGCCGATAAACCTATTCTTTTTCTGATACACCTATACTTTTTCTGACATACCTACACTTTTCTAATAAACCTACACTTTTAAACAACTGAGAAATCAATTGAGTCAATTTTCTAAATTTCCAAATCTAAGTGATGGTACTTTATAAAATGTTATGTATGAACGTGTAAGACACCTGGGATCGTACCAGTGTCCTGTTGATTCCTGGCCGAACGAACTAGCCATCACACCACGAAGCCAGTTGAAACTTCGTACATTTGTTCATGGCCAAATGAATACGGTTCTTATAATGCATGATATAACATCATACATTTCTGTATTTCTTTTTACATAAGAATGTTATTTAATTTTGGGTGCGAAATGTCTTAACATACTGAAAGTTGCTTCTGTTTTCTCTAAACTTTGGCCATGTTGACATCAGCAATGCAGTCTATGGCGTTAGCTGTACATTTCAGCAAGATACACGTGCGTCTGCGTTGACAACTCCGTCACTGGGCCATATCAATTAGATTTCGAGCCCCAAACATGGGTAACCATTCAACACAGCACTGGCTGAGCGCACCCAGAAGTTTTCACAGATGATGCCCCATTTGGGTTGTGCGTTTCACACACAAGTTTGTTTACAGCTGTATTTGTTTAGAAATATTATGAAATAGTATCCGTTTACACTCGACCGTAAGTGGGGTATAAGACAGATATACCCATACTTTCCCTCGTGTATCAAATTATACCCTACGCTTTTCCCTCTGGAGCCTTACTCGGCTTGTGCCTCGTAAGGGCCCCATGGGGAAAAGAGTAGGCTATCATTCGATGCACTCGGAAAAGTATGGGTATATCTCTAACAAACACACAGAGAGGGCTATATGTAGAATTAAGCTTGGAGATACTTGCTCTGAAATATTCATAGATAATCAATTGTTACGTTCTGGAATGAGTGAAATCCACTTATATATCGAAAGTTACATAAATGTAGACATGCATTGATCTATCATATTACTCATGATCATCCGTGGAAAATACTGCAGTGTAATATTAAATGACAATGTTAAACTAGTGTAATACCGATGCGAGTATGACGTCATAACAGTGTTTAGTTGTGACGTCATAATGGTAGTACCGTCATCACAATGGTACATGACTGCGGAAATCTTAGTTTCAGTCTCATATCAGACACAAGCACATTTTAATATAGTGATTTACGAAACACGAATGTATCATATGTTGAAACCTAAATGTTTATATTATATAATTGAGAGTGAGATACTCTATTCCATCAGTGAAATAAACCCTCTATGGAATAACAATGGTGATAACCTTTATCGTCACTCTACTGAGAGGCGATAACCTTTATCCCCACTCGCGTGTCGTCATTTGGACAATGTTATAACGTCATGTTGGTAGCTTGCCAAGGTAGGTCATTAACAATTGAAATCAATCGATTAAGGAGATAAACCTACTGTAGATTCGATACCGATTTTTATCATTCGGAGCCGAACGCGTCAGCGTGAGGCTTCGAATGATAACAAATGTATCAAATGTACTTTAGACTCACAAAAGGTTAAAAACACAATAGGTTTATCTCCATTCTACCATGACGAGTTATCAGCGTATTTTAAACGTGTTTCTCTGACACTGCGGTAGTGAACTGAGAGATGCGGTAATCGGTTGAACCCATTTTTTTCAGGTATGACGTATCACATTTCCGTTGTTTTCGATGCGGTAGAAATTGAATAAACAGTGAAATTAAAAATTCATTCATATTCAAATATGATGATTAAGTGACAACATAGATTTTAATAAATAGAACATACAGGTTTGTAAATCTTAAGGTTTGTCCGCCTTGAAAGCTTTCCTCCACCACTTGTCAAATTGGCCCGGCATTTCCTGTGACGTCATAACTGATTGAGCTTATGACGTCATTGTATCCGAACCGAAACCGGTTCCTTCACGGCTTATCGCGGTCTTGATCGACTACTGTAGTTTCACTGTTTAAAACAATTAGAATTATTTTCCAAAACAGATACACAGATAACATTGCGTAGAAGGAAAACATGATGGAAACCGTAAAGTGAAGATAACTGATTTACCCATGTTATTTCAATGACATAGTTTGGCCTAGAATCTTTCGTCATCATGTATCCAAACGCGGAAAACCGCCGTTCACAAAAATCGTGTTCGAACCTTAAAATAAACCAATCAAAAACAAGGATTTTAAAATGTCATGTTAGAATTCAAAATACACACTGAATATTGATACAATAAGTAGATCATACAATATGGTGCTTATCAACAACCATTTAATGTACTGTCTGTATTGTGGGTCATGCTTGATTACAGAAATCAGTCATTGGTTATTGAAATTCGTCTAGTCACTTGTTCGTCATATTGGCGTTTATCTGGCATATGGACTGATATCCCAGTGAAGAACTTCCTGTTTCTAAAATATAAAATCGATACAAAAATAATTAGATGGACCGGGAATGTCATATTGCTACTTTCGGATACATGAACGGGCCTCATTTAACTAATAATTAATGTCGAAAAACGATGTGTATCAACTTAAATTTGTTAAATAAATAATAAAAAAAGGTTTTACGTGTAGATACGTTACTAATGTCTACCAATTGGTCAGATAAGGAATGAATTGAATTGATGTCACATATCAATATTTATGAATGAATGAGATGTTTTGAACATAAGGTTCATATACTCATGGTAAAAATGGTTGAAAGCCCTTAACAGAAAATGGATTTTAGCAAATTAAATGCATGGACAATTTATACTGTTCGGTATTATGGTATTTTCGAAATCAAATGGCACAAACACATGATATAAACTAAATAATACTTGCCATGTATCTATTGTGTGCGAATGAGACTCCATGAAAGATTTTGTGTATATTTGGGTTCAGTAGAACCATTATTACCATTACCAAACCATTACGTGCAGATACACAAGTTTCCTGAATTTTATTAATGTTACTGACTACAATTTCAGGTTCAAGGGGAGCCGAGAGCTGTGGCCGGTATGTAGATGTTCCGTTTAAGTTAAGTTTAATTTCTCAACTTAATGATAACTACATTGGATTCAGGATGCCGAAGAGAAACTCAACAACACAAGCAGTGCCTTAATACTCACATTCAATCAACGCTCTGCTTCTATGATATAACATTAATCGTCATTTCCACATGTACTCATGCAGCTCGAACAATGTTAACTGCCAGGCAAAAGAAAGTACTCAATTCTATTGATTTCATCATATGAATGCAAATATTTGAAGTTTTCGATGCCATAATCTAAAACTGAAAAGTACAGGTGTTTAGTCGGCAGTCAATGAATACTTCTACATGTTTGTTAAATTAAAATAAAAATAAAATCTTAAATTTCTTCAAAAATTATTTTTGATGATACACAACTGTTCATATTAGACACATTAAAATTAATAAATGTGCCTGATTCTGCACACATTACAACATCTTAAACATGGTAGGGGTCATGTTGGTGTAAATTTCATTTCTTACCCCTGTCTTCATTAAACAGAGATATTTTAACTAAAGTTTCAAACTACTGCAGACAAGTATTAGTCTATCGTTGCTCGAATGTGCACACGACGTTTCCGAAATTTTCGCGAGCTAGATAGGCTTTATCTTTTACATTAGTGTATAAAGATGCAGATGTCTTTTCCATTAATCACGGATTATTGACTTTTCAAAGCTCATTGCAAAATTGATTTTACTTTTTCAATGATGAAAAGGTCATTAGATACTGAAAACGATTTTTCAGTATAACATCCTCAATTGATTGCTTATTAAAAAAATCTTCTGAATATTTTAGTGTCCCGATACTAAAATGACAATTTGTTTTCCAATTGTCAATTTCGAAAATGTCAATAGAGATTACATAACGAGTGAGTGTTGAATATCGTAAATATTCCAACGAGATATTTTTAAATTTTGTGATTTGTTGTAATAAATGTTTTAATTATATTATAAGGAAATAACATATTTTATTATTTAATTATTTTTTTCATTATTTAAGTATTTATTATTCACCCAACATTAACAGAACACAATCTCGGAATTGATAATTGGTTTACGTGAATATATTTTATTTATGATGGTTGTTAACATTAGCAAGTTTTTTTTCCCCCACACTTTTTGTGCGCCGATTCCTGAATTAACAGCTAAACCGATTTGCTGAAACGTTCAGATATTGTAGAATGCAATGAGATCTGGCAATGTGCCGAACGGATTCTTGATTGGTTGAAGCATTAAAGGTCCAGTTCGATTCTAGAGTACGATTTTCAACACGGGAATCTTTTTCAAAATGCAGTTAGAGATCTCTAGAATTAAAAAAAGGATTGGCAATGGCAATGCGGGCAAAAGAGTAAAGATGATTTTTGTCACTTTTCAAAATTGTCCGACCTCATGTACCTTTGACAATCTTCTCCTCTGAAGACACTTGCATCACAACTCAAAACCCAAAATCCAAACTCACAATTGCATGAATTTTTCAGGGATTCTAGAATAATATCACGTCTTTAGGAATCAAAAATAAAATCGCTCGCTAACAGTCATTTCCGGCCACAATTAAGGCCGAAGAATGACAGAAAATCAGGTTTCGATTTTGAACATGGGGAAAATGTTCAAAACTGTCTGGGACTTGAACACATTTTTGGAAGAATCGCAATAACAATGTCAATCATTGCGAAATCGTCGGTCACGTGGTTTTCTCGCTTTTTTTCATTTGAAATGAATTAAAAAAAATGCTTTGCTGTTTTCTTGATGCAGTACGACATCCATGTTACATGAACATTTTCACAGAACAATATTATGATGATTTTTGATCAAACATGGAGCCGAAGGTCAAAGCAGAAGTCATGAAAACCTAAGTATCATCATTATTATTATTATTATTATTTAATATACTCTCCTCGATAGTTAACAATATGCCCGATTATCCTAATCTGTCTAATTCCGACAACCTTCACACAGAGTAAGGATAGAGTTTCCGCCGCTCTACCCTGTACCGAAACTCGCCACCAGGTGGTCAACCCTACGTCATCATTGCTTTTCTGTCGGCCATCAAGTACACTTGTGTTTTTGGTGGCTCTGAATTTCGAGTATTAAATAACCTTTTCACTCACTTATTACTGCTTTCCTTTGCGTTTGCGTGTCGTTGCGGGACCTAGCTATTTCTGTCGAGGCAGTTAGCGTCTCTCTTCGTCGGTTACTTGTATTTTGTGCTTGACTGCAGTGACTCTGTCTACTGTTGTCTGTTTCAGCCCGCCCGGGTCGCACGTGCTTTTCGTGCCGGTTCACTTAGGCTGGTTAGCTCGGCTGGGCTTTCGGTAGACCTCCCGTCCACCGCCTGGCCGTGTGCGCTTGCTTTGGACACCGCTTGCCTACGGTAATGCGCGGCGCCTCTCTAGGCGGCCTGTTTGGAAGCGCCTGTCATTGGACAGCGCCTGGTGCTTAGCAGCGCCTGGCGCCTGTAGCTTCAGGCGCTCTACCGCCTCACTCTAGCGGCGTCCTTTGAAGCGGTTGGGGTTGGACAGCCGTCTCGGAGGGGTGTTACGGGGATGTCGGATCCTTACTCAGGTTTCGGTGGTGGGTGTGGGTCCCGGAAGTCCGCGCGCTTCGACCCACACTCGCTCTGTCGCCTGTGTCGCAATTTGTGCGGCGAGTTGGACAAGTGCAGAGAGTGTGAACACCTCTCGCCTACGGAACATCGTGATTACCGCGCGGCTGTGAAGAAATCTGAGACGCAGCACAAGTTGAGGGCCGCCAGGCGGCCCTCCTCGTCCGCTTCCGCTACCGTCACCACGGGGTCCGCTGATGACGCCTCCCGGGGCTCCGACCTGGTCATTTCGGAGGATGAGACCGAGTTTGATCTCTCGGATCCAGGTGTGAGGTCCGACAGGAATTTATCACCAGTCAGACATGTTGGCGGTTCCCCTCCCTCGGGCGGGGTGGAACGATCTCCCGACTTGAGGTCCTCTCCTGACACTGCTTCCTCAACGAACCCTCGGAGGGCCGTCAGGAAGAAGGAGAAAAGGAAACACAAGAAGAAGAAGAGGTCGAGGATCTCCTCTCCCCCTATTCTTGACCAGAGGAAACTGACGGACGACATCATGTCCTCAGTGAAGGATCTGGTTTCTTCAATGAACGAGCTCATGCCAGGGTTGAGGAGGAGGATGTCTGTTTTCCGACCTCCCCTGTGGCGCCCTCCACTCCCAAGAGAAGGCGTGTGGTGGTTATTTCCCCGGGCGCCACCCCCTCGGACCACGAGTCCACGGCTGTTAGTGACCAAGAGGGGGGGGCGTCTGACTTGGGGGACGGGGCTCCCCAAGCGCCTTCCACTCCTCTGACGGGCCCTGTGGAGGCACCCGATCTCAAGGAGCGTCTGACAGCAATCGCTGATTGGTGTCAGGTGGACATCCAAGAGTTGGAAGAGGAATCTTCATCGACCAAGGCAGCCAGGCTGGAGACCTTCTGCTCGGAAGAGGAGGCGCCTACGCAGCGTCTGGTGGCGCTGCCAGTGCACAGGCTCCTTCAGGCGGCGGGCAGGGACTTCGACTCTAACGTTGCTGCTGCGGCTCCTGGTCGCCTCCTCCCCCCCTTAGTTCTCACTGACAAGATCCGGTCTGGCCTTCCCGTTCATGGCAGTTCCTTATCTCTTTCCCCTCCCATCCTGGACGACGACATCCGTCGAGTTGCCGCTCCCTTAGTACCTCACCAGGTTTCAGACTCCCATTTGTCGCACCTGGACAAAGAGGCAAGGATCATCCTTGGTCTGGCTAACCACGTGGCCCACGCTTGCCAGGCGATGGCAGCTTTCGCCAAGGAGGCGGGCATGGAGCAGGGGGCCAAGGCTCTCTACCGCGGGTTCGGCTCTGTCGCTGGGAACCTAGCGCAGATGATGTTGTCCGCCTCCCGCATCTCAGCGGGGGTGACTAACCTCAGGCGTGATGGGTTTCTGGCACGGACCAACCTTCCGGCGGAGCTCCGGAACCGCCTGAGGTCGGCCCCGGCAGGCTCCTCCACCTTATTCGACGGTCAAGTCGGTGAAACGCTCAGGCAGCGCCAGGAATGCCAGCAGCAAGAGCTAACCAATCGGTTGGCCTCTGGCGGACGCAGAGCATCGCGTCAGGGGACGACGCCCAAGAAGAGGGGAGGGGACGCGCCCTCCTCTACCTCGAAAACTGGAGGCGTGTCCTTTCAGGGAAGGGGTCGACAGGATAGAAGTCGCGTCTTCAGTGCCGGCCCCTCGCCAAAACGCACCCCCAAGAAGGGCATCCAACGTGGGAAGGGTCGCGCCTACGGAGCTCCCCCCAACAGGCAGTGACTGGACACCTCCGGACCTTCCACGGCAGGTGGTCCCGACCCTGGACGGTCCTGTGGGAGGCCGTCTCTCTCGTGATGTCCCCAACTGGAGACAGTTGGATCTCGATCCTTTCGTTTGCAAGGTCTTGGAACGGGGTTTTCGTATTCGCGTGGCACGCCGCCCCCCGCTGACCTGTTCGCCTGTAGAGCGCGCGCTGGACCCAGATCGGCTCGCGCTGACCTTGGAACAGGTGGAGACTCTAATTTCCAAACGGGCGGTGGAGGAAATCCCGCACCAAGACCTTTCTCCAGGCTACTACTCTCCGGTGTTCGTCCGACCGAAGCGGGAGCCAGGGAAATGGCGGCTGATCCACGACTTGAAGGAATTCAACCTCTCCTTCCTAGATCCGCCGCCATATTTTCGACTCTTGACAGTGCCGTCAGTGATGCGATTACTGGAGCCCTTGGACTCGATGATATCCCTAGACCTGCAGGACGCGTACCTGCACATTCCCATCTATCACGGTGATCGCAGGTACCTACGTTTCGTCTTAGCGGGTCGCCACTTTCAGTGGAACCTCCTTCCGTTCGGGATTTCATCGGCTCCGTGGCTGTTCACTCGCGTGACCCAACCCATCGTCCAATACCTCCACACGGTGGACGTTCAATTCGCAATGTATTTGGACGACTGGTTTGGTCACAACAGGTCCCCGTCTGTTCTGGAGGCTCAACGGGACTATGTGATAGCGTTGTTCAGGCGGTTGGGGTGGCTGGTCAATCTGGGGAAGTCAGACCTGCAGCCCTCGACGTCCTTGGTGTTCCTGGGCGCCTGCCTGGACACCGCTATCTACAAGGCCTTTGTGACCACGGAACGGATGGAACGTTACCGAGATCTCCTGGAGCTGGCACTTCGGGGGCCTCTGCCACTACGCCAGTGGCAGAGGCTGCTAGGCTTTCTGAGCGCGACTCAACATTTCACCGAAGGGGAAGGTTGCAGCTCAGGCCCCTTCAGATCTTGGTAAACGTACATGTCCGGGAGAAGGCGTGTCGGCACGTGTTTTCCATTCCTCTGGAACTCAGACCGCACCTCTCCTGGTGGCAGCAGGAGTCCAATGTGTTGGTGGGGGTTCCCCTCAGGGAACCGCCAGCGACACGTCACCTATTCGTGGACGCCTCCTCCCAAGGCTGGGGGGCTCATCTCGATGCGGAGCAAACAGCGGGGGTGTGGTCGTCGACCCAAGTGAGACGCCACATCAACGTCCTGGAACTGGACGCCATTCGATTGGCAATCGACCATTGGTCAGGTCAGCTGCGGGGGCAGGTTCTGTGTGTTCATACAGACAGCTCAGCGGCGGCCTGGGCCATCAACAAACAGGGGTCGACCAAAGCAGACTCTCTCCTGCAGTTGGTGATGGTGCTGTTTCGCCTAGTGGACAGTCTCGAACTCTCTCTCCGTGCGGTGCACATCCCGGGAGCCAAGAACGTCCTTGCGGACGCCTTGTCTCGCCCGGACAAGCCTCCTTCCACGGAGTGGATGTTGCACCCGAGAGTGTTCGAGAGTCTATGTCTGAGGTTCGGCAAGCCTCACATAGACCTCTTCGTGACTCGGCTCAACCACCAGCTACCGACATACGTGTCTCCTGTACCGGACCCGACCGCGTGGGCTCTCGATGCGCTCGCGTTAGAATGGGAGGGGATGGTCGCTTACGCCTATCCCCCTCCCGCCATCCTGAACCTCGTGGTGGCGAAGATAAGGAGACGCGGGTGCTCCAGCTACTCCTGATAGCTCCGCTGTGGCCAGCCAGAGCCTGGTACGTTCCCCTCCGGAGGGCTTGCCTCCTAGACCCGATCCCCCTTCCTCTAAGGTGGGACCTTCTGACGAGCAAGCCAAGCGGGCGGGTTCACGAGAATCCCCAGGCTCTACAGCTTCACGCTTGGTTTGTCTTCAAAGGGGTCTGACGGGGGCAGGGTTCTCCAAATCCGTTGCCGAGGCGGTGGCGACCTCCCAAAGACCGTCGACTAGGAATCTCTACGACGCTCAGTGGGGGGCCTTCGCGACCTTCTGCAGCAAGGAGGGGTACGACATCCAGGCAGTAACGGTCCCTCAGGTTGCTGAGTACCTGGTTTACCTGCGAGAGACGAGGAATCTCAAAGCCTCGTCCATCAACACCAACCTGGCGGCGATTATGTCCGTTCTCCGTAAGCGGGATCCCCAGGTGGACATCTCAGTCCTTAAGGACCTCGTTAAAACCTACCGGAACGTGGATGGGCGGAGGAAACTCAGGCCCCCAGAGTGGGACTTGGCGGTGGTCCTCAACCACCTCAAGTCGGACCTCTATGAACCGTTGACGGAGACGACCGTCCTTTCGCCTCACCATCAAAACGGCCTTTTTGGTCGCCATGGGGTCCGCAGCCAGGATCTCAGAGCTTCACGCTCTCCAAGCGGATCTCCTGCGTTTTTAGGTGGGGGACGGGGGTTCGGCCACTCTGGGGTTGGCGCCGGAGTTTGTGTGTAAGAACCAAACCGCCGACGAAAGGGGTAGGACTTTTTCCCTACCGTCCATTTCCGGTAACATAGATCCGACGGACGAGGAGAACCGCCTCCTCTGTCCAGTCCGAGCACTTCGGATCTACACCGAGAGGACCCGGACGCTGCGTCAGGGGAGAAGAAGACTATTCATCCCTCATTCCCAGACCAGCCTACGGGAATTAGACAAGAGACAATTAAGCGTCTACCTCCGTTCGGCGGTGCTAGACGCGTACAAGGCAGCGGGTCTAGACCCTCCAGCGAGGGCCAATCCGCACGAGATAAGGGCCATCTCAGCGACGATGGCCCTCCATAGCAACTTGGCGGTGGCGGACATCATGGCTGGCTGTTTCTGGAAGTCAGGCCTTGTGTTCGCCAACCACTATCTTCGAGACATCTCCAACGAGGACTTGGAGGGAATCAACCGGCTGGGGGCGCAGGTGTACGCCCAACAGCGAGTTCCTTCGGGCCCTCATCGCAGGAGTCACCCTCTTGCTCACTAATGTTTCGCCTCTCAATAAACCCGAGGTTGATTCTTTTTGTGTGTCTGTTGTCTCTTATACCAGTTGGCGACTTCGGTTGCGGGCCTCCTCGCATAGCGAGGTTGAGCCAGGGCTAGTCCGATTGACTAGTGGGCCTCATGGGGGTCACTCTAGTTCGGCCTTGAGTCACCAACTCTCTTCCTGTAGGATAGAGCTTTATCGCCTTAGCCTCTCGCACCCATCTCCAGCAGTGGGATTCGGGCATATTGTTAACTATCGAGGAGAGTATATTAAAAAATAGTATGTTTTTGTTTAAACATCATTATTTATACTCACCGTCGATAGTTAACAATCGTTAGCTCCCACCCGGCCTCCCCTCTGCACGATCGGCTTTTTTCTCTGACCGTCAGAAGAAGCAATGATGACGTAGGGTTGACCACCTGGTGGCGAGTTTCGGTACAGGGTAGAGCGGCGATAACTCTATCCTTACTCTGTGTGAAGGTTGTCGGAATTAGACAGATTAGGATAATCGGGCATATTGTTAACTATCGACGGTGAGTATAAATAATGATGTTTAAACAAAAACATACTATTATTATTATTATTATTATTATTATTATTATTATCAATGAGGAAGATGCTACTATTTTATAATCAATCAACGTACATTAAATCAGTCAAAGAATACCTTTACGCGGTTTGAATTTTAAAAAATTAAAATTTAAAACTTAAATTTTTAAACTCCCCCAATTTAATTTTGATAAAACACAACTGTTCATCGACATAAAAACACATACTCTGTGTGAAAAAAATAAATGTGCTTCGTCCTGCACACATTTACAACATTTTGAACATTGTAGGGGTCATGTTGGTGTAAATTTCATTTCTAAACCCTGTATACTTTATATACTGATATTTTAGTTAAAAAAATAAAACAGTCACCAATTAAGTCATTCAAACTACTGCCGAAAGGTGTTATTGTATCGTGCCAGAATCAAATGCATCTCATTTCTTTAAAATATTGAATTAATCGAAAACAAGTGAGTGTTATACTTTCTTTTGCCCGTCGGTTTATGTATCTGATTTCACTTGGCAAACACCGCATTTGGCTTATTAGGAATTTAAACAAGTTTCAAAACAAAGGATTGACTTGGGATGATATCGTGCTGCTTGTTCAGTCTGTTAAGGCACGTATCGACTGTCCTTTTCTGACTTGTATAAACAATCGCTGTCGTACAGTATCGTTTGTCAATATTATTGACAACAAAATTATGTTTCATCTTTAACTTTATTTTATGATAATCATATGTAACTTCACATGTAAGCTATGTCGGTTTATGGTGCACATATAGATATAAATCATTCCATTTTGGGGTCGACTTTTGACACAAACTTTAAAATTATCCTTAATCAACTTTATATTTCTTTTTGAAGATACTATTCTTGGAAAAAGTAAGCATAAATGGAGAAAGAATATAATAAAAACCATTTTGGACGAAATTGGACAAAGTTATATCCGGGATTACCAAAACCTTGAATATCTGAGTAAATTAAAAAATATAATAAACTATAAACTGTAAGATGCATATAAGTAAGTGAGGCTATCCGTTGTTGATCAATCGTCAGTGATATTATATGCTGCTTATCAGATGTAGACTTGAGATTTAGTATATATTTTGATATTGTAGATGCTAAGCGATTGAATATTCCAAAACATACTTAAAAATACAACTTTCAAACGTTGTTATTGCAATGTAATCAGTGCTAACTTTTATTATTTATTTATTTATTTATCTGGTTTTTTTTTATGTGTAAATACCTGTTATACATGTATTGAAGGGGCAGTAGCACGTTTTTCGCTGAAATAAGTCGATGAAATGTATTTGAAAAATAATGTCGCAAATCGTAAACTACCCTTCTTGCTTCGGAAAATCAAGTTAAAAAATGAGTGTACATAGTTCCGTAAAACCATGGAAATCGTTTGTGTAATTCGAAATAATAAATTGTGTTCACAATAAAATGGCCGCCATTCAATTTTGGCTTGATACGCAACACAGTTTTTACATCTACGGATAATTGGTTTGTGTAATAAGATCTTTTACCCTCTAAAGTAAATATGAATAACATTAAATATCATTATAAATGGGAAATTTACCAGTAAAAAGTAAAAAGAACCACTAATTAAGACTGTTTTGCGACGTTAAATGTCGCTAAGTATCACACAAATAAATGTATTTATATTCATCATGTTTCTTTTTTTTGTATGTTTGAAAATAAAATGTACCATAACTTGACTTGTATATATGACATACACAACTGTACTTTCAGAGTTGGCCTAACGGCATTGTTTAATTACGTTAGCCCTTAATTATCACCTCCCCATTTGGTAACGCCGGCGAAATATGAAACGCGTACCAATTGCTATAATTGGCTCCCATAATTTCTAGAAAGGACTCGAGCATTTTAACGGGAAAAACTCAAGGGGTACTGTTTGTAAGTGAAGCGAGCGAAGCTAAGTCACCTGGTTGCTTGGATGGTCATTAAAGAGTCAAGAGTATGTTTTTTGAATGACTGAACAAGTCAATGAAATTTTAATATCAAATGAGTTTCGTCGATATGTCACGATTAAACATCATAACATTGTCACTGTTCTGAATATACTGAGTATTTCGACACTAGTCCATACCTCTCGATACAATTACACCCTTGTTGACTTTTGACATATGTGACTATAATAGCATACCGAGTGTCCCATCAACTATGTGTTCTTTGAAAACGAGGGAGAAGTTCAATCCATCAAGAAATACAAGTACATGTACCTAGACCATGCAATGAGGAGAAGGACCACCCAGTCATCACCCGCTACCAAGTGACATGTGCTCTTTAATTACAGTGTTGGAAATGAACCAGGAGTGCATGTGGGAGTTCCTCACCACCAACTTCGTCTATATGGGGGAAGATTTCTTCACAACGGCTCTATATGACGGCAGATACTTTGCTGACGACCTCGGAGTAGAAAGCAGCGTCATCAAAACCTTCTCAAAGTTGGGAAACAAAAACCTCTACTTGATTGAGGTCACCTTCAATTTTGGTAAGGATTTAAAATTGTTTTGGATTAACATGTTTTTAAAAATGTCACTTTGAACTAATGTGAGGAGTATAAATTGTATTAGATTAACATGTAGTTCGAAAATGACTAATTCATTGAAGTCACTTTCAACTGATTTGAGAAGTGTAAATTGTAAATCGAAAAGCCCTCCTTTCTTGATTGAAGTCAACTTCAAATTTTTAAAAGTGTTTTGATGATGTAACATGTACATGTACTTCGAAAATCTCTTAGTGTTTAGAACTCATCTACTTGAATGGCATTAGGCCAATACATTATACATCATCGCAGTAACCTTAGGCTGTGGTCATGACTTTCAATTGTTTTCGATGAACATGTAGTTTAAAAATCTCTACTTTACTTAATGCACCTTCAACATTCACTACTATGTATTGAATATTTATCTATAACATTCTACTTCATAAGAGTCACTTTCAACTTGAGTAGGAATATTAAATGCCATGTGATGAACATGTACTTAGGAGATCAACATAGAGAAGGGGAGTTACAATAGTTACAGAGAACATGTTATTCAAGTATTTGCTTACAATATATCTATTTAACTAAAATGACATTTAATATCATGAGATGTGAATGGAGTCTTCAATCTTTTAGAACACCTTTCAGATCATATACCAGGGTAGTGGTAATTCTCTTTTGAAGAGATGTTGATCATACCTTCCACAGAAATAGTGGTGATAATGAAATTAAATTATATTAGTGCTGGCATTACTCATCAACCTTCCATTAACACACTTAAGCTGTATATGAACCAACCGATGGTGATACTAACTTTATATTCAGTTGTTTGAAATATTTCCCTTTACATTGATTCTGATTTCTTAAAGGCACAGTAGCACGTTTTTTCGCTCAAATAAGTTGATGAAATGTATATGAAAAATAATTTCACCAATAGTAAAACATCCTTCTCTCTTTGGAAAATATAGATTAAAATGAGTGTACATGTTTCGGGAAAGGCCATTGGAATCGTTTTTGTAATACAAAATAATAAATTGTGTTCACCATAAAATGGCCGCCATGCATTTTTTGCTATATGCGCAACCTAGTTTTTACCACTACATATAATTGGTTTGTGTAATAAGATGTTTTACCCTCTAAAGTTAATTTAAATGACATAAACTATCATTATAAATGGGAATTTGGAAAAAAATAATTTTGCAAAAAAACGTGCTACTGCCCCTTTAAGGCATATTTGATGTGATATGGATTCCGATATTACCAGATTGTAAATTATAACTTTTGGTCATATCAATAACTCTCACAATAAATGACAAATAGGCAAGAGCTGTTGGACATTTAATAACTTACGTCATTTACCTCCTGAATATAATGATTTAACCCAGAACTTATTTAAAGAAACAGGTAAGGAATATTCTGAAAAAGATATATATCTGAATGCATTGAATTGAATCTGAATTGATTAGATCTATGATAAGGTTAACCTTAAAATAAGTGATAGTTTATTCCTGGAAACTTTTCTTATGAAAGAAAAACTATTCCATTCGCTTTTGTTTGGAAAAGGGATAAAAATAATGAGACAACCGAATTGGAAACGAAAATAAAATATTGTGAAGATTTAACAAAATATTGTTAAAATATAGATGAGGCGATGCTTTCAAAGACAATTAAAGACAAAACTGGGGAAATTGGAGACCACGAAAGAAGTTTTAGGAATATTGTTTATTAAGTAATTACCTCATGTATACCAGACCGTTTAAAATGACTTTATATTTACCAAACATGATTTATTCAAGGTAGAACTATCAGTGAATACTAGTATACAATACTATTATATGACATCGTTTTTGCAATAAAAGCAAGACATACATAATTGCGAATTTGAAGTGTTAGGAATGAAATTTACCCCCAAACCTTTCTGATTTATGGGTAATCAATACCAGAAGAAATAAACAGACTATTGGCAGTGTAGAGAAAAATAAATTTAACATTGATTGGATAACATTTACTGTCGTATAGCCATAAGTAAATAATAATAATAATAATAATAATAATATACATTTTAACGCCTAATATCCAGTGCAAGCACTGCTCAATGGCGGTACAATTATTACCCTGAAGGAATTGTACTTTGTCAGCTCATTACCCAATCCTTTGATGCCTTTATTAAACAACTTGAACAAATAATTTTTAAATTGTATTTGAAATTATAAAAGGGATTTTGAAAAACACAATGAACAATGAAAAGAGTAACGACTGAAGAGGGCTAGGCATTGGGACTAGGCATTGGGACTAGGCATTGGGACTAGGCATTGGGACTAGGCATTGGGACTAGGCATTGGGACTAGGGATTGGGCATGATTGATAGAAAGACAGTTATTGAAGCATCATTTTAAACCTTTTAACGGTATTTTCAAATTTGAAGCAAGTTTAGCCAAGGTATAACATATTGAAAACCTTTTTTTGTAATGTTTTAAAAGCATGGAAAGTTTATAAAAAGGTTCAATGTTGGGAGTTAAGAATTGCTGAACCGCTATGGCTACACAATATTATAAAAGTCCTTACTATGTTATAAGATACTTGGTAGATAAGGGTTTATTGATATCAAATATATATATGGCGAACATGGCTCTATGCCTTTTTAAGAGAGAAAGGCGAAATACAAAATAAGAGGGACACTATTACACTTTACTTTTTTACTCCACATTTTACCAGATTTTAACAGTTTTAAAATATGATATAAAAGGAATTAAGACACGACGCATTCTCCCTGAAATGTCCATGGGCATCAATTTTTATCAAAATAAGACAAACAATGTATATTTCAACCAGCAAGTTGTTTCATGACAAGCACATGTCTAACATTGACAAAAGTATTTATTTCTTAAAAAATATTATTTAATGATTGTGATTTTGACTTGCACAACATTTATAACTTCTACAGACAAGGCTTGAAAGACGTAAAGGTTAATTTTCTTGATTTTCAATACATATAATTGCAATTGTTTATGCTGGAAATGAGTTGTTTTGAAAACTGTTTGTGAGAGCATTTGTCTTTTTTATTGGGATTGTTATTAAAGACATCTATGATAAATCTGTTGTAAATGGTGTATTACACTATCTGATTTTTCAATGGAAACCATAACTAATAGAACGTTGCACCTTATAGAATGCAAAATAACGTGTCTACTATAAAAAAAAACTATTAATTGTGATGAAATACGTATATATTTAATAATTTATCATTGTTTATTCAGTTGAAAAACAGCCGAATTACACAGATACCATGGGAAATATAACAGAAGAAGTGTTGTCGAAATGGCCGGAAAACTCCAAAATGGCGTTCTACAAGGTTCTAGGAGAAATTCCGACAAGGGTAAAACACACCGACTTTGTTATTTGTATAGTTTAAATATATTATTCAAATATCTCTTGTTATAAGAAATAATCTAACCTTTCAAGATGAGTGGTAATGTTTATAAGCAGATTACTTGGACGTATTGATGTATTTTATTTATATCATTATTTATATGTGAATAATGTTATAGCAAAAGTTCATTATGACGTAATAATCCAAATAAATCAAACGAAGTTCTCATTAAAAAAACACTAAAAAAACATTCTTGCAATTTATTAGCTCTTGAACAAGAATAGTTAGGATGACGTCAGAGGTTGCTTCTCACGTGAAATAAGGTTATATTTAGAAAAGAGTAAACATCAGCTGGGTCATCCTGTCTCACTTTCATACCCTGGGTACAAAGTCATCTCAAACCTTCGCGAGGTGACGTATGGTCGAGGAACAATCTAAAATAGACAACCAATGATATCACTTGAAAGGCGAGTCGGCAGAATTACATGTAATAATTAGATTCATTTCGACCGTTGTATCGGTCTTTTCAAGTATGTGAAATAAAACGATATCAGTTCGGTTGGAAGCGTATGCTTAATCTCAAACAAGGAAGTCAGCATGCGCAGATGAAACAAGCATGTGAGCATGCGCAAATGAAACCATGGTAGAAGTAAAAATGTATAAGAACATCGTTTGCACCCCGGATATGATAGAGGATATCTGTACTGAGTTCATCTAGGCTCTGTCCGGTGATTTGATGATTCCCTTGCTACAAGTCTGTTTGTTAATGTTGTCACATGTATGTTCGGCATTATAGCTAGGGAAATTATCAAAGCTAGTGGACCGTGTCGATCTGACCATTTGACTTTAACCAGCCATAATTATATCAATAACATACACCTTCAGACGGATGGTTTAATTTGTATATGATGATCACCGCTACCCGATATTTTCCCCCATAGATGCAGTGTCGAGAATACACGCACTAGGTTGTTTCTCACGATACTGTTTGCCGTTACAACTTGGAGTATGCAACTTATCGTACCTACATTCACTGTATATGCCTAAAGTTATGTTGATACGACTCGAGCATCCTCTCTGTACGACTAAAGTTGAACGCGACAAGTCGTAACTACAACTCGTACCGTGAAGACGAGGCATTAGCTTATTGGAGCTTCACGACTATATTTAAGAAATAGAAGACAAGATGACGTGCTTCATCATAGAATAAAACATAGCAGGGAGCATAGAACACGACGGGCGCAACCCTGGGTGTTTTATGTTGCCTGCTATGTATTATTCAACGTCTCAAATCTCCTATATCGTCACACCACTATACTGCCATTACATTATGCTAAATGAATCCTATTTGTATATGTAATATCCCGGAGATTAACACATAATCCCCGGGATTGTAACTTATTTTCCCTCTACCCCGGACAATTGTCTTTATAATGCCCCTCTTCAAATATCTCCAATGTATATTAAATACCGAGATGTTAAGTTTAAGATAAAAGTTAGTGTGTGTTATGTCTAACTCTATTTAAAAAATCCTGTTAATACAAACATCAATCTGCAGCTGTTTTTCAAGCCCGTCTCAAACCCGAAACTTCCATACTCCTGCATACAAAGTGCAGCGATGATACCGCTGTGCCATACGTCATTTGCTCAGCGACGCTTTAACTGGCGTCTTAAATCACGAGCATGTTTTATTGTCTCATAAAGCACGCTGTCGGTCCCATTGACCGCCTGTATTGGGTATCTTATAAAACGCATTTTTTTGTTTCAGATGTTATTCTTTGCCAACATGTTGCCTGCGCAGATTGAGGAGCTATATTCCATATTCAGCTGTCCCTCTCTGTGCACAATGAAGGTGACTGCGATACAACAGTTCCATAACTATATGAACTGCTGAACTATGAAGCATGGATGGATCGATATGATGATAACAAATCTACGTTAAACTTTTGTACTAATACTTGTAATGAAATGTAATATATTTTCAAAATTTATTATATAAATAAAGCGTCATCTAAAAGCAGTTCAGTAATCTTTTTTTTAAATGAACAGTGAATATGACAGGAGCAAATGAAATGTTGCTTGAAAATCATAAGTGGTCGTTGCTCATCAATAATGCAAAAATGCAAAATATCAACGTGCTTTCACCCAAATAGATATGCCAATATCTTGTACATCACTTTCACCCAACTAGATATGCCTATATCATGTACATCACTTTCACCCAACTAGATATGCCAATATCTTGTACATCACTTTCACCCAACTAGATATGCCAATATCTTGTACATCACTTTCACCCAACTAGATATGCCTATATTTTGTACATCACTTTCACCCAACTAGATATGCCTATATCTTGTACATCGCTTTCACCCAACTAGATATGCCAATATCTTGTACATCACTTTCACCCAACTAGATATGCCTATATCTTGTACATCACTTTCACCCAACTAGATATGCCTATATCTTGTACATCACTTTCACCCAACTAGATATGCCTATATCTTGTACATCACTTTCACCCAACTAGATATGCCTATATTTTGTACATCACTTTCACCCAACTAGATATGCCAATATCTTGTACATCACTTTCACCCAACTAGATATGCCTATATCTTGTACATCACTTTCACCCAACTAGATATGCCTATATCTTGTACATCACTTTCACCCAACTAGATATGCCAATATCTTGTACATCACTTTCACCCAACTAGATATGCCAATATCTTGTACATCACTTTCACCCAACTAGATATGCCTATATCTTGTACATCACTTTCACCCAACTAGATATGCCTATATCTTGTACATCACTTTCACCTAACTAGATATGCCTATATCTTGTACATCACTTTCACCCAACTAGATATGCCTATATCTTGTACATCACTTTCACCTAACTAGATATGCCTATATCTTGTACATCACTTTCACCCAACTAGATATGCCTATATTTTGTACATCACTTTCACCCAACTAGATATGCCAATATCTTGTACATCACTTTCACCCAACTAGATATGCCTATATCTTGTACATCACTTTCACCCAACTAGATATGCCTATATCTTGTACATCACTTTCACCCAACTAGATATGCCTATATCGTGTACATCACTTTCACCCAACTAGATATGCCTATATCTTGTACATCACTTTCACCCAACTAGATATGCCAATATCTTGTACATCACTTTCACCCAACTAGATATGCCAATATCTTGTACATCACTTTCACCCAACTAGATATGCCTATATCTTGTACATCACTTTCACCCAACTAGATATGCCTATATCTTGTACATCACTTTCACCTAACTAGATATGCCTATATCTTGTACATCACTTTCACCCAACTAGATATGCCTATATCTTGTACATCACTTTCACCCAACTAGATATGCCTATATCTTGTACATCACTTTCACCCAACTAGATATGCCAATATCTTGTACATCACTTTCACCCAACTAGATATGCCAATATCTTGTACATCACTTTCACCCAACTAGATATGCCTATATCTTGTACATCACTTTCACCCAACTAGATATGCCTATATCTTGTACATCACTTTCACCCAACTAGATATGCCTATATCTTGTACATCACTTTCACCCAACTAGATATGCCTATATCTTGTACATCACTTTCACCTAACTAGATATGCCTATATCTTGTACATCACTTTCACCCAACTAGATATGCCTATATTTTGTACATCACTTTCACCCAACTAGATATGCCAATATCTTGTACATCACTTTCACCCAACTAGATATGCCTATATCTTGTACATCACTTTCACCCAACTAGATATGCCTATATCTTGTACATCACTTTCACCCAACTAGATATGCCTATATCTTGTACATCACTTTCACCCAAATAGATATGCCTATATCTTGTACATCACTTTCACCCAACTAGATATGCCGATATCTTGTACATCACTTTCACCCAACTAGATATGCCTATATCTTGTACATCACTTTCACCCAACTAGATATGCCTATATCTTGTACATCACTTTCACCTAACTAGATATGCCTATATCTTGTACATCACTTTCACCCAACTAGATATGCCTATATTTTGTACATCACTTTCACCCAACTAGATATGCCAATATCTTGTACATCACTTTCACCCAACTAGATATGCCTATATCTTGTACATCACTTTCACCCAACTAGATATGCCTATATTTTGTACATCACTTTCACCCAACTAGATATGCCAATATCTTGTACATCACTTTCACCCAACTAGATATGCCAATATCGTGTACATCACTTTCACCCAACTAGATATGCCTATATCTTGTACATCACTTTCACCCAACTAGATATGCCAATATCTTGTACATCACTTTCACCCAACTAGATATGCCTATATCTTGTACATCACTTTCACCCAACTAGATAAGCCTATATCTTGTACATCACTTTCACCCAACTAGATATGCCTATATTTTGTACATCACTTTCACCCAACTAGATATGCCAATATCTTGTACATCACTTTCACCCAACTAGATATGCCAATATCTTGTACATCACTTTCACCCAACTAGATATGCCTATATCTTGTACATCACTTTCACCCAACTAGATATGCCTATATCTTGTACATCACTTTCACCTAACTAGATATGCCTATATCTTGTACATCACTTTCACCCAACTAGATATGCCTATATTTTGTACATCACTTTCACCCAACTAGATATGCCAATATCTTGTACATCACTTTCACCCAACTAGATATGCCAATATCTTGTACATCACTTTCACCCAACTAGATATGCCAATATCTTGTACATCACTTTCACCCAACTAGATATGCCTATATCTTGTACATCACTTTCACCTAACTAGATATGCCTATATCTTGTACATCACTTTCACCCAACTAGATATGCCAATATCTTGTACATCACTTTCACCCAACTAGATATGCCAATATCTTGTACATCACTTTCACCCAACTAGATATGCCTATATTTTGTACATCACTTTCACCCAACTAGATATGCCTATATCTTGTACATCACTTTCACCCAACTAGATATGCCGATATTTTGTACATCACTTTCACCCAACTAGATATGCCTATATCTTGTACATCACTTTCACCCAACTAGATATGCCAATATCTTGTACATCACTTTCACCCAACTAGATATGCCTATATTTTGTACATCACTTTCACCCAACTAGATATGCCTATATCTTGTACATCACTTTCACCCAACTAGATATGCCTATATCTTGTACATCACTTTCACCCAACTAGATATGCCAATATCTTGTACATCACTTTCACCCAACTAGATATGCCTATATCTTGTACATCACTTTCACCCAACTAGATATGCCAATATCTTGTACATCACTTTCACCCAACTAGATATGCCAATATCTTGTACATCACTTTCACCCAACTAGATATGCCTATATCTTGTACATCACTTTCACCCAACTAGATAGGCCGATATTTTGTACATCACTTTCACCCAACTAGATATGCCTATATCTTGTACATCACTTTCACCCAACTAGATATGCCTATATTTTGTACATCACTTTCACCCAACTAGATATGCCTATATCTTGTACATCACTTTCATCCAACTAGATATGCCTATATTTTGTACATCACTTTCACCCAACTAGATATGCCTATATCGTGTACATCACTTTCACCCAACTAGATATGCCAATATCGTGTACATCACTTTCACCCAACTAGATATGCCAATATCTTGTACATCACTTTCATCCAACTAGATATGCCAATATCGTGTACATCACTTTCACCCAACTAGATATGCCAATATCGTGTACATCACTTTCACCCAACTAGATATGCCAATATCTTGTACATCACTTTCATCCAACTAGATATGCCTATATTTTGTACATCACTTTCACCCAACTAGATATGCCTATATCTTGTACATCACTTTCACCCAACTAGATATGCCAATATCTTGTACATCACTTTCACCCAACTAGATATGCCAATATTTTGTACATCACTTTCATCCAACTAGATATGCCTATATCTTGTACATCACTTTCACCCAACTAGATATGCCGATATTTTGTACATCACTTTCACCCAACTAGATATGCCTATATCTTGTACATCACTTTCACCCAACTAGATATGCCAATATCTTGTACATCACTTTCATCCAACTAGATATGCCTATATTTTGTACATCACCTTCACCCAACTAGATATGCCAATATCTTGTACATCACTTTCACCCAACTAGATATGCCTATATTTTGTACATCACTTTCACCCAACTAGATATGCCTATATCTTGTACATCACTTTCATCCAACTAGATATGCCAATATCTTGTACATCGCTTTCACCCAACTAGATATGCCAATATCTTGTACATCACTTTCACCCAACTAGATATGCCAATATCTTGTACATCACTTTCATCCAACTAGATATGCCAATATCGTGTACATCACTTTCACCCAACTAGATATGCCAATATCGTGTACATCACTTTCACCCAACTAGATATGCCAATATCTTGTACATCACTTTCATCCAACTAGATATGCCTATATTTTGTACATCACTTTCACCCAACTAGATATGCCTATATCTTGTACATCACTTTCACCCAACTAGATATGCCGATATCTTGTACATCACTTTCACCCAACTAGATATGCCTATATCTTGTACATCACTTTCACCCAACTAGATATGCCAATATCTTGTACATCACTTTCACCCAATTAGATATGCCAATATCTTGTACATCACTTTCACCCAACTAGATATGCCTATATCTTGTACATCACTTTCACCCAACTAGATATGCCAATATCTTGTACATCACTTTCACCCAACTAGATATGCCGATATCTTGTACATCACTTTCACCCAACTAGATATGCCAATATCTTGTACATCACTTTCACCCAACTAGATATGCCAATATCTTGTACATCACTTTCACCCAACTAGATATGCCTATATCTTGTACATCACTTTCACCCAACTAGATATGCCAATATCGTGTACATCACTTTCACCCAACTAGATATGCCTATATCTTGTACATCACTTTCACCCAACTAGATATGCCTATATTTTGTACATCACTTTCACCCAACTAGATATGCCAATATCTTGTACATCACTTTCACCCAACTAGATATGCCTATATCTTGTACATCACTTTCACCCAACTAGATATGCCTATATCTTGTACATCACTTTCACCCAACTAGATATGCCAATATCTTGTACATCACTTTCACCCAACTAGATATGCCTATATCTTGTACATCACTTTCACCCAACTAGATATGCCAATATCGTGTACATCACTTTCACCCAACTAGATATGCCAATATCTTGTACATCACTTTCACCCAACTAGATATGCCTATATTTTGTACATCACTTTCACCCAACTAGATATGCCGATATCTTGTACATCACTTTCACCCAACTAGATATGCCAATATCTTGTACATCACTTTCACCCAACTAGATATGCCTATATCTTGTACATCACTTTCACCCAACTAGATATGCCGATATCTTGTACATCACTTTCACCCAACTAGATATGCCAATATCTTGTACATCACTTTCACCCAACTAGATATGCCAATATCTTGTACATCACTTTCACCCAACTAGATATGCCTATATCTTGTACATCACTTTCACCCAACTAGATATGCCAATATCTTGTACATCACTTTCACCCAACTAGATATGCCTATATCTTGTACATCACTTTCACCCAACTAGATATGCCTATATTTTGTACATCACTTTCACCCAACTAGATATGCCAATATCTTGTACATCACTTTCACCCAACTAGATATGCCTATATCTTGTACATCACTTTCACCCAACTAGATATGCCTATATCGTGTACATCACTTTCACCCAACTAGATATGCCTATATCTTGTACATCACTTTCACCCAACTAGATATGCCTATATCTTGTACATCACTTTCACCCAACTAGATATGCCGATATCTTGTACATCACTTTCACCCAACT